>KK121889.1:121832-210272 GCA_000611955.2 Stegodyphus mimosarum | reverse complement strand
AAAGAAAACTTTAAAAAAAAAAAAAAAGGGTTAAAGGAAAAACTTGCAAGCAGTTTAAAAACAAGCAACCATATTTATTTTAAAGATATTTAGTATCATCTGTTTATCGACAGATTTTTTATAAAAAAGTATTTTCTGAATTAGGTTTGGATTTAAATTTACTGTGCCCCAACTAGATTGCGTGCCGTATCTTAAGATAAAATCATCAGTAACTCCCTTTATAAACATAAAACCACATCTTCCCCCCCCCGATGAAGAAACCTAATTTGCGTGCGGGAAATTCGTCTTGAAACCTATAGTTATTGGATATAATACAAAAATGAAGTATTTTCTGCTGAAAACGAATTTATTTTGGCTGGGCCAGAGGACTTTAAAATACTGGAACGATATTTAAGCATTAGAATTCTGTTTCTGAAAACGGTTGTATAGAGAAGGAGATATAACGATTTTAGGGAATTTTTGCGTTCCCTGTAGTAATTCTTGTCGAATTAAGTGGCGAAAATTTTCAAGACGAGGGAAGAGAAGATTTGTTGATTCTGCTCCGCCTCGTTTCATTAGGAGAATGCCATTATTCCATGTTTCTCAATCTAGAAATGAGGGTTGAGGATCCTTTTCTTGAGGATATCGCAGAAATGTGACAATGCATTATCAGTAAATATATTCATCGTCAGCTATGTAACAGCCTTATTCCGTTGGTACTTATCTACAACATTTTACACTATTTCCTGTGTTTTAGCTTTTTAATTTCATTTGAAGTAAAAGATTCCTTCATCTTTTTCTCCTCCTCCATAATCTCTTACTGTTATTGGTGGTGCAGACCTATTAATTCGTCAGTGGTAAGCTACTAGCCGTGTTCCTCTGCAGTGCTTAAATACCATCCGCATTCACCTACAGTCCCATGGTCTACCCCAAAGACACGCTGTCATGGACAGTGGCGGTTCCTGTTCCTAAGTAAACCCCTCAGAGTCATGTCAAGAATTCAGTCAGGCCATAGTTTTCTCCAGCTAGAAATGAGAGTTCTCTTAGTGATGCATTTAGTTACTTCTTTTTTTTTAACTGTAATTACACGATGTGCCACTGATTAGGGATAGACATGCAAATTTTGTAGCCCTGCGCCACATTTATGCTCACGTGAGGGCGTTGTGGTAACTGCATATAGTATAGCTGGTACTTTGGTTATAGTTAATCAGTCGTTTAAATTGTCAGTATGGGTAAAACTTCTGATTTAGACACCTTCGATCGCGGACAAATAGTAGGCACTGGACGCATGGACCTTTCAGCTTCCGAAATTGTCAGAGGAGTAGGATTTTCAAGGTCGATAGTGTCAAGAGTATGCTGAAAATATTCGGATGGTGGAGAAAAAAAAAATCGGGCAGATTTCAAAAGACAATTAACCTTGAACGAACGTGGTGTGAGACAACTCAGCCGTATTATAATTAGCCAACGAAGCCAAACATTAGCCTAAATTACCACTCAGCTGAATAAGGGCGCCAGTCTTATTGTCAGTAAACAGATCGCTTCACCATATGGGCTTCGGAAGCCGTAGAACCATGAGAGTACCATTGCTGAATGTATGCCATCGAGCTGCACGTTTTGTCTGGGCAAGAGAACACAGAGAATGGACTCTAGAGGACTGGAAACGAGTAGCATGAAGTGTTGAGTTTCGATTCCGATTACTTAAGGAGGCTGAGGAATGGCCTCAGGCTCATGAAGCCATGAATCTTGGATGCCAGGTTGGACCTGTACAAGGTCATGGCGGTTCAATCATGGTCTGGAGGGGTTTTCTTTGGGGGGGGGCACTGTTTGGGATTTCTGTTACTTGTACCAACCTCCTTCAGTATGATTCGATACGTAGAGTTGATGGGCAATAATCTTCTTACATTTGTATTGTCCTGTCACTCACATGGAAATGGAGTATTCCAGCGAGATAACTCCCTGTGACAGGTGCAATGTAGAAAATTATGTTATAAGGTATTTTCTCCCTCCATCTAATCTTGGTGGTGTAACGGTAACACACTCGTATTTGAGAAGTATTTGTATTTGAGAAGTCCAGGTTCGAGTCCTGGCGAGGATATTGCTCATTTTTCACGTCTCCTGCATCAACCTAATGACTCTACATTGGCGTCCGAACTAAAAGGTAGTGGACAATAATCTGCCACTACCAGGATTTGGCGACTGGGTCCCCTAATCCCCAGTCGCCATTTAAAAGGAGGGAGTATATAAGGTATTTTCTTCCTCCTTCCAGCATGCCTTCGTGGTGTAACGGTCGGCTCGTATTTGAGAGATAAAGGTTCGAGTCCCGGAGAGAACGTTGCATATTTTTCACGTCTCCTGCTTCAGCCTAATGACTCTATAATGTAGACAAATCTTTATGCCTTTCTGCATTCGAAAGACAGATCGATCTTTAAATAGCTCTTTTGTTCTCTTTTCTATAGCCCAAACGGCTTACCAGACGAATCTCTTTGATCGGAACTGTTCCATTTATTTGATAAAATTTTAAAAAGTGCCGAATATATAAGAAGTAAAAGTAATACAGCCTGAGGTAAAACGACGATTTGGTAATTAAAACGGCCCCTCTGGTACACTCACTGTTGTCTGTCTTAAATATTTTGTATTCAGAATTTAATGTTGTATGGGTGTTTTTTCTTAAAAAGATGTTGAATGTCTGTCTTGTATTGAACTCTTGAAAAACAGTTTTGGTGAAGCAGAAGCTTTTTTTGGATACATCTGTTTAGATAAACAAGCAATTTGGATTGGGAATCTTTATTTGGATAAACAGTGAATTGACATGGTCTGAAATTGAAGTTTCAGTTGAAAAAAATTAATGAAACTGCCCCAAATAATACAATAAACATTTTGCTGAAGTGGTGATTGCAGACTTTTTTTTGGTCAGATAATTATGAAATTTAGAGAAATAAAAGCTGTGAAGAAAAGGGAATACAACTTTTCAGTTATTTAAGAGGGGAAAAAATCATTGCCCAATCTTGCTCTAATAATAGAAATACATTTTCACGTGCCAGGAGCATCGGCATGAGTCGAAAGAGTATTTTCAATAATGAATATCAAATAGTCTGACGAAGGAAATTCCCTAGCTAGTTGCCATTCAAAAGACCTCCACGTAGGCATCTCTTCCCATAGGCAGAAAGCTGTAAACGTCGAAGCTCCGTTTGCTTTGCCTCAGTCAATTAATAAACTTCGTCTAGCATAGTCTTTTGTATCTCTCATAAAATCAGCCTTAAACGACTTTACCGTAGCGCGCTATCGTCAGTTTGTGCTTCCGATTCTGAAAGATGAAACTAATTGTTGAAACATCATTTATTTTATATAGGTTGTAAAATATTATTACTGTTTTTGCTATGCGTTTGATTGTTATTTTTTTTTAATTTGTATGTTAGGTTATTTTTTACGCATGAACACACTCTAAACTTTTTTCTGTATAAATGAATGATAAATAAGTCTTCGTTTTATGCCATTTCAGTTTACAAAAGATTTCACGGAAATCCCCTACCATAGGAAACTTTTGTTGAGAATTACTAATATTATAATTAAATAAATAAAGCTTAAATGAATATTCTTTTGAGGCATAGTAATATATAAAACTTAGAATTGCTATTTTGTAAGCTTTTGGAATAAACCGGCCATTTGTTTACCCAGCGTAAAATCCGGTTAAGAGAAAGTTTTCTACGGTCAATCAAAATTTTTCAGTAATAAGGTTTTTAAGCATGTATTCAGAACTAGTTCTCGGTGTTTTTTTAAAACTACTAGAACACCTTATAAATGTCTGAATAGCAAACTACATAGATTAATGTAGAAGTCAAACAACAAAAAACAGCGTTATATTTTCAAATTTTCACTGTGAAACTTTGAAAATATAAGTTGTTTGACTTCTAAATTAATATTTGTTCGGCGTGTTATTGTATTTTAAACAACATAGATGTTAAAAATGTTCTCACTGTGTTTGTGTTGAAGGGCGCTGTTTCTTGCTACCGAATCTGATTAAGTAGAATCGACTAAGTCTATTGTTAGTATATTTCTCATTGTCTATTGACCTTATATTTTCACAAATTGGTTACATCTCCCTTTTGAAATAAAATGCGGGTTTTCGGTTATTTTTTATTCTTGTAATTTATCAAAATTTCGGTGCAGATTCGCTAAGCTATTTCACGCATTGTTGCTTGTCTAGTTTCCTTGTCATGCTTACTCATTGCATGAGTGATTTCATTTGGTTTTGTGAATGCGGCATTAAAATACATCTTTTTAAAAAAAAAAAAAAAAAAATTATCGATGATTATTGTGTATGCATTTTCCTTTTCTTTTTAACTTTTTGAATTACGTTCAACCTCTTTTGTAAAACAAACTTGTTAATGATTCACATGCATATATTTATGTTTCTTCTATACAATTCGCGGACGAGTCCCCGTCAATACATCCTGCATTTAAAGGTAATTATTATGATTTTTTTAAAACTGTTTGATACTTATTCTGAAGCGAAGCAAAAATTATCATCGGTTTCCGTTCAAAAGGTAAAATTTTTAAAGTATGTGTGTAATTAAACTTCCATCTGCCAGAAAACAATTAGATGATGTAGCCGTTGAAGTGCGAAATATATTTAAAAGGAATTTAGTCTACTTTCAGATAGCAGTATACCGAGTTTCGGTCCAAAAATATTAAACACATACTTAATAGAACCAGTTGACAAACATCAAATGCTTCTGTGTGTTATGCAAATCGCGGTGTGATAATTTTATCTGATGAGGATGTTCTATGGTACTGACTATGAAAAACAGGGCCAGCTCCAAGTATAGGCGAAATAGGCATCCACCTAGGGCGCTAAGTACTTCTCACAAGCAACAACTAAATAAAGGCGTATTTTGCTTAGAATTAGAATTATGTTTAATATATACGGGACGCCAACTAAACTGATCGCCTAAGGTGCCAGAAATATTGGATCCGCGTTTCGTAGAAAGTCCCATTCTCCGGTACCCCAACAGATGAGTTTCTAGTACACGAAATGTGAATGAATAGGTCAAATGCGTAGGCTACTGTTAAGAATTTGATGTACGGGAAGCCAGAATTTTCTGCGCCATCCATTAAGAAGTTCTTGAATTGCTTAAGCTCTGCGGAGTCATGACTCTAGAAGAGTCTTGAAGTGTTTGAGTTGTGTATGAGCCTCGATATTTATATCGTTTTTACCCTAAATTATCCAGTCAGGCTAATGCCCCACCAGTGGCCGAGTGTCTAAGACCACTGAATATTGATAGTTCAACCTGATTTGGGGTTAATTCCAGGAGGAATGAGCATTCTGCTTGCTTGGTTTTTGCGGTTTTTTCCATGTGTAACATGAATATGAGCCAATTTCCCTCGGAAAGTTCTCCACGAAGGCATTCCTCTTCTTAGGCAGATTAACCAATATGTCTTTGCCATATTCAAACTACGTAGCACGTCAGGCTAATTTAAAGTGTTTGTGAAGTTTTTATCAATTATGCCTGCGACGAAGAACTTATTTTGTTTCTCTTCGGTGAATATATTGTGATGATTGAATATGTGCGGTGACAAGCATTGTTAACCATATTAGATCATTTCCTGAGTTCACAAATTCTAAATTAGATTATGTCCTCCATGGTCAAAACTTTGTAGGTGCATTCTTGACACAGCAGAAGCCAGCCTCCATAGCCAACTGTATAAGCGGGCCCCATGAATAAAGGGGCGCCGGTTGATGGTTCCGTGACAGTAAAATTCATATAATTTTTTTATTAATAACTAGTGAGCAAGCGCACCAGATCAGCGGACTGCAGCCAAAAGTTCTATATACGCCTGAAAAGAAAATGCATTAAAAACACTTTAATATGAATAAAATTAGTTCATTCTTTCCAAGCAACAACTAATTTATAAATAATTTCGGGGTGGCAAACCAGGAAAAAAAATTTTGACACTTCAGGTTAATATATACGACGTCATGATTTAAGTTTAATATAATATAACAACTTTTTTTCGATATCAGTAAAAGAATTAACGTGGCAATAACATACCGTATCAGTTATCCTAACTTAAAACAAAAAGGTTGCCCAACAGCAGCTATTTATTTAAAATTCTGACATTAACGAAAAAAAAATCGACATAACAATGATGTCGCATGCAGTCGCGTGCTTTCTTCAACGTCAGAATGTGACCGTGTATAATAATAAAAATAAGTTTAATATTTGCAGGGCTAGTTTTATTCCATATATTGTAAAACTTACTAATTTTTGATTAACAAACTCTACAATTTCAAAACTGAAAGCGAGCAGTGGCAACACTTTTCGGAATAATGTATTTAAGTCTTCAGCGTACGCGACTGTTTGCCAGTCGAAAAAATGAGTGCGAAAATTAGCGTTTTCACTGTTTTTAATTAGTATCTCAGCTGTTTAAATTCGTACGAAGATGAGAATGGTCGAAATTGCTTCCCATGAAAAGGCAGAAAAAGCTTTAGAATTAAAAAGCAGCTGAAGTTCCATCGTTTCAATACAAGCATCGCTACAGATCCCTTAAAAAAAATGATGTATCACCTCACAAATCCAGAATTTAGATTTCGAATCAATGTATTTTGTATGCTTTTGGATATTCCAGTCAGTTCATTAACTGAATGTTTTGAGGGGGAGGAGCGCAGTGTTAATTGTTTTTTCTTACATTCTTGCTTAATTTGTCAGAAACTAATAGTGAAGATTTTTTAAAACAAAAGTTGTTACGTTTTTGAAGATCTGTTGAAGGACGATAGGAAAAAGACATATGAAGTATACGACGGCATATGTGCTTAAACAGACATCATCGGTAAGGATAAATTCAAAACTGAAAGTCTTTCTCCCGTTTCAATAACAGATTTAAAGCAACAAAAAAGGGTGCTAGATTCTTCAGTTCTTGCGTACTCGCAGGTTTTTCCTTAACCAGTTAACCAAACCAAATCAAGAACATAATAAATTGTTAACTATTAACCATTTAAAGTGAAATAAATAAGTCATTCTCACGTATTTTCTATAATTTTCATCTCCTCATTATTACAGTGGTTATCATAAATTAAGGAAAAATCACAAAAATAGCGATAACTCCCTCAAAAATAAGCCAAACCGTTAAAATTTAAATATGTTCCTAAGTAAGAGTAGCTGAGTAAAACTGCAATATGCAAATTAGTGGCGCTGCACTCGGAATACGTCATCGGCGAGGAGCATAAAAGTCCATATTTGAGAGCAAGCCCCCATATTTCATTGTGATAGTGACGTCAGAAATCTGAGACAACCAATTTGTAACAATGACCTCCAGGCATCATTTGCCTGCAGAACTACAATGAAGAGCCATTGAGAGACTAGAGGCAGGACAAAGTCAAACAGAAGTGGCCAGATGGCTAAATGTGAGTCCTGTCGTTCATAGACTTTGGAGGCAATTTCAAACCACAGATTCGGCATCTAGGAGGTTCAGCCAAGGACGGCCAACTGCTACGACGAGCGCTGATGACCGATATTTGACATATGTCCACGCAGGAATACAACCGCTGCTTCGACTCTTCTTAGATCCTCCCTTGCTGCAGCCACCGGAAGGTTGGTGTCAACGTCGACTCTGCGTAGAAGGCTTCACGAAGGTGGTCTGTATGCGAGGCGACCAGACATTTTTATGCCGCTCACGTCACTCCATAGAAAGGACCGTTTGCAGTGGGTACGACAGCATGTCCACTGGACGCCTGGTCAGTGGAGCGCTGTTGTCTTTACGGATGAGTCCAGGTTTAGTCTAGAAAGCGATAGTAGGCGTTATTTGATATCGAGAGAACCTGGAACCCGTTATCATCCGTCAAACATCCGTGAAAGAGAAGCACACGGAAGAGACAGTGTCTGTGTTTGGGGTGCCATCTCTTTGGGTTGACGTACAGACCTCAATGTCTTTCCAAGGGGAACCGTGAATGCTCAGGTTTATAGATATAACATCCTTGATGCTTGTGTGCGCCCATGTGCCGGGGAAATAGGTGATGCTTTCCTGTTACAGGACGACAACGCAAGACCACACAGGGCTCCTATCGTAGATGATTATCTTCAACAGGAAACAGTTATGCGTATGGAGTGGCCAGCTCGATCCTCGGGCTTGAATCCTATGGAGCACGTTTGGGATGCTTTAGGGAGACGTCTAGCTGCTCTCAATCGGCACCCTCAGACCCTTGCCGCTCTTGCAACTGCTTTCCGAGAGCATTGGCTTTCGCTTGCTATGGAATTGATAGACCGCATAATTGAAAGCATCACACATCGCTGTATGTGCTGTATTGCTTCTAGATGTGATCATATTCCATATTGAAGGTACTTTTCCTATAGCGAACTGACACCTTCGATTTGTTCATTTTATACATGTGCTAATTTCTATATTATGTGTTGTATATTGTGGATAACTTTCATAAAATTCTACATGTAACTTTTTCACTAATCGTGATTTTTCCTTAATTTATGATAATCAGTGTAGTTTATGTAAAGTTCAAATTTATATAAGGCATCAAATGATGAATCATTGCAATGCGTGAAATTAATAACCATTTTAACTGAATCTGTTTAAAATTTTATACGTATTGTTAAGTGCGTACCTGTTCGTAATGGATTAAATGCATACAGAACTAGGCTTGATGAAACTTATTTTCCTCAAAACAATTCACACTTCTGGAACTTTTCACACCAAAGTACTCGTACAGCTCTTTTCAGTATGACAAAGCACAATCAGTAGTTACCTCTTGAAACCACTAAGAATGTGTAACGCCATGCGAATCAAAGTGCATCAAAAAGCGAAAGATGATCTTGAAGGGCCATCGACATTGAGGCTTATCTGAGCTAATGGAATTAGTTCCATGTGGCGAGTAGCTTCGCTATGATCGTGAAGCTCAGATTTTTGAAGAATCTGAAAGCTCTGCTATCAAGAAAATCTTCTTTGGAGCTGCGTCGGCTGTGCCAGATTTCTCCTTCAACTCGGATAAGCTTCACTGTGAACGGTCCATCAATACTCTGAGCTGAACTAAATCTGAATGTTCTCTCAGATCTTACAACAGCTTTCCTCCGTCCACCAATGTTCGACCATGGCAAACGCAACCCTCGCTGATATTCTGCCAGAGCACGTAGAATCGTCCAAAAGGGGTGTTAATTACTTCCCTCAAGATGAGGGGAGTTGCATGAGAGTTCACTCTTTGTCGGAAAGAGGGAATTCGAAGGAGGGAAAGCTCCATGCCAACAGGCGATCGTCTCGGCAGTTATCTTTCGCGTCTTTGCTTCATATTCGCAGAAATAAACGCGAGGTTTCGCAGTGATTTTCAACCATAGAAACAAAAGATGTCAAAATTTTTATTTTCCCATCAATTTTACATGAATAATGCATATTTCATTGCTTACTTTTAAAAGTAAAATCACTAAAAATAATGCAACTATATTTAAGCGAAGGTATTCTTTGTATAGGTTAAAAAATATCAGCTGGTTTCCACCCCCTTTGGGCGGGATATCCCTTAATCATAATTGATTTAACGTGACATTTGCCGATATTGTGATCTTTTACACGAGAATTTTGTTCTAAGTACAGTTCCTTTGCTTCCGAGGGCCCACCAGCGGCCGAGCGGTAAAGACGCTGAACACTGGTAGTTCGGTCCGAGGTTCGAATCCCGCGAACGGGCTGGCTGCATGGGTGTTTTCGTGGTTTTCCCCATGTGTATGTGTATACGAGCCAGTTTCCCTTAGAAAGTCCTCCACGAAGGCATCCCTCCCCTTAGGCAGATAGCCCTCGTGTGCTTTGCCATAATTAAATAACCTAACCTAACCTTTGCTTCCGAATCCGAATATCTGGATTACTGCATATACACTCTTTTGCAAAAAAAAAATCAAAGCACCAAGAAAGATTTTTGCGATCGTGACGAAACTTGGTATGCAAAAACATCTTGATCGAACATGCAAATGACCAAAGCTTCAAGGCAAATGAACAGGAATTGCGATCATAGCGCGCATTTCTAGTGCACAATTCTCAAAATATAAAACCAGTAACAGAGGCGGAAAATTTATCGTTTTTTGTTGCTGCCATTGTAATTCCGTAAAGAAGCAACTATAGGTACCATTACGACGATATCGAAGATCTTCCAGACAACTAAACGGATTCGAACGTGGTGGCATTGTAGGCTTGCTTGAAGCTGGGTGGTCATACTGAGCAATAAGCCGCCACGTGCAGTGTACAGCCACTGCTGTGCAAAGATGTTGGCAGTAATGGTTGCTACAAGGAATTTGCCGACGAAATGAAGGTTCTGAAAGGCCAAGGAGCACAAATGCGAGACAAGATAGGATGATTGTTCGCCAGGCCCGAACCGCGCGAACGGTATCATTGGTGACTATTCAACGCATTACAGCCACGTCTATACCTCCTGTGGTACTGTCCACCATCTCACGGCGCTTTTCTGAGGCGGGGTTACGATCGCAGAGTCAATTAAGACGTTTGCCTTTGACCCCACAACATCGGCGGAGTCGTCTGGAGTGGTGTCGCAGCCAATCATCATGGCTGCCAGCAGACGCATCGTATAGTATTCAGCGATGAATCCCGCTTCACTCTTGAAGCAGAAGACCACCGTGTTTGTGTCTGAAGAGGACGGGGCCAGCGGTCCCAATCAGCCTTTGTTTTAAAAAGGCATACAGCCACAAACCCTGGTGTGATGGTGTGGGGCGCTATTTCTTATGACAGCAGATCATCTTTAGTCATCTTCCGTACATCTTTAACAGCTCAACGATATGTTTATACCCCTTCATGGCACGTTATCCTGGAACCATTTTCCAACAAGATAATGCCAGGCTACAAACCGCTCGCATATCTCTGGACTGTCTCCGTGCGTTTGATACTCTTCCTTGGCCAGCAAGGTCGCCAGACCTTTCACCAATCGAGTATGTCTGGGACATGGTAGGCCGCCAGATTCGGGCACCACAAAATATCGCAGATCTGGAGCGACAACTGATGAATGCCTGGCAGAATGTGTCGCAGGATGACATTAGGAACCTCTACCACTCCGTGCCTCGACGAATTCAAGCGTGCATTGTCATCAGGGACGATTCGACCAACTACTAATTTGAATACTCAATGGGTGACTGTGAGCCGTGAACGGGTACTATGACCTTGATTTTTTAATTATTTTATTATCTGTGTATGAGCTATACACATATTCAATTTCATCAAAAGCAACCGCTTCCTTCTTGGTGCTTCGATTTTTTTGCAAAAGAATGTAGATTTTAGAGTAAAAATCAGAAAGAAATATAATAATTATCGATCACAATATAATAATATAATTATTACAATTGATTAAGTAACTATAATAATCGTTTACTGTCGTGTAATTATTATAACTAATTATTATTTTTTTTTCTCTGTGTATTAATGTACACTGCTCAAAAAAAAGGGGGGGCGAGTTCTATGGCTCCCGTTCTACTGGGCCGATTGACGAAATTCAAACTGCGTTTTCCATGTCTCGAAAGCGCCACTTATGATATGTATTAGATTTATATATAGCATTGTTCTAATATAGCTATTCTGAGACAAAATCGGAATTTTCTTGAAATGACATGCTAATATTTTTCCATATTTCGATTCTACGACTCAAATTATGCCAAACTGCCAAGTTTCTTAAAAATCGCACGAGTAGTTTTTAAAAAATTAGCTCTCAGAATTTTAGCTCCTCAATGTTAATTCAATTTGGTATGCATTTATTAATATCTCTTTATTTATTACACTTCCTTAATTCGTTCTTTCATAGTTCGAAATTTAGGTTCGCTCCAAATAAAATTCACGCATTTTTTATGATTTACGTTTAAAATTTGTATTTTTAAATAATTTTTTGGAAAAAAAATTTGAATTATAACCTATAAAATTTTTACCATCCACTTAAAGTAGATGTATTTTTAAACATACCTGCAAAAAAGTTACCTTTTTTTTTTCCAAAGTTTTCGAAGATATACGTGAATTTATATGGTAGCGCGTTTTGAAATTTGGCATATTTGTTGAAAGCGATTATAACATCTAATGTGGCTCCGCTAAAATTATTTGAAAGTAGGAACGATGTGACTTTTTTTCCGCTCATGCATAATGTAAAAAGGTAGGAATGATGTAATTCTTTTCCCACTCCTGCACAATGCAAGAGATAGGAAAATAGGTTGCCATGTTCGCCAAGTGAATTATTCTTGGGGCAAACTGAAAAAAATTGGCCGAGTTAAATTTTTGAATTTCTCCGTAAATTTCGCACCAAATTTTACAAAATTTAATATTTAGGCATAATTTTGAGTCGTAGAATCGAAATATGGAAAAAAAATGGTATGTTATTTTAGAACAAGGCCCATTTTGTGTCAAAATACGTATGTTAGAACAATGCTATATATATCCTAAGTCACGCTTTCGAGACATGAAAAACGTAATTTGAATTTCGTCAATCGGCCCTGTAGAACGGGAAATGTAGGAAACTGTCACCCCCCGCAAAGTACGTACATTTTAGCTTAAAGACAAAAAAGGTATATTAATTAACAGTATAATTATCATAATTATTTAGTATCGTCAAGTTATTATAATCAGTTATATTAATTATGTTAGAGTTCATTATAATGATAATATAATAACAAAGATAATGCAATAAAATAGTGTAATAATTAAAATAAGTTATTATACAATAATAGTTGTTTATTACACTTTATCCTAAAATTATGCATATATAGCAAAATTGAGTTTTGAAAGCACTCATATTTTTACCAATGTATAAATAAATAAATGCTCCAATTAAACACAATGTAATCAAACAATTAATAACAAATGATGATCAGCATATTATCTTGGATTACTTAGAAGTATTGGCTCCTTAATTTTATGCTCATTAACTCTGTGCTTTGAACGTAGTAAAAATAAACAGGGGAAAAAAACGAAAAATGTCCTTAGTACATCATTCATGTCCATCCACCCTATTTCGCAAATAAATCGGCCCAAATGGCGCATGCGTGTTTATACTCATGGTCTTGTTCAGAAACATTTTTATCCTGAGACTGTGTATCGGAAATTCTAAAGATATGCTCTTTTTGAATTGTTTTGTGATATTGCTGTTGAATTAAATTTTATGGTTTAAGTGAGAAGAACATGATATTTAATAAATTAATGTAACACACAAAACGTTTAAAAAAAAAGCTCGTTTGAGAGTAATTTAAAATCTGAAAACTTTCTCCCTCCTTTTGGGGGGGGATATTTTTCATTTTTTCTTGACTGCATTCTATAGGGCAATAGTCTGGAAGTTCACGACCAAGATTATCACTTTTATTACTTTCGGAAACAAAACATTTTACCGCCTCATATAATGTATTGCACTACCTGGATATAATTCAGTACCTATTATTGTATATTTTTCCTTTCTTCTTGACGGCATTCTATAGGGTTCCGGCACTTCTAATTTCAGAAATTAAGCCTTGTAGTCGCCACAAGAAGATTCACTGTATTTGCAGCTGTTAAGGCTGTAAACGATGATTGATCATTTTCAAAACTAAAATGAATAATTAAAACTTACTTATTCGGGTAGTCATGTAACGAAAAGTAGCTTTATAAGTATTCTATGAATAGCAATTTCAAGCTTTGTATATATACAGGGTGTGATTCAAAAGTTTCAAGACATACCTCAGAACTAGAAATTTATTGGACATTTAAGTACAGCAGAATAAAATTCTTCAAAATATGATCCTTCAGCATCAACACAGCGCTGCCAGCGCGTCTTCCACGGTTCGTAACCCTTCAGGAAGGCCTCGGGCGTCATGCTGTCAAGGGCTCTCGTCGAAGCCTGCTGGATGGCGTCGATGGAGTCGAATCGCTTCTCTTTTAGGCCTGTCTTGATTCGGGGAAAGAGAAAAAAGTCACTTGGAGCCAAGTCGTTGCTGTAGGGTGGCTGCGGCAGTGTTGTCACGTTGAACTTGACCAAAACTTCGGCGGCAGCGCGCGACGTGTGAGCGGGCGTGTTGTGGTGTAGAATCCAATCGCCATTGATCGCCGGGCGGACTCGATCCCTCAAGCGGCGGAGCACTCCAGTGTAAAAGTCACCTGTGACAGTCTGTCCACGAGAAACAAACTCCTTGTGAATCACTCCTTTACCATAAAGAAAAACAATCAGCGTTCACTTCACACGCGACTTGCTCATGCGAACTTTCTTGGGCTTCGACGAGGAAGCAGTGTGCCATTCTGAGCTTTGACGCTTCGACTCAGGATCGTACTCGTAGACTCAGGTCTCATCACCAGTAACCACTTTCTCCAGAAGGTTCGGATCAACATTCAACCGTTGGAGCATTTTCTGGCAAACAGTCATGCGCCGTTTCTTCTGATACATCGACAAAACTTTTGGCACCAGTTTGGCACACACTTTTCGCATCATCAAATTCTCCGTCACAATCCTCCACACCGTAGTCTGACTGACTCCCAGTTCATCGGCAATTAATCTAGTACTAAGACGACGGTCATTGTTTAAAAGTTCCCGTAATCTCTCCACATTTTGATCCTTTCGGCTTGATGATGGCCTCCCAGAGCGGTCGTCGTCTTCAACATTCCCACGACCATCTTTGAAACGTTTGTGCCACATGAAAACCATTGGTAAGGACATGGCTTCTTCCTTAAAGGCCTCTTGAATCATTCCGAGAGTCTCCGTGGCGGTTTTGTTCAGTCGCACGCAAAACTTAATCGCATAACATTGCTGCAAGTGCTGCTTCACTTTCGCGTCTCCCACTTTTCGACCGAGGTCAATGACACGTATTCACCCTGCAAGCGATGCGCACTCTCCAGGGTTCCGGAGGCAACTGCCGCAGCGTCAGTTCGTTCCCTGAGACCCCCCACTTCGGCGGAACCGGTTCGCGTGCGCTACCCTACTCAGAAATGAACCAGTCTTGAAACTTCTGAATCACACCCTGTATATATGTATATTATCTCGCCTCTCTTTAAAATCTGTTCCAGTATGAAAAGAAATTACTAAAAGACTCCTTTGTTCAAGTCGGAGGCCGCCGCCGGATACTCTAGCACCGACTTTAGTCCTTGATATTAGTTTTACAAGGTGGTTGATGATTTAAGATTATGTGCTTGTTTAAATCGCTTCATCCGAAAGTTAGAAGTCTAATTCATGTATTTTCAAGAATTATTTTATTATTTTGAAAGTTCTATAGCATTAATTTTAATTGTATGCGGTTTCATCGCATACAGCTTATAGCACTTGTTCAACTACATATTAAGAGAATTGTAGCTATGGCCATCTTTATATTTGTACTACTGGAGGGGGAGTGAAAGGTTATGCTTGTACATACTGTTGCCGCTTAAACATTTACATTTGGTAGAATAACTAATTAAAGTAATAAAGGCTGTTAAATTCATGTTAGGCAGAATTAGTCATAATGAGTGACTTGATTTTTTTAAATCATGTCTGTAATTCTGATCGAAAAGGAATAACGTTTACTAATAGGTTCTAATAATTTATGCAGTAAATTCCGTGAAGATATATATAAATTTCCGCTTTAAATGTTCGGTGTAGTTACTTTCAAGGCCCCGCAATATAAACTGTTTAGAGCAAGGATTTGATATCATTATAACAGTGACTATGTTTAAAAGTCGTGTCTTCAACATAAAACATTAGTTTCTCCTCGCAGTATTTAACAGTTTTTTAGGAAGAGGGAAGAAAACCGAGAAACAAAATAAATTACCTTAACTACGGCCTCTGAACGAGGAATAAGGATCCCTTCTTTGTATCTTGGCTTACAATTTATGAAACCTATTTTTTACATTCAGTATAATTTTCACTCGACTCGAACGAACTTGTCTTCCGAGGAAAGGAATGGCTAGATATGATGCATACGGAATCGGGTAATATGACATGCATCGGTGGGGTTAGCTACAACTCATTACATTCCTTTTAAACACATTTCGGATAATAACATTCACATCGAAATTAGTCAAACTGATTTTCATTCTAATTAGTGTCAAATTAAAATTTTCTGAATATTCTGATTTTTATCTGCATTTATTTTAACACTTCATTATTTTCTGCCATTACTGATAATTTTTCGAGTACCGCTTATATACTGTTGCGAAAAATTTGGCGGTTGCGCCTGTATGTAAGCTTTCCGGCATAGCACTAGGGTTGCCATAAAATAGTGTATGGTAGGGTTGCCAGATTGGCGACTTGATCGCCCATTTGGCGACTAAATTGGCGATATCCCATGGTCCAATCGGGAAGCTTCTAGAATAACTTCCTGTCGAGATATTTCTCGAAACGTGTGGAACCTAAGGAAAAGCTATATAAACCCCTGCGTTTCTGAGAGCCGGCATTGTGAGAATAGCTGCTTACTGTGAGTGCTAAGCTACGCGTTTGAAGAGTACGCGTAGAAATACGCGTAGAGTTTTGTGAACGGAAAGCGATCGGGATAGTGTTTTGCCGTGAAGCTACCTTTACAGTATAGCTCGACAGAGTATTGGTGATTGTTCCACGGTGTTTATTATAAGTTTAGTGTTGCCGTGAATCTACCTTTACAGTTACAGCTTGAAGCTGTGTTGCTGATTGTTTCAGCGTATTTATTGTAGATTTTCGACGCTTTTAAAGGTAATTTTGGAACTGTGCTGTAAATAGTGATTCTTGTAAATAAATTGGGCTTTTTATTGTTCTGCATCGTGTTTTCATCGGATACTCTCAAATCCACAAACCCGTATAACACAACAATACCGTCACGTACCCCTTGGGGGACGCGTACCACAGGTTGAGAACCGCTGTTCTGGAAACATTAGGTTTTTCGGAGCAGGAAACGCGAAAAGTCAGCTACGTCTTCGGGGAAGTTGAACCACGAATCTGCCAACTCTGTTGGCTTTGATGCCACTTAAACACCGAAAGTACGCGTGAGGGAATGCGATAAATCTTTTAGAAGCTCGTGAAACTCAAGATACAGAAGCCGCCATTGCCTGTTGGACCTGCAGACGTTTGCACGGATGAATATTAGTATTCATCAAGGTTACGTTAAGTCACGTCATAAAAGTTACGTACTTGTTTGTATTTTTATGAATGCAATTTTTGAGGTATTAAGGCAAATTTTATACATGGGAGTATAGCCTAGGCGATTGTTTACGACATGTTCGTTCGTTACTTATATCCTGATAGTGTGAAAACTGCTTGAATTAGCCTTATGGCATTTTTTTAAACTGGTGTGTTGTGACTTATCTCACTAGTAACATCAGAACAAGTCCACAAAGTTCATCGCGGCAATAAGAGCAAAATTGCGCCTGTCGTTGGCAAGAGCCTTAAGCACTATGCAGGTAAGAATACGACTTCGCTCAGTTCCGCCCCCAATTTTGATGGAGGACACCCCAGGGGTGTACGGCTGCGAGGGTCTCCCACTCCTTTCCCCTACTACAACCTCTCGAGAGGACTTACGGCTCGACATATACTTAAAGTGCCCCCAATGCCGCAAAGACACTATATACATTTACAAATATCCATGCCTTCTTCCGGATTCGAACCCGGGCCCTTCGGTGCTACAGTAAGCTTCCCTAACCACTATACCGTCTGGGCAGCTTTTACATTGGTGACGTATATTAAACAATAAATACCGTGGAGGGTTTGTTAAGGGAAACAGGCTCGTATACACGTCTGCCTAAAGGGAAGGATGCTCTCGTTGAAGTGTTCGTAAAGAAAATTACCCCGTATTTGCATTACAAACGGAAAAAAACGGCAGAAACACTAATACGCCTAGCCCATTCGCAGCGATTTGAACGTTGGTCGAGCTAAGGTTATTTTACGAGATGGGAAAACAAGAGCATGGAACCTTCATATACGATATCATCACAGCTCTAGGAGCTTGATACATTGTGTTCTACAGGAAAATATCCAATTAATTTATTAAAAACTAAGTATGTTTTTTTAGTTACATTATAACTGATAAAAATTCTATTATTTTTTTTAACAGTAGGGGAGCATATAAGATGAGTAAAATTTTCATACGGGCATATCTAAAACAAAAATGATGATAGTATAACCGGAAACTCTCGGTACACATCAGTTTTTAATTAAAAGTATGTTTGAATTGAACTATTTCCTAATTAAAGGTACAGGGTTTGTTAATTAAAAGATTATGGTATATGATTTGACAATCATTTAAGGTGCTGAATAAAAATTCAATTAGTAATTTGATCCAATTACTTATTTTACATTATTTCATTTTGTATTTTTGTAAGTTTGGGTTATCAACAATTTGTCGATCAATATGATATAAAACTAGTTTTTGAACAAAAATCGCGTAAAAATAGTGTTTGATGTAACAAAGAACTACCGTCTCGTGTTGTGACTAGAATTGCAAGTGCTTCAAAATAATTCCTTTTTCGTATATAATGGAAACGGATTTTTTCCCCTTAATAGATTCAAATCAGTAGCAGTCAAGCGTTGTTTCAAGTTTTATGCCGTGTCATGAGCTCGAAGATCGACCCCTTTTTTGAACGTTTATCTCTAGTCCACTTGTTACGCATTAATTTTTTGGGTCATGAGTTGTACTCGGGGAAAAGCCTTGAATCTGATTTATTTACTTTTTTACAGTTACCTTCACGTTTCGTTCCACCCCGGTGCATAGGCCGTCGTTATACTCGCTTTTATGACACAAAAAAATGTAGTCTAGGATGTTCGCCTGATAGATTTTCGTGTTTGCTGATTGAATGATATTTGTGCGACAACTTTTGTTTTCAGTTATGATTGATGTTTAATAGTCTTACTTTCGTACTTCTTGGTTGGAGTACTTTTTTGAAATCTCTTACACGAGAAGCAGTGGCTTGCTCATTAAACTGAATCCCTGTAGCGACTTGTGATGTCGAATTGCATTCATTTCATAATATTGGTGTCTTGCTCTACCGGTTCCACCAATTTGATTTTGGCATTTCCAATTTGGGATATCATCCCGGCCGTTGCTTTAGCAATCTTTTTTCAGCGGTAAGGCCACCTTTCTATGTTTTTTCTCTAATATATATATGTAATGAAAACACGAGAAAGACGGAGCAGTGTAGATGCGTGATCCATATTGAAGAGGAAGAATTCTGATTGCGTAGTATGCTAATATGTTGAGTTCGTAATATCTAAGAAACTTGGCAGTCGAGGTGGTTTAAATTCCGTTTTTATTTGAATTCACATTTGCGGCCACAGCTTACTTGGCACTCTAATCGTGCCTTTCCAGAACATTTGCGTTTTTTGAATACTGCTGCAGTAGGAAGGGAACGAGGGATATAGTGTCCAAACAGCACAGAAGTTAAAGCTAAAAGTGGCGCATTTATCCAATATAGAAACCGAATCTCTGTAGCGACATCGCCAAGAGGAAGGTTTTGGTTTAGTTCAGAAAAGTGTTAGTTCTCAAAATTGTAGGTTTAGGTTTCGAATTTATAGCGTTACGCAAACCATGCGAAATGGATTGATCTAGAAATGACACAATCCAGAGAAGTTATTACGATTTTTTAGAATAGAGATGGAGTATTAAGGGGTTAGTTTAAATTATAATTTTAATTTACATACTTTTATCTTAGTTTAAATTATAATTTTGATTTACATATTTTGTATCTTACGTATTACGTGCCTCCTTCAAAGAGAAAAAGGCTTGGCGACAGGAAAGCCTTTTTAGAAGAAAGCATTTAAGCAGTAGCAAAACAAAGGAAAATGCAATTGTGAAAAAAGGAATCACAGAATTTTTTCTAAATTTTTTAAAATAACAGAATCTTGTAAAACGTTTTACTTGAAGTACAAAATGTGTTGTTATACAACTTCACTGAATAAAGAAACTTTTCGCTGAATTACTGACTGTTTTCATTAATTGAATCCGTTCACATGTCTTTGCGAAAATGTAGAACGCATCCTTCGAAACATAAGTATGTTTATTGCCAGACTATAAAAATGTGAAACCTGATTTTTCCATACTCTTAAATTTAGTTTGTTCCTGTTTGTATTTTTATTGCCAATTTTTTCATACACGAAAGTATTTTAAGTAATTTAAAGCCTTAAAAACTTAAAACTGTATTGACTCGCTTAGAGCGAAAAACTTATCCTGTAATTTTTTGGTTAAGTACGAAAGTAACAAATATCTGTGGTTTGTCTCGAAACGAGGAATTTTGTGCTTTTTTTTTAATATGCGACAATCGGCACTGCCATCTTAAGTAAAATATAATGAATGCATTCAGCATGTCATCCAACGCTATGACTTTAGAAGGCAAATTGTAACATGAAGATTCTCTTAATTTACGTACACATTTTGTTACATTTTCGTGACTTATAATTTTCAGGTTATCAATAAACGCGAATTTATTTCGTTTGTCTGTGAATTATTCCATACATTCTGTATTCCACAGTATGCTGTAATATGTGGCAGAATTTAGGTAAAGAAGATTTTCCTTTTGAAATTACTGCGGGTGTAATTTCCAAATGATTTCTGGTAAAAAGGGATAACTGATTTTATCCACTCGATTTCTGATATACTATTGTCCGAAGAGTAGTAAGTTCTTTGCATTAAAGAATTTGTAGTTAGTTGCATAAGTATTGCGTAAAAATAGTTGGCTTTAAAGTGAAAGCGCACTTGGGAAAAGTAAGAAATAAAACTGCCAACTCCTCTGAAACCTAAAAGACTCCCCTTCCCCAACACAAGTAGTAAACCACGGTCCTCGGTAGGCGGAAGCGACGTCAGAGAAAAGGGGTGTTTCCGCCGCCATCTTGGAATACGCGACATGTGAAAGGGCCGTCACCGTCTTGGATTTTCCCGGAACTGACGTCGACGTGTTTGAATGACATCCTACTCTACACGATAATTTTATTTTGGGGCAACGACAGTACTTTTTCAATATTTCGACAATATTTTAATATTTTTAAGTTTTATCTTTGCGGCAACGTCGAATTTTTTTTTCGTTACTGTGGCAGTCCTCTTGAATCACTTGCTTAGGATGACATTAATTTTCATTTAATCTGATTGAGCATCTCATTAAATATTTATTTATTTTTAATTTAATTTAATATCAGTATCTTTTCCGTGAATTTTAAAAAGCTGTGGAATGAACCCGCAGACTCTCACATGGGAGGAGAACGCGCAAACCATTTACTGCAGCGAAGCTCTTCTGAAGAAACCAAATTATCACTTTTAGTAAAGAAATCACCATGACATCACTGCTTGGGGAAAAACGCTGTCGTGAACAAAAGTCATCTCTATGCAGGTTTCAGCGTGTGCAAACGTGAATTTCATTTTACATTTTCTTTTCACTTTCTTATTTTATAAGGTTTTTTTTTTTCCAGTTTTTCCTTTTCACTTTTTCATTTAATAAAAAAATGTATATTTTTTTACAAGTTTAATTTTTTCTTTTCATTTTTTTTAACTTAAAAAGGTTTTTACGTTTCACTTTTTTTATTTTCAAAAAAAAATTTACAAGTTTTAACTTTTCTTTTTCACCTCTTTTTTTTTACTTTCAAAAATTTTTAATTTGTCGTAGCGAGTTTCAAGAAACTGGCTACCCGAGAATTTGTAACTCCAAAGTTTATTGCAATCATAATTTAATAACTTATTCAACATAATATCTTTACTCCAAAGAAGGTTTTATTTATTCTCGGCTTATATAACGCTGTATACATTCGGGGGGGGGGAATCTAAATTTCAGCATTTAGAATCAAAACATTTTCTCCATGTTGCCTATCTGAGAATACTATTATCAATATTAAAATTATTCGTACAGAAAAATAAAAATACTATATGGTTTATGCAATGCTCCTACCTTTTGATTATACAAATTATAAACAAAACAAACATACTGTTCTACTTACATTAAATTCAAAGTTAGCAGTAAATCATAAATTTACAATATAGAAAGTCACTAGATAATTTCCAAATACATAAATATAAATTCTAAAACCATTGCTGTTCGCAGTAAGGTACTTTGAACTAGTTTTAAGTATTTCTGAACTTTGTTGGTAGTCTTAAGAGTTCTTCCACTTCTAGTGGTTTTATTCTGATAGCAGATTTGAACTACACTGGTTATCATAAATTAAGGAAAAATCACAAACTCACGACTACTGAAAAAGTTACATGTAGAATTTTATGAAACTTACCCACAATATACAACACATAGTAAGGTATCAACTAACATAAAAAGAAATTACCAAGGTGTCAGTTTGCTATTCGAAAAGTACATTCAATATGGAATATGATCGCCTCTAGAAGCAATACAGCACCTACAGCGATGTGTGATGCTTTCAATTATGCGGTCTATCAGTTCCATAGGAAGCGAGATCCTTTGCTCTTGCAAAACAGTTGCAAGCGCGGCAAGGGTCTGAGGGGGCCGATTGAGAGCAGCTAGACGTCTCCCTAAAGCATCCCAAACGTGCTCGATAAGATTCAAGTCCGAGGATCGAGCTGGCCACTGCATGCGCGTAATTGTTTCCTGTTGAAGATAATCATCTACGATGCGAGCCCTTTGTGGTCTTGCGTTGTCGTCCTGTAACAGGAAAGCATCACCTATTGCCCCGGCATATGGGCGCACATAAGCATCAAGGATGTCATCTCTAGAAACCTGAGCATTCACGGTTCCCCTTGGAAAGACATTGAGGTCTGTGCGTCCACTAGAAGAGATGCCACCCTAAATACAGACACTGCCTCTTCCGTATGCATCTCTTTCACGGATGTCTGACGGATGATAACGGGTTCCAGGTTCTATCGATATCAAATAACGCCTACTATCGCTTTCTAGACTAAACCTGGACTCATCCGTAAAGAGAACAGCCCTCCGTTGATCAGGGGTCCAGTGGACATGTTTCGTGCCCACTGCAAACGATCCCTCCTATGGCGTGACGTGAGCAGCACGCAAATGGCTGGTCACCTCGCATACAGACCACCTTCGTGAAGCCTTCTACGCACAGTTGACGTTGACACCAACCTTCCGGTGGCTGCAGCAAGGGAGGATGTAAGAAGAGTCGGAGTAGCGGTTGTATTCCTGCGTGCACATGATGTCAAATATCGGTCATTAGCGCTCGTCGTAGCAGTTGGCCGTCCTTGGCTGAAACTCCTAGATGCCGAATCTGTGGTTTGAAATTCCCTCCAAAATCTATGAACCACAGAAGGACTCACATTTAGCCATCTGGCCACTTCTTTTTGACTTTGTCCTGCCTCTAGTCACCCAATAACTCTCCATCGTAGTTCTGCAGGCAAATGATGCCTGGAGGTCATTGTTACGAATTGCCTATCTGAGATTTTTGATGTCACAGTGAAATATGTGTGCTTGCTCTCAAATATGGACTTTTATGCTCCTCGCAGATGACGTATTCCGAGTGCAGCGCCACTAATTTGCATATTGCAGTTTTACTCAGCTACTCTTACTTGGCAACATATTCAACTATTAAACGGTTTGGCTTATATTTGAGGGAGGTATCGCTATTTTTGTGATTTTGCCTTAATTTATGATAACCAGTGTAGTTCGCAATAGGGTGCGTTGTACTAGTTTTAAATATTTCTGAACTTTGTTGGTAGTCTAAGAGTTCTTCCACTTCTAGTGGTTTTATTCTGATAGCAGATTCTTCTTAAGTCATTTTGAATACACTCTACAATTGAAATTTCACTAGAACTCATATCTGTAGAATAGGCGCTTCCTTCTTTTGGCTGCCCATATAATCTCACTCTTGAAATCTTTAAATGCACACGACGCGCAACATCTTATCTTTTTTACTACAGACCAGACAATTCTCTTTGAATTACTTTTTGTCTGAAGCCGCTTAAACGGTATAATGGTTAGGAGAGCCTACTGCGGTACCGAAGGGCCCAGGTTCGAATCGCGGAGAAGGCATGGTTGTAACTCTTCGTCCGCTCATAATTGGCAACGGTGCAATTTTTAAGTGCCAGTTTTAAAGTCTTTCTTTCACTCTCAAATTTGGAACGCAGAAGAAGCGCACGTTCAACATTTTTCTCGCCACCGATGCTGCAGTCACAAAACGTCTGTGGACTCAACTTAAATCTGTTCAGATAACTTTTCAAGTGTCCATGGCCAGTAAGAAAATGGGTCATTTTATACTTTGTAAAAAAGTGATGACATGAAAGTCCCATTTTGATAGAACTCTTAGTTAAACTGCCTTTATTTCAACTAATATGTTCATGGTTCCGCCACTCCACAATACATTCATTCATGACCTTCTTATAAAAGGATTTAGGAATACTGACCCCCGCCCCCAAAAAACAATGTCGATCTCGCGCTTGGTGGCAGTCTTTGCAAATGTGAAAGCAATCGAAATGTTTTTATCTTTTAGGTTTTTAAGTTGTCTTTAAATCTGGATGATTATGTTATTAGAAGAAATACATTTTAGGGTCTCCAAGGATGTAAGGGAATCGGTACAAATGAGATAATCAGAAACAGCACTATTTTGTTCAGTGATCCATTTGATGGCATAATTTAAACACTAAAGTTCCAGCTATAAAAACCACGCATTCAGTCTCAAAATCTAAAAATAAAACTGTTTCATAGTTTACGTAACATTATTAAAAACACAAACAGTTCCCTGTGTTACACAGAATATCACATGGAGCTTTCAGAAGTAAGTATGTAAAATAAACAGTAAAGGATTTTAAAAAAAAAATTGTGAAGGATTACAGTAATTTACTAAAATAGTCAGAAGAACTTGGAGTCACTGGAAAGGAAATAAACTGATGAAAATTAGGAGGCCAGTTAACACTCTGAGAGCCACGCGAATTTATAAGGAAATTCCTGTCAGGCCACTCGCGCTGCTTAGAAGTGCGCTTGTATTGTGGTATAGCAATGCCGAGCTCACTTCAAAGGTTGTTAGCTATGATTCAAAATTTTGCCCTTTTATATGCTTTCAGTTCTCTATGGTTCTTAGTTCAGTGCAGACAAAAATCATTCTTTTGCCTAGAATGTAAAAATGTCAGTTGAATGTCACCTCACAAATTTTGCAGTATTGCAACCACTACTAAAAAACAACGAGACAGACGCAATAAAAAACCCTGGAAAAGTGTGTACAATGCCAAGGTATTGTAAATTATGCTCTGAAGAAAATGCGGCACAATTTGGTAGAAAAATGGCTAGAAACTAAAAAACTAATGAGTAAAAGTTGCCCTATTCTGTGATACCTGCGACGAACAACGGTTGTTACGCTTACCGTGTATCAATAAAATTAATTAAAACAATGTAATTTTTTTAGTCTTATATACTATTTATCACTGTCAATGACCGGCGACTTCCGTGGCTTGAACGGAAAGTTCAGTGTCAGTCACCGGTGACTGACTTGCCATTTAACATTTTAATAATTTTAAGGTCTCTTTCACTGTCAAATTTGGAACGCAGAAGAAGCAGATGTTCAACATTTTCCTCGCCACCGTTGCTTTAACCTCAAAAAGTCTCTGGACCAACTTAAATCTGTTCAGATAACTTTTCAAGTTTCCATGGCCAGTAAGAAATTGGGTCATTTTATAATTTGTAAAAAAATGATGACATGACAGTTCCGTTTTGATAGAAGGGTTATCTCTTAGTTAAACCTCCTTTATTTCAACTAATATGTTCATGAGTCCGCCACTCCACAATGCATTTATTCATGAACTTCTTATAAAAGGATTTAGGGATACTCACAAAAATGCCAGTTTCGCGCTGAGTGACAGTCTTTGCAACAAAATCGGCCCGTTTCCTTACAACACCCGAACAAATGTGAAAGCAACCGAAATGTTTTTGCTTTTTAAGTTGTATTTGAATCTCGACGATTACGTTGTTAGAAGAAGAAATACATTTTAGGCTCTCCAAGGATGAAAGGGAATCGGTACAAATGAGATGGTCTAAAACAGCACTGTTTTGTTCAATGATTCATTTGACGGAAAAAAAATGTAAACACAAAAGTTCAGTTATAAAATCCGTGCATTCATCTCAAATTCTAAATTGAAAGTGCCTAAATTCAAGACTGATATCTGAAGACGACAAATGCAAAACCAACTATAAATTTTACTGCCATTAGTGTAGCACGTTGAACGGAAATCTGCGATTATGTCGCTAAATTGAAATTGCATTGAAACAGCATTTCTTTCTGAGGGATGAGGAAGAAGAGATAGAGGAAACACAATGGTGGGCAGCAATGGCTGTTAAAATATTGCAAGGTTATTGAATCTGTAATAGGAATTAACAGGTACAAGAGGAGGTCAGACAAGCCCTGGGTGAGCTGAAATCTTCTTTTCATAAGAATTCTGAATGAATCAAAGCTGTTAATCTTTTGGAAGCATGTTGAGACAGTTTGAAAGATGCCATTTCAAGGCCAAATTATGCTAGTGTTGTGGCGCCATCTGACCTCACAAGGAATAATGAAAAGTCCTTGTTTTGTTTGGGTTGTTGCTTGGTTTTGGACTCTGAAAATTGTTCTTCTGATGATGCTAGGAAAATTATTAAGCTGAAACCCGTTAGAGGCTAAGCTGGATGTATATAATTTGAAAAATATCGTGGGAAGTAAAGTTTTAGCTAAGTGTTTTACCAAAAATGATCGGAATCGACTTCAAGCTAATCATAATGATTTTGTGGATTGATATATCAGTTGATCATGATGATAATAAGCTTACTGAGCAGGATATAATTTTGACAGAGTTAGGAAAAAAGCATTTAGCACTTCTGAAACTCTTAATTGTAATGGTAAAAGTTTGGAATTTGAATAAAAACTTGTTATTCATGATGCATTCTATGAAACCAGATGCTGAGTATATTTCAGTAAAAAGATATTAATATAGTGCAACCGATAGTGTTTGCAATGCATCCCCAGAATGGCAGCTTTTCTGAACTCACAATTACTTGTTCTTCATATAAAAATGCCCCAAGGTATGACAAAGAAAAATTGATGTGTTCCAGAGACGTTTGCTTTCTACACTCCCCCCCCCCAAAAAAAAAGAAAAGGAAAAAGGTTTTTTTTTTCCCCGATAAGGAAGAACTTCAATTACTGCCTCAGGGTTATTGAATGTTGAAGAGCCAAATAACTAAGGTACTAGGACATCACCACAGGAACACATTATAGAAGACCAAACTTCATTATACTAGGGTAGTAGTATATGCTTCATGCCTATACATAATACTTGTCTTAATACCTAGTATCTTCCATTACAGACCTGTGGCAATAACTTGAAATTAAAATTTCTGCAATAACTGGTAATACATGTTGTGTAAGAAATAAAAGTCTCTGTCGATAAACTTATCATTCTTAATTGTATCAGTTGTTTATGTATAATTACTTTCTTATTAATTGTAATTATTTTTTTGATTAATAAATAACTTTATTGTTCTGAATTTGGGAAATGAACGTACATTGTAAAGCACCTTGCAGGTAAACTGGAAGCAACTAATAAAATGGTAAGTCCCAAATTTACGTAAATTTTAAAATATTTGAAAGAATAACATTTATGAAATTCCAAAAGTTTGTGGGTTTATTAAAGTAATCAGACATACAAAAAATATTAAATTAGCCAGATATCAATATTCAGCTTAATCTGAAATTGGATATTCATGTACCCAGTCCCCCCAGAAGCATCTTCATGAGTCGAAACCTTGCATTAAAAAGTGACATGTTGCTGTTTTTGTGTACTTATGTTAAAAGTGAAAACATTGATATGTCTCTATCGCAACTTTCTCAAAATCTGTACTAATTATTGTATTTCTCTGATAGGTGGAAAGTGTGTTTATGATCATTCTGGCCATTTTTGATACATATTGCCTAATTGAAGCCCAACCTGGGTCTATTCACTATAGATATTTTGGTATAAGTTTCCTTTTTGTCTATAGTGGAAATCAGCATGGTAAGACTAAAAAAAATCTTAATTTCTCCTGTTTTCATGAATCAACATTAAATAAATTAATTTACTTTTAATAGAAATTTATATATGAACCCTAGAATCATGTGTAGTCTATTTAAATGAGTTTCGTGTTGTATTGGAAAATTAACATACTTAGAAGTTCTTTAAATTATTAAATTTTTATAGCTCATTTTTTGTTTTGTTTTTTAAAGCAATAAATGTTGACTTTCGCAAATTTTAAAATTAATATATATATATAATGTCATAATTTAATGTATAGTTGTGATTACAGAGTGGCAGGATGGGGAGAAAATGTTAATGCCAAACCAACTTCAGCTAATTACCATTTTTATTTCTAGGTGTATTCGAATAATTCTTCATAGACAATACACCTTTTTATCATAAACAGTTATAATAATTTCTTGTATACACAGATTAACGGGGATACGGTGTCAGTTTAGAACAGGAGAAAAACAGGCAGAGTAGCACAAAGTTGATAGCATGGCAGGAGCTAGGAAAAGAATGACGTAATTAACTTGCCAGCGGTATTTATGCCGAAGTAGATGTAACTGTAGAAACAAACTATGATTGGTTAATTTTAGTTTTAGTCAGGGAAGGATCTCGAATTTGGGAGAACAGATGAATTTAGGGGGAGCACACCAAATCTAGAATAGTTAATTTTGAGTTCGCCAATTATTTTTAAAGCAACTATCGGAGTTTGTTAGAGCTGACATATATATATTATGTATGTATGTATGTGTGTACATATGTATGAAATTCTTTGGTTTCAAATCTCGCAGTTAATCTGAAAATTTGAATTCTTTTTTGTTCAATATGCTTATGTTTTGTGCTTCCCTTTCTTATAGGCATATGTCTTTTCAGTTTTATATTTAAGGAAACAGGAATCCATCCTACCCTTTTTTTTTGGGGGGGGGGAGACTTTCAGTTCTGAGTTCGAAATGGAGCTAAGCAGAGCTTTATCATTTGTTATCTACATGTGTCTTATGGTTAAATACTCATAACTGTTAATATATTAACTTACTAATTTAAAAATTTCCATGAATTTTCTTTAAAATATTTTAACAACATCTACTGAGGTTTGTAATAAAAATTATTAATCGTGTGGTGTAATATGAAACCTGATTAGTTTTACCTTCTTCAGTCTGGTGGTTAGAGGGAAAATGATTGTCATACCATTGTGCTTCAGTTAAAAAGTTTCAGTTAGCACATGTATGGTTGAGTTCATACAATCTCTGTAAAACAGAATCTAAGAATATTCCAATCTGAAAGCCTATATAAGAGCTTTGTGGTAATGGCAGAAGAGGTATGGTATTCTTGGATTCTATTTCTGTAGTTGCTTTCTTATGATGGAGCTTTTGGCAGTTATGTCTTAATTGAGTAGTCTGTAGCGATCTCGAAAGCCAGTCGGCACTATCAAATTTGGAAGAGTCAGAATTCTTGAACCTAGAGCACAAGAGCTCTTTTGCACTAGGGGTATTGAATTTGACTTGCATATAACAGACTCGGGATCAAATCCCAAGGTCATTATCATCTTCAAGGGTGTGTGAAACTCAGGCACTGCCGCAGTTCTCACTGGTGTTAATAGATGGTGACCCAAGCAAGCAACTACAATACCTGAAGCCACTGAGGTTTCTTGCACCACATTATCACTGTATTATTACCAAAACATGATGATGTGCTTGCTCCATGTGATCACCACAGTAACAACCAGAGGACTACACCCACTGAGGACAAATGACAAACTACATCGTCACACACACTCCACCCCAAAACCTAACAGTGATACACATGCTAACAAATGGGATCTTCTCAACCATGCTCCACATGCATCAGCATGCTCCACATCCAACTGAGCACCCCTGTACAGTGGAGCCGCAGCCGCAACACATCAATGCAATGATCAATCTCATCAACACACTGGGCTCACAACTCTGCATTATAATAGTGGCTCAGTTCACAATGACCAATCATATCTCCTCATATCACATCAGAAGAGCTTGGGAGTGGAGTGTGTAGTGATTTTGAGAGTTAGTCAGCACATGCGAATTTGGAAGAGTTGAAATTCTTGAACCTAGCATACAGGAGCTGTTTTGCACTAGTGGTAAAGAATTCGACTCACATGTAACAGACCTGCGCTCAAATACAAGGTCATTATCATCTTCAAGGGCATGCAGAACTCGTGTGCTGCTGCAGTTCTAATTTACCCAAATAGATGCCAACATGAGCAAAATCACTACAATACTGAAGCCACTGAGGTCCCTCATGCCGTGTGATCACTACAACTCCAATCTTAACTCGAGAAGGAAGAAACTTGTATAAAATAAACATAAGTCCAATAACATATTTACATGTTTCAAATCCCCATTCATATGCAAGTAGAGATAAAATTTATTTTACTGTTATGTCACAATATTAATCCAGCAGCCTCTCCAAGAAATTTTGCTTTATTAGTTTGAATATATGTTTGCATTTCCTTCAGTAACCAGGAAAATCAATCATTCATTCCATTATGATTATGGAATTCAGGAAGAAGGCACCTGAATATTCATCAGAATAACAAAAATACAATAACAGTCATTTCAGAAAATAATGAGTTAAAATACATCCATGCTTGAATGCAGAATAAAATTTAGTATCTTGCTATGAAAGGGAAAATTAATCTTACCAGTGGAGTGTTTCACAAATTTAGTCTGTTATTAACACTTTATAACGAAAAACGGAGTATAAATAATTATAAAATAATTTTTATTCAGCCTCTTGGCTGGAAAACCTCAAGCCTTAAACTCAAATCCTTGAATCGTAGTATTCTCTACTGAACTCCATTATACCATGCAGAAATTAAGGATGCAGTTCTGTTGATTATGGAATGGCTAGAAAATTAGATTTGGTTAAAGTAAATGATAACAGTATTTTAATCCAAGTCGCATTATATCTGACAGTTGAAAACCAGTGTAGGTCATTTTCTAGATTTTGAGCTGCTGAGTGGCCATTGTGTGCAATCCATCTGGCCAGCCATTCAGATTTAAAAAAACTCCATCTGTATATTTAAACTTCTCTTCCTTTCTAGAATTGCTTTTTAACTCCGGATATCATAAATTAAAACTGTCATATCAGCTGCAGATCCGTTCATCAGTTACAAGCTTCCTATATATTGCATGTAATCTGCGATTATATGTGTACTTCTGTTTTTAACCATAGCTCTTATGAATTGGTATATTAATAATCATGATTTACAACTGCATGTTACTCTACAGACTTATCTGCATTGTTATTTATCAGCATATGAAAAACCAGTGGACCTATAATCTGAAATTTCAAATCAGCATTAAATGTTTTGTCGCATGTCCTTTTCATAACTGTTTTAGATTTTAGCTATGAGAATTAGGAAGTTAAATAAAGAAATTTTAAGGCTTAATCTTAAATTTTTACATCTGTCTCTCTTTTTATGGGTACAAAGAAGGTATACTAATTATTGTGCTACTTACTATGAAAATAAGATTGAGGTTTTTTCATCCTCATCATGTAAATAATCAATCAACCTTTCAACCTGTATATTACAGAAGTTGAGTGTAATGGCTGTAACTATGACATGTGGCTTTTTTATGCCTTATTTCATAAAATACAAACATTTGTTTGGCACAAATCAAAATTTTTAGGACCTAGAAATTTTCCTGAATGCAAGTGAAAAAAGTAAAACAGTGCACTTGGGTGAGGGAGGGGGGGGAGGATTATGTCATCAAAATTCACTATGGTAATAAAATTAATGGCTTTAAGAAAAGCAGTACAATGTTTGTTTATAAGCATGTACTAAAATTCGAGGATAAATTCGTGAGTTAAAATAGAAATGTATTTTTAATTTTATCAGGTAGTTAGTTCTAAAGCTTCATCATATAACTAAAAATATCTTTAACACTGGACTGTGCTAACCATCATTAATAATGCATTTTAATGGTGTTTATTTAGGTATAATAAAAATGTATACAAAATAATCATCTACTCATGAATTGTAAAATTCATGAGATTCTGAAATGCAGATGCACTTCAATAGTTTGAATGCACAATAGTGTTTGGTAGATTTCATCAAATAATAAACTTCACTAATGTATCTTAATGTTTAAGGTATCCTTATCCATGTATTAAGCATATTAATACCCAAATTTAAATAAAAAGGTTTATCTTTTTCACATGACCTCCTAATGTTTATATAATTCCTCTTTATCCTAAGTATTTCATGTATCTTTATATTGAAAATCATGAAAAAAATATGAAACAGAAATAATAAATTGGAGTCTTTCACATCTGACACTACAGAACCGAAACATAATCATCTGTCTGATATGTTGTCAGTATTGCGAACAGCTGCCGCAACAGTTTTTAATCAGTGTGGCATAGAAACTGTACGATCATAAAGATGTTTTATGGTGTCTAAACCCAACATATTGCATGCAGATATTTGTACCTTTATGTCATCACAAAATTGTTTTTGTTTTGAATATATTCTACAAATATTTCTCTGGATTGATGTCTGGTGAATATAGAGACCAATGCATTAATTGAAATTCCTCTTCTTAAGCAGTAATGAGCATTATGTTAGACTGCATCATCATGTTAAAAGAAGATAGTTGCAGTGTTAATATTGTTGTGATGGTGGAATGTATCAAGTCTGAGTATTGTATAGATAAGTTGCAGATACCAATTTTCTATTAATAAATGTCTGCTCAGTCAGCACCTTGTTAGTATTTCATGACTTTTTCCTTCTTAGACCGCTTTCAAATGTACTAAATGCAGTTAGTTGTTTCAAAGGTCCCATGCAAATGTAGCCTTTTTATTCAGTTGTTTGCAACTGCAATTTGATCATTGCCAAATTTGCTGTCTTTTCAAACTGAAGGAAAATACCACCACCACCAATTACCGTAGCTAAGTTGTAGATTTGGTTTTGAACTGCTTAACATGTTTTTTAATATTATTTTTATTTGCGATTTGCCATTATTTGTGTATGTATGGTGAAGTGATATTGGGGGCTGTTCAGTGTACTTGCTGGCATGCATAATAGTGTACCACATAAAAGATATGTTAATACTAAGGTAGTTTCAAGAATCTAAATATTTTCATACATAAATTCCAGATGTTTTTGTTTTGAAATTTAAAATAGTATTATTCAAAATTGTTTAAGAAAAAGGTAAAATTGTTTATCTCATGGGAATCTATAAATGTTATAGAATTCTTTTTTGGGAGTCCTGAAGCTCATACAGTCATATGGTTTTAAATGAAAACTACCAAATATTATTTGTTCATTCCATATCACTAAATTATTAAGTAATTCTGATGATTAAATATTGTTTATTTTGGATTATAGGCCAATTTTTGCAGCATAACCATAATGATGCTTTCAAAAAATTCATGGCGTTATCTTATTTTAATACTATAGCAAATTAAGCTGAATATTACTTCTAGTTAAATTTTGATCAGAAGAATTATGAGTGGTTGTTGTTGTTGTTATGGTTATTTATGCTTGATAAGTATTATCTGTTTTTGTAGTGAGGAATCTCTTGATATTTTGTTCTGTCATTTCATTCATTCTTTCCGTGTGTTTGATGGCTAGCTCTGTTATTCTGATGGGTGCACTAAAAAAGGTAAGCTTTCTTACATAATTTCTTCACATTTTCAAAATGTTTATAATATAATGAGAGTTATGCCAAATTAAAAATATTTGTAATTAGTTGAAAGTTAAAAGTAATTTATATTGCCATCTGTGAAAACAAGTTTTAATATGTAAATTATTTCTAAATATGTGAATTTATTTTCTTTTACAATACACATCAAACCACAATATATGAGAAAGATGTTGTGCTGCTGAATTCTTTGTTTTGTGTACATTTTGTCCAGAAACGTTTTGGAATGAAACAGTTTTCTTTATTCACAGTTTTATCTTCTACTATTTAAATTACTAATTAAGCTGATTTAATTATGTGTGTATAAACAGATGCTGTCATGATGTTTTTAGATACATTTCTGAAAGGTTTTCAGAAATTTTAATCCTGAAGGTTGTTATTAAACAAAGTGTGATATCTATGGCGTTTTGCTTTTCAATGGACAGTATTATTCAGATCTAACAAAAAGGGCATGCTGAAAAACTAAATGTTAAGGAAACTAACGATATGCAAAGTTCTGTAAATTTACTCACATTAAACCAATAATTGCTGCTTATTGTTAGTCTCTTTTCCATACAGTATTATTCCAAAAATTAATGTGTTTTATGAATATGGCTTTGTGTGCTCATTTATAAATAATGTGAAGGAATCAAGAGTGATGAAAATTTTGCTTTTTTCAAAGCATATATTTATGTTAGTGCTGAAATTGATTACTGTAGGTTCCTTTTCAAATAAGACATGCAGATTATTTATTCATGTGAAAATGCTTAATATATATAAATTGCACAGCTGCTAAATTTCTGTACATAAAGTTATGCAAACAGAGTACCTGAGTTATAGGTAAAATAGTCTGATATTTTGTGCTTTTTGTTGTTGTCTGGCAACCTGAATTACTTGTTGTTTAGTTAGTATAGTTTACCAGATAGATTTATCCCTTGAAGGCATTCTAAGCTATTTTTCATGAGTTTTGTAATGAGCTTGGTTATTTCTTTCTGAAACTACAAATGCTACCTTTTAATTTTTCCTGTGCTTGATGGTTGGAATATTCATAGTACAATAAAAGCTTGACTATCTGGAAAGCTTGGGAAATGTCGAATTCTGGATACGTGAAAATTCTAGATAATTGAGGGTATTAGAAATGCAATTTGTGGTAGAAAAGAAAAATGAATAAAGGAAAAAGATTGGCCTGCTGTAAAAAGCGTAATTTTATATGTTATCACTTAAATATTAAACACCTACATTTGAATTAAGTGAGATTCTAAAAGACAAAAGGGCATTTCAGACATAAAGTAAAATATCATATTCAATCACAAAATTCCATTGACCATGAAAATTGGCCGAAATGTCGTCAAATTTACCAGTCATTCCAGCAGAAGTTTGAAAAAACAGATATCTCTCTATGTAATTAGTTAATCAACTTCTATAAGTTTTTGGCCACCCAGAAGAGACAGTAGTTAGTGGCACTGACTGCCATCTGGATGGGCCTGGGGTTGAATCCTGGAGCAGGCTTGAATGCTTGTATGCATATAGTGTCTGTGCATGATGGTGGCATTCAAGATACACAGCAAGCCGAAAGTCCTCTTGAGAGGTTTGGTGGTAGGGAAAAAGTGTTGGGAGACCCTTCGACCACTTTCTTGGTTTGTTTCCCTAAAATTAAGGCAGCACTGTTTATGCAGTGTAACTTATACATGTACAATCCATGGTGAAATTTTGGTGTCTCATCTACTTATACCTGTACATGTATAAGTTATGGATATAGCATATTAAAAACTTAAATCGATTGTCATCATTTTTCTTGATGCCAGGACTGCATAATTTTGAAAACGTATGAGCCAGTTTCACTTAGAAAGGCATCCCTCCCAAACCAAGCCAATTGATGAAAGCAAGTTCCAAATTTTAATCATTTTCTTTCAAAATGCAATTGAAAATCAGTTGTGGTTAACTTATATTATTTATTACAGAAGTTAAACCCATTTATATAGAATTAATCAGATTTACATAAAGCCAGTGTGAAGATGTGTTATAACATCACGCTTATCCATTATTGGCACTAAATCACATTGCTTGATACCTTTTTTTTGTTGTTGTTTAATTCGAATAATTATCCTATTTATGCTTAATGAGGGAGTTTCAAATCTTCTGCTTGCTTAATTTTTGGGGGAAAAAAAAGAAAATTAAGAATATTCCAGTTATTTGATTTTGCGGTTAGTTCAATGTCAGATAATCAGGCTTGTATCGTTTGTGATATTTCCCGGTAAAGTATTTTGTTCCATGAAGTCTTTGCTGGACAAACAGTTACGTGTGAAAATGTGTGAAAGAAATAAATTTATAATAAAAATTCTATTTTTAATTAAATACTTTAGTGTCTTTACAAATCTATATGAATCATACATTGCTATTTATCTAAAAATATGTATGGCTTTCAATTCTTTCAGTCAAAATTTTAACCCTTCAATGGTTTGTCCCAGATTATGACTTTTATGCAGGCTCCTTAAGAGGTCATTACAGATAATTTTTATTTTAAATAGACTTTTGAATAAGGGCCATCTCTTACTTTTCTTAGAATGAAAAAGTACGTCAAAGAACGACAAGCCTGGATTTTCACCCTCAAATGCCTACAGGAACAAGCATCCATGCAACCTTGGCAGTGACCCTAATTAGTGCAGAAAGAAATCTTGATGCTTTACAATAAAGGCCTTACACTAAACTGTCTCTAATTAAGCAAGTAATTTATTACCAGTTGGAAAGTGAATGGATATAGAAAGGAAATTAAAAATTTCCATTCCAGTTCAAAGAATAAAAAAAAATTGAAGTTTTTTATAAAATAGGCCTCATTTAAGATTCATAAACCATTAATTAAATGAAAAGTGCTAAATAATTCATTATATAGTTTAATGAGAAATTTAGTTAAGATATTAAATAATTTAAATTAAGAGATTGAGTAATTCTCTTTACAAAATAATAAATAATTTAAATTAAGAGATTAAATAATTCTCTTTACAAAATAAATAATCACTGTTTTACATCTAACAATTCTCTTACTCCAAATTGCAGAAAAAGGTCTAGCGATTGTACCAAAACATGAGAAATTACATTAAAATCTCATATAAACTTCATTTAAAAGAAATTTCCCCACTCTATTCGATGCTGCAAACAATAAAATTCTGAGAGCTTCAGTCTATTTGTTAAATGAAGATATGTGAGTAAAATCTTTTTGACATTTAATTTTAAAATACCTGAATCGAATTTTGAAACAATCGCTTTACCACATCGTATTCTCATCCACAATGTGTGTGTACAAAATTTGAACTCTGTAGCTTATCAGAAAGTAGTTTAAAAATCAATCACAAAATTTGACCATCGCAACAAACACCATGAGTGAACTAAGTAAAAGCTTTTAAAACAAACAGCTCTCTTACCAACTCTTAGACAGGCGACCCCCAATTTTTGCACATAATTGGTTCCTGAAAATCTGTGCAAAAGTTTAATGTTTGAAAGTAGGGGCATGTAAAAGAAATATTAAAAATTTTAAGTTAAAATATGTACTAATCAATAACTTATATATTTATCATTATGCATAATTAAAATGACATGGTGTGTTTAAACACTTTACGGTTTCTTATATATAAAGCTGAATACCACCTTTTTTTTTTCTTTTCTTGATATAGAATTCTGTAATATGCTGTGTCTTTTTCAGTCACCCTACACATCAGAGATATATATTCTCCATCGGGATCACATTCTTTCATGATAAACAAAAATTTGTCAAGATGTTCAAAGGCGTTATTCATATTTTGGATTGTCAAAGTCTAGATGATATTATAAGCTGTTTCTTCCCTAGTTTCATTGTATATTTCATTTTTGTTGCTCAGTTAAGTATTCATTTGACAGATGTACTGATAGAGAGTCAATCAACTCATTAACATCTTCATTGTTGATGTCCAAGTTTAGTTTATTCATTAGGCTAATTGTTTCATCTACAATATTTTCCAGAGTTCCTTCACAATCTACTTCATCATTCACCATTTGTGAGCACTGAAGTTTCCAGAAACTTTTCATTGCAGACTGTTTTAATTCAGTCCACAGGTCTCCAATATTGTTTACTGCATTCCATATACTTTTATTGTGCCACCCAACCAGTATTGTGATTGGCATCACTGATTGCCATGCCGAAGTGTCCGGGTTTGAATCCTGGAGAAGGCATGGATGATTGTAAATGTATAGTGTCCATGCGGCATAGGGCACTCTAAATATGTGGTGAGCTGAAAGTTCTCTCGAGAGGTGGCACTCTAAATATGTGGTGAGCTGAACGTCCTCTCAAGACGTTGGTGGTCGGGCAAGAGGGTAGGAGACCCTTGCACCCCTTCTTCCGGGGTACTCTCCATCAAAATTCGGAGGCATAACTGAGCCGAATCTCACTGTCACCTGTAAGATGCTCAAGACTGTTGCCAACGACAAGTAAACTTGTGCTCCTTGCCACGAGGAATTTCGTGAACGTGGGCTCACTACAGACACTCACTACAGGTCAGACAAATGAACATTAGCAACAACAACATTATATTATAGTTCTTCCAAAAATTTCTTAATGTAGGCTTAACTTTCCTGACAGTTGCCTTGATTTCCTGTTTCATTAATGTCCTCATATAATATCTTTTAAATGTAGCTATCACTCTTTGATTCATGGTCTGTATGAGGCAGGTAGAATGAGAGAAAGAAACACTACACTGGTTTTTGGATGTAAATACTGCAAAGAGTTTGATTGTCCCAGGGCATTGTCTAAGATTGTGTCTCAAAATCAACTAAAATGTACCCAAAAAATTTCAGAAATGTTCGGGGGGGTCCAATGTTAATGAATCAAGTATGCACATACTACTGAAATAGATACGATATCCAAACTAACACAACAAGTAGTTCTTGCTGTTCATTACCAGGGAGGTCATTTTATGGCTTATCTGTCATTCTAGAGGGGAAGCAAACATACCACCCTAGGCAGTGGCCCTTTTGAGAGAGATTTCTGAAAGCGAAAAAGATTCTTTTCGAGGCAGTAGTTAGCTAACAAAATCAACCATTTTCAAAGCATTTCGTTTTCAGTCACGAGGTCAAGAATGTGTTAAAAGAAAGCACAGTAACTAAATTTAATTAGATCTGTACATACAGATGTAAATATTTCTTCAGTTACTTTCAGAAGGAACATTTTCTGTTTGTACGTGTCAAAATAAAGCACTCAGTTTTATTAATATTTTCCCATTTTCATAACTTGCATATCATGACAGCTTATTAACCATCATATGATTATTTTGTGAAAGAATGAATTTTTATCCATTTAGTCATATACATATATGACTAAATGGATAAAAAGTTATAGCGTACATTTTGATTTTTGGCTAAAAAATTGTTAATTCTGATGAACAAATATGTTTGTAAGAACCTGTGGATTATTACAGTTGAATTATTTTTATTACTCCTGTGTACGTTAAAAATTTTTTAAAAACCTCGTGAACAGTGTGCTTCTCTATCTTGTGTAATTTGTTGAAAATTAGATACATAGTTGACAGAAGTTAAGTGCACTAAATTACAGTATGCTAAAGTTGTTCAAAACTGTGCTTAAAATAACTCAGTATTTTTAAAAAAATTTTATTGTAATTTAGTTTTAAAGTAGCTTTTATTTCTTTTAATGCATCTATGTCAGATAGTTATTTAGCTGTTTTGTATTCGTTAGGAATTTGAAGAGAAGTTCCGTCCTTGGCTTCTTTCAATGCTTGTTTTTACAGTATGGAGGTTGATCGCAATTTTTTATCGTTCCATCGTCAATGTAAGTTACTGTTGAAAGCATTTTAATTTCTTTGAGTTCTCTTTTTCATATTGTTAACTTTTTAACTTGTGGATTCTTTGGATGGTAGATAAAATCTGTATTAAGCATGGAGGTAAGAAAGGAAGGAAGGGCCAATCCTGCACTATGGAGTGAAGCACTCCTCCGAGGCTTCCGTCTCCAAATAGGGTGTTTTTTTGTTTACATTCAGAAGCTCCCTTGACAGCGCTCTGTTGGTATTTCGATATGTGACAGTTCCATGCAAATCGAAAAATGAGACATTTCCACAGAAAAGAAACATTAATTGTGTGGATAATAGCAGTTTGTATAATTTAGTGACATATACGCAAAAATCACATCTTGGTTATCTTTCGATTACTAACAAAAGCGATTCTGATTATGAATTTGTATTAAAAATTCTAAGCTGTAGAAATACAAAAATATAGATTTTTGGCAAAAATGTTATGCTTAAAGAATGAAACCTTTCAAATTGTATACGTCTTTTGATACCCTTGGACAGAGTATTTGCTACTTTTATTTTATGTTTCAAACACCAAAATGTTTTAAATAAAATTATTTTTTTTGTCATTCACATATTATTGTAATATGTAATTTTTAAAAATTTTTAGAGATGAGGCTTTATAGTTGCTCATTTTAAACTAACCTCTGAGTGGGTATTAAAAATAATGCATGTAATTTTCATTCAAATTATATTTATACATATTTCTTGTGTAAAAATTTTGGGTATATGCTAAATTTTTGTAAATTAATCGAAAAATATAGTGAATGCTGGGAAATTAAATATTTGCACATGCCAAAAACAAAAAATATGAAATATATGTGGATATTTATGCATATGCCTGCAAAAAGCATGTGTCTTCCTTTAACAAAATATTTATTAAATTATTTATAAGTGTATTTGAAATGAAGGATTTATTTATTTATAAACTCTTGTGAAAGTTACTGTGAAGAAATTTATAAACTCTTGTGAAAGTTACTGTGAAGAAATCTGACTATTAAATGTATCTAAATTTATAATGATTATAAATATTATGTAAATATATAACAACCATAACATTGAGTTGTAAACGTAAGTGGAAATCCTTTTGACAAATACGTTTATAAAACTTTTTGAGCAAGAACTGTTTATACTGAAAAGCAATCTGTTAAAATGTATTGTAAAGCAAATTCTGTGAGATGTGTATTTAAGGAAGTAATAAAGAAGAGTTTTAGAATATGTATTGTTGAAATTAAGGGTAAAAAAATCTTATAATTAAAAGAATTATTCACTTACATTTTATAATAACTCAGTTACAAGTTTTAAATAATATTTAAAAAAAATCCTTTTTTTATTCCCTTTCAGAAATATTCAGAGAAATGTAAGTACATGGAAATTAGCACCAATTGTAAACGTATTTCACTATTAAAATAAAAAGGTGCTCTAATTTGAAATGGACCGAACAGAGCATTAATTCTAAATTGACATAGATTTTTTTGATTTAAAAGATGCCTTGGAAGCTAAAAAATCCTGTCATATTTGAGAAAGTATTTTAGGAAGACTCTGTATAAATAGAAAAGAAGTAATGCATAATTTGAATATTAATAAATCAATAAACTTTAGTCTTAATTTTTGTAATCCTTAACCGAATAACATCGAATTACCTTAAAATTTTTTTGTAATGTAATTAACGAAAACTTGTGAAAATATTTCATTCAAATTAAATCGTTCTGAGCAAACTGTTCTGTGAAAAGTATAGTATTTAATTCTGTTCAGAATGAAATGTTGTTTAAAAATGTATTCTTTTCGCATACTTAGGACTCTAAAATATTGTAGAAAAAGAAAATATATACATTTATATGTATATTTACTATGTAATTACAAAATATTTACATACAATTGTGTCAAAACCCATTGATCTTAACGGTAAATCACATAATGTTTTCGTTACCATGAAGGGATCGTCATTGCTTCAAACCAGTGTGTGTGGAAAGCCGATTAGGGCCTGTTCTCTTACTTCCATGATATTAAGAGTCATATGTGATGTGTACTATTTTTGCATCATTTAATATACAATTTTGTGTATTAAATTGATTTATACAATGATTTTACTTAAGTAATTATTTTTCTCAGATTATAATAATGGTTTGTTGAAGATTAAAAAAAAACAAGGAAGAAAATACTTTAAGGAATGGACTGTCATAACAAAATGGGAACAAATTCTATGACCGAATGAAAGGAGTCATGCTAATCAAAAGGCTAAATGTCAAATCTTGATTTTTGTACCCTATAATTTTTGTAAGCTTTAAATATATGTTGCATTCATCTGGACAGGAAGCAAAAACTTTTTAGTTACAATATTTTTTCAGTGGGATCCTCGGAACAGTCAAATGGGTAAAATTATGGAAAATAGGGTCTGTGGTTAGAAAAATGAACACCTTTAGTGTGCATTCATTGATAGTTTTGCTTCGAGTTTGGTTTTAGGTGAGTAGGCTGGCTGTGTAATAGATTTTGTAATTTTTTTTATCTGATAGTTTGACTGAAAATTAAAGTTCTCAGAAAAATGACTCAGTTTCTAAAAAGAAGGGTGTTAATGTTCTTCATCCTGAATGGGTAATTTTCAAGGGTTGTACATGTGTGAATTACCTATCTGCATTTCTCACAGTTGTTTAAGTATTTTAAGATGAAATTATGTAAGTATACAAAATTTACATATTTTCACAAAGCTGAATATTTGTAGGTGATGTTGAACTGCTAAGTTTAGTAACTGTTCAATGTTTTGCATTGAAAAACAAATTTGAATACGTGTTAAGTTTTTGAAAACTGCATGCTTATGGTAGTAATGCTACTAGGCCATAAAGAGTTTAATCAGAAGAATTTCTGATTCAGCAGTTTACAGAGTACACTGTTTCATGATTGAAATTCATGGAAACATTTATCTTTATAATCTCTCAAAATTATTTATCTCATTCAGGTTTACTATGGACATAACTTCAAAGCTTATTTGTTCATATTCCATAGCTTGTCTTAATTTTTTGCTATATTCATGATATGGTACACCTACAGAAGAAGAGTATGATATTAAATATGTAATTATTAAATATAAATCTTAATGTGACTCTTCAGATTAAATGCTTTATAATATTTTTTTTTCCTTCAGGATCTTTATTTCGGTTATCATCAAGCAATGTTAGTCATTTGGATTCTTCTGATTGCCATAAATGTGAGTAAAATTATACTGCTCTCTTACATTGTACATAATATTTACTTTATTATGAAATGAAGATTTGGAACTTGAAAAACAAACAAAACCCTAATTATCCTGAAAGCTATTCTCTGATTTAGAAATGAGTGATAAAATGAAATAACACATGTGATCATTTTAAAATGGATCGATGAAAGACTACACCTGGGAGTCAAAAATGAGCATGCAAAAAGGCATAAAACTAAGAAGAAAAAAAAAGAAAACCTTCTGTTAATGGAGTCAAGACTTTTATCCATTATCAGGAAATGTCCATTAAATTGTGCATTGGTCTTCTCCTTCAAGAATCTAGGGATTCAGAAACTGTCTGTTAGTGAGAAGTGTCTGTTAAAAGAATTTTGAATGTATATGTGTATCATCCAGGTGAGTTTATTTTATTTAATTATGGCAAAGCACACATACAATCATACACAATATATCTACTGAAGAGAAGCAAAATTAGTTCTTTGTTGCAGACATTACTGATAGAAAACCTCATTTCACAAATGCTAATTAGCCTAATTGAATCGATTGCTTGACTATGGCAAAGCAGTGTTGGCTACCTGCACAAGATGGATGCAGACTTTCTAAGGGAAATTGGCATCTGTTTACATTACATATGGAGAAAACCATGAAAATACCCATACAGCCAGCCCTTTTGCTGGAGTTCAAATGCCAATCGAACTGTCAGTGTTCAGGAACTTTACCATTTGGCTGCTGTTGGACGCATCTGAGTGGAAAATTATTAAATGAATAGAAAGTTGGAAATGCAAACCAGAGTAAATGTAATATTACAAAGTTACAATCGGAAGGTTTCAATACTATAAGGTTTGCAAAAAAATATTGGATAAGTTCAAGGCTAATTTGTTTTGTCAGTGTAATAAACATTAGAGACGCAGATCCTTGACATACGATCTGGTATTAAATTAGAAGTCAAACAACAAAAATCAGTGTTGAATGCGCTTTGGCAGCTGAGGATACCAAAGCGCGTAAAATCATCGAAACTAGCCTTGTGAAGTAAAATCATCGAAACTAGCCTTGTGAAGTAAAATCATCGAAACTAGCCTTGTGAAAATTTGCAAATAAAACACTGATTTTTGTTGTTTGACTTTTAAATTAATATTTGTTCAGTATGTTATTTTACTACAACTATAAGATCGGGTTTCGATTTAAATATATAACCGTTTTACAAAATTTAGAATATTAATACAAAATGAATTATTTTAAGTTACAAGAATCAGTATTTTACCCAATTATAATTAAACTGAAGCTTTTAATATACAGCTGCTATGAAACACTATTTCACCCCCATGCTTAAATTAGTAATTTCATCATTTTTAATATAGTATCAATAACAAATCTAATATTAGTATCTTCTTCAATATTCTTATGCTTGACTTTCTTCTGCTACCATATAGTATATGCTTCTTCGCTTTATATGTATTGTAAAGCTTTAATAATATGAAAAGTGCATTTCTAATTTTTTAGTTATAGGTATACCGCTTGTGCTAGTATAGCTAATGTATTTCACTTCAGTAATGTTATCAGTGGTTTGGCCTATCGCATTTCATGAAATAGATTTGTCTCACAAATAGCTTAGCACTTACATTTTCAGTACTTAATCTGGATTTAGGCTTTGATCGCATATCTTTTCATGGCAGAAAATATTCTTTTAGTGATACAATACTTTACAGGATTACAGAAGTCTTGAAAATCTCGCCATTTTTTGCTTATTTCAGCAAAAATCTCAACTTATCTGTGGGGACAGGAATGTTCTGTTTATTCCATGCATTTCAACTGCTTCAGGATTACAGCTTTCATGAGGGATCCACAAATTTAACATATGAATTTCCTTTGTTTAGTGGGTGTGATAAGTACTCAGTGGCAGCCAGTATCAAAGCCTATACAACATGTGGCACTGGTCTGCAAAACTTTTGTGGTGATGTGCCATAAAAAGCTGACAAGCAGTTTACATTTTTTCTGTGCTGTATCCATTACTTGTATCTCTTAATTATATAATGAAATAAAGAGCCAGCCATTGTTATTGAAAATGGCATTTTTTAATACATTCAGCTACCCAGGATTTTCACTTACCTGACATTCAGTATTTCCTGCGCTTTTCAGATAACTTTTACTGTGTCTGCAAAGTTGAAGCCAGGAAGAAAAAAGAATCCTGTCCTACATGAATTTACAGCAAGATGATCATGAACATGCGAATTATTGATTTTCAAATTTGATAACTGTGAACTAGTGTTGATGTAATGAAGTCTAACATTAGGAATGGAGACAAATAAATGAGCAGAGATTCATCTGGATTAACATATACTGAAATACAAAATCATTTTAAGCACAGTAAATTTTACATGGTAAAGTAAACCAGTGACAACAACTGCAAAACTTTGCCAAGAGAAAGAAAGCATGTTGCCACACATGCTGCAAAGTACAAATGCGAAATATAATCATAAATTAAAAGTTATCTGCAACACTCCCCCTTGATTAAATTTCCCTCAATCCTACACTGAACCTTTGATTGAATAAGGCTTTCTTTTGCACACTCTTTGTCAACATATCTGCTGCATTTGAACTGAAAGGCACATAGGTAAAGTTCAACAACTTCTCTTCAACCTTCTCCCTCAAGAAAAATGCCTGAGGTCAATATGTTTGTTATGCTCTGAAGTGGCATGGTTTTTAGCTAAAGAAATAGCACCCTTGATTATCAACAAAAAAAGCTTTGTGGAAAGTTTAAAAGATGTTGTCCTATGATTTCCTTTAAAAAATTTTGAAACCACAGTACTTTGGCACATTGAGAGGTACTCCGCTTCAACTGTTGACAATGCTGTCATCTGTTGTTTCTTACTGCTCCATGAGAGACAGCTCCACTTGCAGTGACGGCTCATAGCTAAAATTAGTGGGGGTGCTGTTCCAAAAAATTTTAACCTTTGTTTTAAAATTGTGTAAATGGAAACAAACATGTATAAAAAGAAAATTTATTTTGAAACTTACATGAAATCTTACAAGAGAAAAATTAAACATTTCTTAATTACTTTAACCTAAATTGTTACAGTCAAATCTTTATCTATTCATTTAAAAATGAAATCCATTCTTCTTGTTTTAATTTCTGCGAAAAGATCAATAATTTCTCTTTGGTCTCTGAATGACAACTGAGAAAATTTTTCTCAATTGAAAGCACTGCAAGCGTATTTAGTCTTTCCGAATTCATAGTGCTTTTTAGAAAAGTTTTCATTCTTTTCAATGTTGAAAAGCAGTGTTCTGCCTCTTGATGTAGTCATGGGAACTGTCAAGATAATTTTTATCAGTTTCATTATTTCACTAACAACATCATCTAGATTATTTTCCAAGATAAATTTCAGTAGCTCAATTAATAAATCGTGAATATCAGACCTACAACAACAGAATACTTTTAGTTCAGTTTCAATTCAAACTTTCTTTGTCAATCATCGGATATGCATCAGTGGTCAGTACTGTTTGTTCTGCAGGATGTTCATTCGTAAAACTAGTGAAGCATTTCTTGTTGAACAATATAGCAGCTGCTAAGGGTTTAGTGGAAGAATATTTGTCCATTATATCAATACATATAATGTCACATATTTCCTTAGCTTCAGCCATCAGTGTCTCTGAAGAATTCTCACAGTACTTCGAGTTTCTTAATTCTAAAATAGCAGTTTTGAAATTTGTTATATATTGATTAACTTTAAACACACTAATTTCTATGAATTGCATTTGTTTATATATTATTGTAACATGAGGCATAATCTGATTAAAAAGCTCTAACCAAAACTTGAAATTATCATCATTTAGATATTTTAAAATTCCTGTTGCCTCTGCAATAGTTTGATCTGCATTTGATGTTGACTGAATTTCAGTAAGGCAATTTTGCTCTTGAAGTGCACTTAGAGTCACAGAATTTATTACTTGAGGATGTAAGGACATGGTTAAAGTTTTCTGTAAAATAAAAGAACCGAAAAAAATGAATCCAATAGAATAGCTGAAAAATAATCTAATCAAGAATACGGTATATGATTTTTAAACACAGCACACCCTGAGTAAAAAAAAAAGAACCACCTCTTAACGGCACTCCAGATTCGACACTGCACTAGCGACAGTGCTCTTCTTACTCTCTCAGCCTCTTGCGCTGCTTCCTAAGTGCGCATGCACAGAACAGCCAAATACCATACACGGAGAGTAAAAAGAAATCATGTTTCCAGAATTTCGTGACTGCAAGAGCGACAGTGCTTTTCTCTCTCCCTGGCTAACATGCTGCTTTCTGGGTGCGCACGTGCAGAACACCAAACACCACGCCGCTGGAACTGTGAAGCTCGCAGTTCAATACGAAGTCTTTCGTACTTTTTTCATAAATTGGAGGATGGCTACTGGCATTAAGTTTAAGGATTATATATTGTAAAAGTATAAAGAAAGAATTAAAGAAAAAGGGGTACATTATATTAAATATTAAAAATAATAATAAGTGGAAATAGGGGGTGCTGCAGTTCCAAAGTACTTATTACGAGCCGCCACTGCCCACCTGCTACTAATACCACATAGCCACTAAATGATCGTCTATCATTCTTATCGTCAGCCCAATCAGAATCGCAGAACACTTCCAAATCCTTTCCAGTCTTTTGAAAAGTCAGCTTTAATTCCTTGATCTGCTTTAGGTAACGAAGGATGTGTTGTACACGGGCCCAATGTTCCTTGCTTGGGCAATTATTGAATTGGCTCGTATAAGTAGTAACAAAAGCTAATTCTGGCCTTGTACCTCCTGCTAGGTATAAGAGCCCTCCAACAGCCTGCTTATATTGTAATGCTCCTTCAACATTCAACATGTTATCCTTAGTGGCTGTTGCATATTTCATACCTGGATCTAATGGTGTTGATGCTCCTTTAGCATCTTGTATATTAGTTGCTTCCGAGAGCTCACTAGCATAGACACTTTGGTCAAGAGTTACACAGCTATCTTCTTTTCTGCTTATCTGAATTGAAAGAAGGTGATGTATTTCTCCCAAGTCTTTGATTTTGAATGTGGCTGCAATATTGTCCTTAAATTCCTGAATGATGAAATCTTTGCTGGACATTACAAGGAGATCATCCACATATACACCTATGATTAAATCCCTTTCTTTATTGAAGCAAACACAAGGATCTGCTCTGGATCTAGGTTCGCTGATTTCAGAAATTTATCGAAGCAGATATTCCACTCTCTCTCTCGAACTGAGGAAGTCCATAAAGACTTCTTTTTAGCAAGCATACTTCTCTATATGTTTTCTCGTGCAGACTCACTGGTGGGTGTTCCATGAAAATTGTTTCACTCAATTTTCCATTTAAATAGGCTGCAGTAATATCCAGTTGATGAACCTGCCAGTCTTGCTCAATTGTGAATGCTAATAAAGTTCTAATAGATTTTGTTTTTATTACAGGAGAAAACGTCTCTTTGTAGTCAATTTCTTTGACTTTGGTATAGCCACAAGCAACTAAACAAGCTTTATATCTCTCCACTTATCCATCTTTGTTAAGTTTTCTCTTGAAGACCCACTTGCGTTTCACGACTTTCCTTTCTTCTCGCCTAGGCACTATGTCCCAAGTTCCATTTCGTTTTAGATTTTCCAACTCTTCTTCCATAGCTAATTTCCATTTTTCTGCATCTGGACTAGTCTCTTGTAAAGTTTCAGGATTATTCTAGAAAGCTTTCTTGGTTGTTGAGCCTTCATATTTCTGTTTCTTGGATTATCAGCTGCACTACATTCCGCTTGTAATTCCATTTATTTCTGAAGGATCTATTTTCTTCATAAATCTCTGAATTTTTCGTGATATAATTCTTTGTCCACTTAGGCACTGAAATTTGTCTCCTGGGTCGAGTCTCTTTTTCTGGTATATCCCCCACTTCCCTCTTTTCCTGTTGAGAGCCTTCATCTATTACTTTATTTTCGACTTCATCACTTTGAGATGAGTTTCTTTCAGAAACTTGTTGCAGGGCAATGTTATAATGTTTCCTGTCATGGAAGGTTTCTCTTCAAATATGACATCTCGGGAACAGATTACTGTACTGGTTTCTTTGATGCAAATGTGGTACCTTTCATCTCCATCATACCGAAGGAGATAGTCTTTAGTTGCCTTTTTGTCCATCTTTCTCCTCTTCTGAACTGGGACATGAGCATAGCAAGTCGATCCAATGATGCACATGTGTTTTATTCTGGGTTTCTTTCCCATCCATAATTCATAAGGACTTAAATTAGGTATTGAAGACTTGCCTGTCCTATTCAATCTATAAACTGAAGTACTGGCAAACTTTGCCCATAGGGAAGGTGCAAAGTCCACTTCTTCATTCTAGTATTTGAGAGTTCTGGCCAGTTCTAGAACTGTTCTGTTCTGTTGTTCAGCAGTGCCATTTTGTCCTAATGTATATGGAGCTGTGAGTTAAGAAAAAACGGTATCGAAATTTGGTGTAGGCATCTTTGAAGAGTGCAAAGTAATGGTATTTCCTAAATAATTGATCAAATAGCCTGCAAATATCTGTCGAGAACAATTCTCCAGCTTTTGTAACCTCTTTCCTGGTTCCAAACTTTAAACGGTGGGATTTTCCATATACATAAGCTTCACATAATTTCATGTCAGACTTAATATTCAACTCTTTCTCAACAATGGCCTTTACATGCTTTTTATATTGGTGACCCTATTGTTCATGATAAAGTTGGAGAGTTGATTAATTATTCTCAGTCATGTTTAAGTCAATGTGAGTTTTGGGAACTAAGGTCTTCACTACGGCTTTGAAGAGACCCCCCACCAGCATTTCTTGTACCATGCAGAACTATTTCACCATCTATTTTTAAAACAGCAATCTTTAAATGTTGATTCAAACACACTGTTTTGGTTTCTATCTTGAGATGCTAACACGGAAAATAATTTTTTTACTTATTTGTGGAACATACCAGACATTTTCAAGATTTTTGATTTGATTCAACCCATTTACAGTGATCATTATCTTGATAGTGCCTTTTCCAATTGCTGGTAATCACTTTCCATTTGCTACAGTGATGCCATGAGGAAGCTTAAATCTTTCAAAGTCTATAAAGTAGTGACTGTTATTGACGACATGCTTTGAGGCCCCATTATCAATAAACCAATCATCAGAATTTGTTTCTGCAGAAAATATTGCCTCATCTACAGCTAGAAGTGTCATATTTGCAGCAATACTGTTCTTGCTTCCCTTGTTTGGCCCTATATGTGGACTAGGTTTTGGTGGTTTTCCATCACCTATCCATTTCTTGCATGTTCTGACCCAGTGTCCTCTCTGGTGGCAATAATTACACTTGCCATTGTTTTTCTTAATAGATGATTTCCGCTTAAATTCCGAATTTGCTGTCAATGCTTCCCGATCTAAAATTTCTAAAAAATTTGGATCTTTCTTTAATTCTATTTCATGGGTGCACAGTTGTGTGGTTAATTCGTCTAAAGTTCTCTTTTCATCTCTAAGAAGTAACCAACTCCATTTGAAAGTAAGATAACTGAGAGGAAGAGTATCCAATATTTTACAAATCAACAGCATTTCTGGCAGTCTGTTTTCTTCCTTGTTTTGAAGTCCACTGTTCAGTTCATTCCATACATTTTTCAATTTTGATAAAGTAGCTGCCATATCATCATTTGACCAAATGAATTTGAAGAACAGTAAACATATGTTATAAATTTGGTTATCGGACGAATCTTCAAATACTTTGTGAAGTTCCAACCAAATGTCTCTTGCACTGTCAAATCTGATTACCTTTTGTAAAGTATCTTCAGTCATGGAGTTCATAAGAACCATCATAGCGTAATTATTGGCTTTTCTAAAATACTTCATGTCATCTCTGAATCTCTTTTGAATCTTTTCAGCAGCTGCATGATCAGGCTCCACTGGTTTCTTCAGTTTTCATTCCACAACTTCTAAAGCGTTTTCGTGATAATTTAATATGAACTTAATTTGATATTTCCAAATAGGCCAATCACCTTTTTCCGCATAACGGCTTAACCGATATCTTTGCAGCATCCATTTTTGCGAGCTAATTTGCCGACTCACGTAAGGCTTAGGAAGTGCCGCTAATGTTTATCTCCAGTTGGCTCATAAATTTTCCCGTGCAGTTTTAGCATCCTGGGCCCATAACCTAATGAAGTCTAACGTTAGGAATGGAGACAAATAAGTAAGCAGAGATTCGTCTGGATTAACATACTATATTGAAATACAAAATCATTATAAGCACAGTAAATTTTACATGATAAAGTAAACCAGTGACAACAACTGCAAAACGTTGCCAAGAGAAAGAAATAAAAAACATATTGCCATGCATGTTGCAAAATGCAAATAATATGGAAAATAATGGAAATATAATCATAAATTAAAAGTTATCTGCAACATGATTCATTCAAAAACGACAATCATCTCTCCCAGATTTAAAAAAAATAAAAAAAAAAACAGTCTTCTGTTGGCCCATCAGCTTGCTCTTTTGTCATATTAGAGTTGGTGAGCACATCATTCTTCAAATAATATTCCATTAGATAAACTAGAACAGTATTCTGATACCAGAACAATATGGATTCCAGGAGCCATTTGACTGTGCTGCAATATACCAAGTGACTGAGATCATTTCTTAAGGCCTCCAAAGCAAACTGACTGCCAGCACTATATTTCTGAATGCTTCAAAGACCTTTAATTGAGTCTGGCTGGAGAGCTTCATATACAAATTTGTAACCTGGGGGTTCTCAGATTGCATCGCACTCATCACTTACTTATAACTCACAATCAGATAGATATTTTTTCGTTCATGTAAACAACAGGTACTCGAATTAGTGACCTCTTCTGACTAGCATCTAACATGGGTCCTCTGTGGGCCTTATTCTTTACTAATATTTGCATGAATATCAGTTCATTCACCTAGGACATGATACTGGTTATGTAAGCAGATGAAACTGCAACTCCTGACTAAGTTAAAATCTTTCTAGATGAGCAGACAGAGTTTCTTAGTGACACAGTAAAGTCTCCTTTGCAGACGTATCACTTTTCATCTGCACTGGAAGATTTTCGTATATAAGTTGTTCAGAGTTAACCAGACGACAGTCAGAGCAGATGACCTGATTTGTATCCAGTAGGAGATTTTCCATCGGTTTCACAGCAAAACCTTTATTTTTCCAAGCTTCATTTTAAAAATAAGCTGTAATAATATGAGTAATAATGATAAACAGGAAACTTAATAGCAGACAGAAAGTAAGATTGATGAAAAATGCAAAGTACGAAAAATGAATAAAAACTTTTATTTTTTATATATATTTATCAAGACTTTATAAATAATGTAGAAAAATCTAGTATTTATATTTACACAATTAACAAAATTACTGTGTAAATAATTCAATGATATAAAATTTTAGCTATAATTATTATTATGAAAATAATGTAAAATTTAAAATTTTTATAATGTTACATGTAAAAATTTTAATAATTTTTCTATTCACAGATCTCTTTTAGTTACAGAAACAATAAAGCATTTATTTTGAGTGGGAAAATCAGAAAATAAATCAGCTGAATTCGAATTCACAATCTGCTGGTTCATGAAAATTTCAACACTTCAGTAAATGCACTAAGCGATCGAGCTAATTAGACATAATCCAAAAGCAGAGCTTAAATTGTGCCGGAACCAAACTCCGGTGCTTCTTAGTTTTAGGGATAAGTCGTAATTCTATCTGGAGTGTACCAGAGCCCTAAATAGGAAGGCTTGGGCACTTTAATGTAACTGAGCAACAATTTCAGCAGATATCTGATCTCGAAAATTTTATTTTTAGTAATAAAATTATATTAAAACTCGGATTTTAACTTCTGAATGCCTGCTTCGCTTTCATTGGAAAAAAATCCTTGTTGGCGGTCGAGACTTTTAAGGAAAGAGAAGCCCAACCCACATGTTAAAGGTTTATTCTCTAGAAAATACAATGACTTTATCAAAACAGGTAATTTTTCATACCAGTGTATCTTCCCGTGGAAAAGAGCACTGCAGACTTTTGGGAATGATGTAACCAAAGACGGGGGATGGGATTAAAACTGTCATTTGTTAATTTTTTTTATCTAACTCTCTGATTCGATGAAAATTTGTTCGCTAGCAATATTCTTCTTGACAGCTAGAATTATATGAGAGGAAATAGTCGTCAGAAAAATATTGGACTCTTCTCTTTTTGTTTTCATACCTACATGACATCCTTTAAAATTTTCTCCACATTCTCTTACTGTTTATAGCATTCTGAATATTTTCATTAGTGATGCTTTAACCATTTTAACATTTTTTCTTGGTGTGCTGGAAAAAGAATGGTCTTTATTTCTATCATCCCTTAAAGTAGCACATTATATTCAGAGCTTAAAAACTAGAGACCAGTTCAGCTATTTCTTATTTTTTGTGTGACGTTTCCAACCGAAACCCCAAATAAGTCGAGGTCCAATACTTTATTTTATTATTTAATTAGTTACCATTTAGTTAATAACTTATTATATTTTTATTTATCTCTTTACATTTTATTAAATTTTAATGTTAATTGTTTGATCATTTAATTTTAATAATTAATTATTTAACTGCATAATTGTTAATTTTCTAATTTTAGAAATTAAGCCAAAAGTGAAAAAATAATTAACTGTAGAAAGTCAGATATAGAATCAAATGCAAATGGATGATAAATTAAGCTTTTCTTGTTTGTCAGACTTACATAAAGATAATGTACTTACAACTTAATACTTAAACATAAGAATATAGTAATCGTTTAAGTGGGAAAGCTAAAAATGAGGTAAAAAATTATGTTGCTCTATAGCTTACAATAGCAAGTCACTTGTGTCAGCGTGAAAAAATATTCTGTTTGTGAAGAAATCAATCTGAAATTATGATACGCAAGACATATTGTATTATAAATTAAGTTTAAAATAATAACAAACTTCATACAATTCACACCATATGTTATTCAGTAAGCTAAGCACAGACTAGCTGCCATTACCTTTTGACACATGATTTCATACACAGTTTGTCACATTCATACACAGTGGTCAAATGTCTCTGGTGACAATGTATTCTGTCATGCACAACGATCACAAATCCCACTGCAGGTCCACAGATGTATCTTGACGTGCTGAAGATATGTTTCTCTGTGTAGACCAATTGACATAGGTGCTGCAGATCTTTAGAGATACTTATTCAGAGATAAGTCTCCCATGGAGCCGGGCCTTTAGATACGCATTGAAAATATGCATTCATTGGATACTGGGTTCCAGTCCTAGAAAATACAGATAAATGTGAAAAAAGTCTGATGCTGGTTCATCTGAAATTCAATAATCTGAAAATCTAGTTCTTTTCACTAAAAAGGTGAGTTTGTACGAAAATGAACAGGTTATCTCCTGCAACTCATCTATTCCCTGGACTAAATGAGTGAAATCATTAGGAATTTTGTTTGATTAACATCTTACTTGGCAGCCTCACATTGCACGTAAACGATCTGAATTCTAGACTCATAAAGTTACTCACCTCTTTAACTGTTCAGACCATATTTCTATCCGTGGAGCACAAATTACCTATCCATATTGCATTCCATTGTCACCTTTGCTTGTCCCATTTGGGACAATGTTTGTGAAAAGAACTGAAATTTTTTCAAGTAGGCCAAAACGTTGTTTTAAGGTAAGCCATTAATTACCAGTGATTCATAAGAAATGAGGCAGTCCACATAGAGCTCAATGGGAAACCAATGTGCACCTTTATAGCAAAATTAACAAAAAGATTCTTTAACATAATTCTGTGTGTTGAAAATGCTACAGTTCCAGCAGTTTTAATAATCCTATCCATTTAATTGCATCTCGCAGATACTTGCTTCTTCATCAGTTTCCAGTCACTTTTTCAACCTCTAATAATTTAGCAGCAGCTAGTCATATGGCTGAAAGATTTTAGACACCTCAAGGACCATTCAAACAGTGAGTTAGGTATTATGATTGTCATAGTCATAAGGTGTAAAAGTTATTATCTTCATTCACTCCTCTGGAACGGGGTGTAAGTTGTAGCCAGCTAGGGAAGTTAATTGTCATTGTCATATATTGAGGAGTTACCCATCCTATCTATGTTCACAGTCCGATAGAAAATCATCACTATTGATATAGTGAGTCTGCATAGGGATATAGTTGTCAGATGGCATTTTATGATATTAGAACTTTCCATATCAAGGTCCAAAGCAGGGTGTTATCAAAGTATTGTTTCATTCACATGGGTTTGTAATAAATAGAATGCACACAGGTCTGATGATAGGTTGATAAAATTAATTTTTCCGAAACACTTAACAGTTCTAGAACGTTCTGCAGAAATAGTCTTACTGCTTTTCACATATCACAGTACAATTAATAGTTACACTTCAAACTACTAAGAACAATAAAGACAATGCAATACAAAGTGCATCCTAAAGAAGCTCGCACAGAGATATCTCAATACTCCAAACTAACACTGAACTAAACAGCTAATGACAACCCACAACTGCTACTGAGAGCAGATAGATTTCTCCCGGCCGCCGAGATAGTTCTAATACGTTTTGCTTCTTGAAATTAGTGGAACTGTATGAAGGCTGAATACAGTTGCAGTTACACAGAACATCAATTACAATAACCATTACAGTTATACAGGGACTGGACCCAGATGTCGCCAAATTTGGCACAAAAATTAGACGCCAAAAAGTTTCCAGCTCGGCGATATCTCGCCAAATTATCGAAATAGCCATTTACTCAATGTAAAATAGACTTGCCCCTGTATTCTTTTCGGCATAGCATCATCGCTATGGATTTTCATGTTACATTATACAGAAAAATACAATTTCACATATAACTGCACTAAAATCATCTTATCTATGTACAAAATTCGTAACAGTATTGTGCACAGGGGCATCAGCTGCTCTTATTACCTGACTGTTTTTCACAATCTTTTCGATAGAACTACCAGGAATCTACATTGTATACAACTTTCTTAGTGATCATTTGCTGGTCTTCGCAAATAATTCCTTTATTTGTATTGAACTTAATTTCTTTAATCAACACTGAAAACCACTAGAAATGTAGTGACTGTAGTGAATAGTATGCATGTTGAACTTAATTTCTTTAATCAACACTGAAAACCACTAGAAATGTAGTGACTGTAGTGAATAGTATGAATGAATGTACTTGTACATTTTTTGTTTAAATATGTCATTAGTCTTAGTAGTGCTTATATTTAATGAACCCAAAACTTGAGAGTTGTTCTTAGCCTCCATATTTAAACTGTTAGTGGGTTCCTGAACACACCAAAGACTGCATGAATGAACTAGTGAATCATCTTAATGACGTACCACTGTGTGACTGAGAGTACAAGTGTTTGCACAGATGCAGGGGCATTTTGCAAGTGATTTTTATTTTGACTGTACAATAATAATCTCACTCTTTTAAGAATACTCCTCTCAATGTATATTACTTAGACTTTAAACGAATTCATTTTATTCTCTTCATTTCTAGTTTGATTCTAATGAGATCTTAAACATTCATTAGGGAGTCATATCAGTTTCTTTTTACTTTTTCATTTTCTGGTATTGTTTTTGATATTTTTAGAATCGAAAACATGTGCAAAATTTATAGAGGTTGGAGGAGTGTGTTTTACATTTTAGAAAGATTGAATTACTTGAATTGAAGTTTATAATGAATGATTTGCTGTCATAAAATTATAATCTTTCAGATTTTAAACAACTGTATTTTTTAACTCCAGGTTTTCATGTGGCTTATTGTCATGTCAAATTATCAAGAGCTTGCAGATATTACAAGATTAGAAGATATGGCTAAGTTAAAGGTATGTAGTTTCACCTAAATTTTTACACCATCTGCAAGTTCCTTTTCCTGTGAGCAGTACTCCTGTAAGCTCAAAATTTTGATGTTGTATCCCTTACAGGACTATTTTTATAACTTGTGAACCATAAACTTTATATAATGATTTCTCTGGATATTAAAAAAATATCTGCCTATTATAACTGTGATGTTACTTTAAATTTGTGAAAAGTTCTTGTTTTCTTGATTAAGTAGTGGTCAGCTAAGAATTATTTATTTTACTCCTGTATAGAGAATGTTGTGATTAAAATGTTTGAGTCTCTTGTTTTGCTGGATATTAATGTAAAAGAAAAGACAGTTTCTTTAAAATAAAGCTTTTGAGAAATGTCAAGATTCAACATTTCGTCATAAAGAGTTTATCTGAAATAATGTGCTAGAAAAGAAATTAATGAAATAATGAATTTGAGGGAGAGAAAAGTGAAAATTTATATATTAATTTCGTATCATAAATTGTAATGCATAAGCATCAGTAATCTTAATTTTCCTCCTCATAAAGGAGTAAATTTCAATAAATTATTTAAAATCACAAAGAAATTAATTTTCTGTTTATGCAAATATTGCAGTGCTGAGTGCCATTTTTGATGTTATGTTAAATTCTTATTCTGATAATGTTTGTTTTTGAGTTGATGAGGTACATCTTAACATTAGATGTGATGCCATTTGTTAAACTTATTTTAGCTTGGTATTTTTATTTGTCTCTTTTTTAAATAACTTTAAAAACTGAAAATGTGTTCCTCTTTTTTCCCCTTTCATTTCATTCCTGTTACTAACATTATGAGATCAAAAAGTGCCAAACATATCATGCAATTTAAAAAAAAAATTTTAAATAATTAATACTTGAGATAAATTTTCATTACATAAACAAGCAAGGTGCAAAGTATTTATTATAAACTTTGTCTGCAAAAGTCTGGCCTTTGTTTTCATTACCGTCGGTCATAGATATGTATTTCTAGTTACAAGCCGTGTTTGAAATGTTGCAAATGTTTGTTTTGGCATTTTGAATTTAAGAAAATAAATCTCTAAAAATTATGAAATCTCTTTATACATTCCCCGGGTACTTACATTTGGAAAAATTGTATATTCATTATAAAAAATTAAATTTAAAAAGTATATGACTTCCATACAACAAAATTGACCAAGATATTTCAGTTTAAAGTTTGAAATCATATTTATGGGCCGTACACAAATAAAAAAGGAGAAAGTTTGCATTTGTGCTTTAACTAAAAATAAAATATCGGTTTATAAAAGGTTGCTGATGCTGATTGTGAAAATATTGATGGAAATGTTTAACTAAAAATAAAATATCGGTTTAGAAAAGGTTCCTGATGCTGATTGTGAAAAGATTGATACATTTGAGCAATTGTGTATCAGAATGATACGTACATTTGATCAACTGTATATTCTGATTGATATCCAATTCATGGAAATGTATGCAGATTTTCTTGTGAAATATTAATCAGTATAAATTTTTTGAGTTGAGATAAATATAAAATATAAACGTTGAGAATATTGAGATATAGATACTAAATAATAATATGTATTACAAAGGAATGTGGTGGAATGGCATTTAACAGGGAGATGAGCCTTGAATTTTTATAATTTATTTAAGCATTTTATCTCAAAGCAAGTTGAAAATGATATCAAATATCCAAAATTTTGAAATTAAATATCTCAGAAAAAGATCTCACATTTTTTTTTAAGTATGCATGTGACATATACTACATGTGCCTCAAAATATGTATACAGTTTCTAATAAGCACTTAATTTAATGCATCCTAAATAACTACTATGAATTTGAAAATGCACGTCGGTGGAACGACAATATAGGAGAAAGTTTGAATAGATCCTCGAGATAAATTTGAAGCAGATGGAATTATTCAAAATATCTGTGAATATTTTCTGGAAAATATGACCATCAACAAGCCACATAAGGCTGGAAAAGTTGACGGATATGTACAGTCAGAAGTGAAGAAAATTACCGAGGCAAGCAAGTCATCAGATGGGAATCTGAAAATCACATGGCGATACATTTTCAAATCCTGTCATTAGAAAATTCCAGGAATATTTCATACTCTCAGAGAAGATAATTTGGACTGGAGAGTGTAGTTTTGGAAGTAGTATTTAGCATAATGTGCCATGAAGATGCATAGTTTCCAAGAAAGAATAGTTGGAACAGTTAGGCTACATTTAAAAACAGTTATTTACAAAATTATTCATTTCTGTAGATTATTTTAAATTTTGAAAGTAAAGAGTATATTAATAAACAATAACTTTATTGAAATTCAAATTGTGTGTGCATTTTTGGGGCACCCGGTATATGTAATTCTTCATTTTTGTTGGTGCAATATGCTGTGTATTCTGAAATTTGCATAAATATCTCTGCGTGAAAACTTTTTACTAGATAAAAATTTTCCAAGTTTCTCAATTGTTCATGAGTTTTACATAGGCAAAATTATTTATAAAATAAATGTTAATTTAGGGAACAGATTTTAATTCTGTGCTCTCTATTTATTTATTTATTAAAGCTTTAAATATTTTATTCATTTTCACTCATTATATAATTTTATGTTAATTTTAAAAATAAATTTAATATTTTATTATTTTATTAGACACATCATAAGTCAAACAGTAATTAATATATGATTTGTATGTTTCAATTTTGCTGAAATATAGATGGGTACAATGAGCAGCTTGAATCAGTCCCATTCCTTGTCAAGACATTCTGTAGACTCTGTAAAACAGCAATCATTTTCAAGACATTCTGAAGACTCTGTAAAGCAGCAGTCATTTTCAAGGCATTCTGAAGACTCTACAAAACCGCAGTCTAATACCAGATCAACTACACCAAAAAGTTCTACCTCTACCTATTCTGCATAATATATATATCATGACAGACTATCTTTCATTATTTCTGCACGTTTATGATTGTTGATTGTTAGGTGGGTGGTTATTTTTATTTAATTTTAAAATTTTAATTCAGTTTATGATCCTGTTTCACTGCTTTATGGCAGTTGAAGGTTTTGAGAATTTAATTAGAGTAGAGACATAGGTGTTGTATTATTTTTAGAGTAATGTAAATGTTTTATTTTCTGTATTCTTCTAAGTTGTTATGACTTTACAATGTTTTGAGTTGTTGTGCCTTTACAATGCAAGTGCCTTCAGAAATTTGTTTTAATATTTATTTACAAAATTCATTTTATGCCTCACTTTTGTACGGTTGAGATGTACTATTTTAACATTCCATTTGTTGTTGAAGATGTTTAGTGTAAGGGGTATTTTTCAACTGTTTTAGTGTAAACAGTTTAGAAATACACATTTCTAAACTGTTTATAACATTTATATATATAAAGGGATATCAAACGTAGCATCCGTCCATTTACATGTGTTCATATTCAAAGAAGTTAAAGCATTCTGTTGCTTTGTTGATATTAGTCTGTTAAGATAGATCTGTAAAGATATTGCATTATATTTTAAATTATATGCCAAGCTGCAATTTATTACTGAACTTAATTTTATTTACATAATGCAGTAACTTGTAGATTTATATAGATTTTAGTTGTGCCTTCTCATTCCTGTTTAGTTTCTCATTTTAATTTGTTTAAATATTTTTATAGTATTTCATCTTTTGTTTTCATTTTTTGTTGAACTTTATTTCAGAGTATATGTGTATGTTGTATAGTGGACTTTGGTATCACTTGTAAAAGAAGTGCTTTTTTTTTTTTTTTAAATTTTCATATTGCATAGCTTCTAATGAGGATACTATATGTAACAACTTTCCTTTTTAATGCATAGTTTTGAATGAATGCATTTCAGGTCTATGATAAACGGTCTTTATTTTAAGTTATTTGTATGTCATATTGAGCTCCTTTTTAAGCTTCATTCCGTAATGAAATTTTATAAATTTTAATCAGCTGTGCTTTACAGATTTTTTAATTGTTTTGAAAAAGAGTAAATATTCTGTGTGCAATATGTATACATAGATTTTAATGAAAGGCAAGGGTTTATTGATTTGTGTTAAGTTTACTTATTGTATAATAAGCACGAAATGTAAACATTTCTGTTATCATTGATTCTTTGTGTGTACATTCATTATTTGGACGATTTTTCATTTCTAAATAAACTATGCAGAAAATAAACAGGTTGTGGTTTGTTTGTTGTTGAGTCTATATTTCATGAAAGAATGGTTGCCAGAGCCTCAAGGATGTTGGAATTCTATTCCACCTCAGTTTTGAGGGAGAGCACCCTGCGGGGGGAAAGTTGCCTGAAGCTCTTCCACCCCTCTCCCCTACCATTAAACCACACGATAGTACATTGCCATACATTTAATTTAGAGTTCCCCATGCCACAAAAACACTATACATTTACAAACATCCACGTCTTCTCCAGGTTTCAAACCCAGGCCCTTCAGTACAGTAGTCAGTCATTAACTCCTATACCATCCTGGAGGCAAGTTTTTATTTGATGTAATTTTAAGTATGCAGTTAAATTCAAGTTCAAAGATTTTGGAAGATTTGATGAAATTTTTCAATAATTTGCATTTAAGGAGTGTTTTATGCTAATTTTATCTAATTTCCATAGATTTCAAATTTTTTTATTTTTGTAAAAGAATTTTTCCTGCAAATGCCTTTTTTAAACTATTGAGTTGTCTGAAAATTGATTTATTTTCTCATTAAAATGAAAAAGAGTTTTTATGGATAGAAGCGATGTAATCAAAAACATGTTGACTATTGTGTTTTAATAATGTTTTGCAATCTTCCAGAATATTTCATGATTCTATTTTTTAAAAAACAAAAATACTCCAAGAAAGATTTGACGTTGTTATTTGAAATAAAAGATTTTTATTAGACAAATTTGTAGAGTACGAAAGAAGAATTGTCTGATAGTGCAATGTCAGGGTTAGATAATGGAAGTGGTAATACATACCAACCAAGCTTCAGTAGCTCCAATAATTACAGTACTTTTATTATTATACTTGTGGATGTTTCTAATGCAACATATATTTATTTTATCAGTTAGTTATAACACATGTTGGAATTTATAGTTTCTTCCTTTGTAAAGCCCAAAATAACCAATTCACCTATAATTACTCTAAACTGAAACCATTGCTTCATTGATGAACATCAGCTTTTCCTAATTTTTGAGCTCGCTCAGACATGGACCATAAACTTCTCCATTTTATATTTACTGTGCACATTTTTTTATTTTGATAGCCAAGTCTTTTTTAAATGGTCATTAGCTGTTATTTTGGATTAATATAGAATTTCAGCAAGCTGACTGTTGCATAATGATCAGCTTCACTCATTGCTTTTAGTTTGTCATAATCAATCTGTCTATCAGAATACGGAACAACTTGAACTCAAAAAAACCATCAGAATGAAACATTGCAAAATATTGTGGCATATGCATTCTGTTGGTGCATAATGAGTATTCACAGCACAGACCTTTTTGTGATGTCTGTGGTAGTTTTTCTTTTGCAGAAATGTAAAATTAAAATGTGATGAAAGTGCATCTGTAATGCTAACATTACAGGTGCAAGCAGGTACAAAACAAGTTGCCTGTTTCTGAATTTAAATATTCCTTCCTGGACCAAAACAACACTCGGAATTAAATTCCTAGCTGACACCTTGAAAATGTTTTGTGAACATTTCTATGAATTTTGGTCATAAATATATGGATTTTTTAATTTTTTAAAGTGACATAAAATTGGAATTTTTATTCTACAAGGAACATATGAAATGTTAGTTTTATTTCTACCGAACTTTACTACTCATAGAGTTGAAACTGTTTCATAAAATTCTCTTGTCTTTTTTTAAGAAACATTTTAATAGAAGATTTTAATATAAAATCAGTATTTAGAAAATAAATTCTATAATCACAGGTTTTTTTTTTCAAACATCATATATGCCAAAACATTTACAATTAAACGCAATGCATGCAAGCATTTAGTCGCAGCATTATAGGAAACTTGTATCTTGGGTGTCCCAAGATACAAGTTTCCTATAATGCTGCGACTAAATGCTTGCATGCATTGCGTTTAATTGTAAATATATATATATATATATACCTTAGGATACCTTACTGACAAAGATTGCTACAATGATATTAATTTAAAATAGGATTTTTTAAAATTTCCTATTCATTAAACTTTTAATACTAACCAAATTATTTATGTGTATTAATATATTACTAAATGATTACACCATAATTTGCATATCACTAATGTTAAAAATATATCTTTTAACATTAATAGCTATACATTTTCAGAAATTAGAGTGTTGAGACCAGATGATTCATTCTTAACTTTTGTGGTGATGGTAGGAGTTTTCATAGAATATGCAGCTATAATGGTGTTTCTTGTGGTAACAAATGACATTAATACATACTGGTTATCATAAATTAAGAAAAAATCACAAAAATCATGAAAAAGTTACATGTATAATTTTATGAAACTTACCCAAAATATACAACACACAGTAAGGTATCAAATAACATAAAAAGAAATTACTAGATAATTATGGTAGTACAGAAATTAGCACATGTATAAAATTAACAAATTGAAGGTGTCAGTTTGCTATAGGAAAAGTACCTTCAATATGGAACATGATCACCTCTAGAAGCACTACAGCACATACAGCGATGTATAATGCTTTCAATTATGCGGTCTATCAATTCCATATGAAGCGAGAGCCAATGCCCTTGCAAAGCAGTTGTAAGCGCGGCAAGGGTCTGAGGGGGCAGGTTGAGAGCAGTTAGACGTCTCCCTAAAGCATCGCAAACGTGCTTGATATGATTCAAGTCCGGGGATCGAGCTGGCCACTCCATGTGCATAATTGTTTCCTGTTGAAGATAAACATCTACGATGCGAGTCCTGTGTGGTCTTGCGTTGTCGTCCTGTAACAGGAAAGCATCACCTATTGCTCTGGCATATGGGTGCACATAAACATCAAGGATGTCATCTCCATAAACCTGAGCATTCACAGTTCCCCTTGGAAAGACATGGAGGTCTGCGTGAACCCAAAGAGATGCCACCCCAAACACAGACACTGCCTCTTCTGCGTGCTTCTCTTTCACAGATAGTAACGGGTTCCAGGTTCTCTCCATATCAAATAACGCCTACTATCGCTTTCTAGACTAAACCTCAACTCATCCATAAAGAGAACAGCCCTCCATTGATCAGGCGTCCAGTGTACATGTTGTCGTGTCCACTGCAAAGGGTCCCTCCTCTGAGCGGCAGACAAATGGGTGGTCGCCTCGCATACAGACCACCTTCGTGAAGCCTTCTACGCAGAGTCGACGTTGACACCAACCTTCCGGTGGCTGCAGCAAGGGAGGATCTAAGAAGAGTCGAAGCAGCGGTTGTATTCCTGCGTGGACATATGTCAAATATCGGTCATCAGCGCTCGTCGTAGCAGTTGGCCGTCCTTGGCTGAACCTCCTAGATGCCGAATCTGTGGTTTGAAATTGCCTCCAAAGTCTATGAACGACAGAAGGACTCACATTTAGCCATCTGGCCACTTCTGTTTGACTTTGTCCTGCCTCTAGTCTCTCAATGGCTCTTCATTGTAGTTCTGCAGGCAAATGATGCCTGGAGGTCATTGTTATGAATTGGCTATCTCAGATTTCTGATGTTACTATCACAGTTAAATATGTGGGCTTGCTCTCAAACACGGATTTTTATGCTCCTCGCAGATGAGGTATTCCAAGTGCAGTGCCACTAATTTGCATATTGCAATTTTACTAAGCTAATCTTACTTGGCACCATATTCAAATTTTACACGGTTTGGCTTATTTTTGAGGGAGCTATCGCTATTTTTGTGATTTTTCCTTAATTTATGATAACCAGTACAAATTGAAGTTGACGAAATTTCGGAAAATTTTCTTAATTAGCATTTTTAAAATAAACATCTAAATGTTGCATATCATGCTCTACTTTGAGATGTTCATTTTAATCAGCCTGTTCCATCTTTTTGTTCTTAACTATTTCACATTAACAGTATTAATTACTTGATAAATTATTATAAAACTATCTATAGTCATTTCACTGAAAATACATTAAATACATTTTCTTATGTTTGTCATTTTTAGTTGCCTTAAAAATTTTATAATGTTCATCTTTAACAAAACAAAATTTTACTTGATTTTTGCTTTACTGTCACAAGGCCAAAAATAATTTAGTTCAGTCAACATGAAAATACTATTTTTGTTCAAAGTTACTAAAACTGGGTAAGAAACTAAAAAAATAATTTTTTACAACAAAGAGGGAATGCCTGAAATATTGAATATGTACATTTTATTTTTTTCACAATACATTCCTTACAGAAAGAAATAAAATGAATCAATTTAACATGTTTATTCTTTGTCGTCTGACTAGTTTTTCTTAAATAGATAGATAAGAACTTTTTATACACATCAGTCTTTGATGCCATAGTCATAAAATTTGAAATATATACACTGATCTTTAAGAACTGAAAGTTAGTTGGCACTTTTACACTTTAGTTTCTGGTCCATCTGCACCACTACGGGAAAATGAATTTCTTAATCTTATTAATGAAAGCACACAAATTTGTCCATAAGCTCTGTTGTACCATTCAGGAGATCGTCCCCTAAAAAGAAACAAGCTGACATTGTAGTTAAAAAAGTAAACAACTTTTGTATAGAAGGCAAAGAAAAAAAAATATAAACCTGAAGTCATCCAAATATTCCTAGAACAGCTTTAAAATGTTACAGATCATTGAAAAGAAAACTAGGAACTACCACGACTTGAAAAGTTTTATGAGGGGATCTGGTGAAGAGATTGAAATTTAATCACCTTTTTGATTCAACTTTCACAATTTTGAATAAATAATCAGAAGACACACAGAAATTACAGAGTACTAGCAAATGTATCCAATTTCAAGTACTTATTACGGTAGATGTCTGTTGTGATCTTTTTTTGTTTTCCTCCTGTATAATATAAATCCACGCCTGTATTCTATAGGAAATCACCATGAAGGTGCTCTTCCATAGCAGATACCTGTTATGCATTTCACTATTAATTACTAACCATGCTCCCACTTTTATCATATACATTGTACTACATTCTAATAATAGTCAGTAAGTCAAATAAGATTCTATTTATAACTCATTCAGTAGGCTCTCAATTCAAATTTTAAGGGAGCATTCACACAAGGGCTTCAACATCACAACTGCTACTGCCATAAGTTATTAGATTTGTTTACATCTGTTGAACAGGATTTAAGTTGTAGTCTGTAGCGAAAATAAATTTGAGTATATATGAATGTGTCTACAGGTTTTCAGCTCACTTGCTTTACAATGGTTAGTTGTTTTTTGTGTCATCTTAATGCAAAGTTGAAAAATTCGAATATTTAGACAAAATTCTTTTACCAGTTGCTATAACATAGCCAAGGTCTAGTTGCCTAGCAGTGAAGTTCTACTTATGCTAGTTGTAACCACTAATTGATCATGTAGACACAAGCGAAACAATTCAGATTATCAGTTTTGAATGATTGGAGTATTCTGGAAACCATTACTTCTTTAATGTTATTTTCAGATCTTTGTTATTCTTATCTTCATATTAATGATAATTCACTGCTCGTTTTCAATGAAGAAAATTATAAAATTTGTAAACTATAAAAAGAAAGTATCATCATAATACAGAGGAGTTCACAGGATGCTCAGTGTTAGAACTAATGACAAAAAGAACTTGCATATTTTTTTACTAATTCCAATTAAAGTTCCTGTATAAGTTTCCATTTAATGTTATGATAAACACAGCTATTGACATAAATTGGTGCAAAATTATCCATTTGTATTTTATAAATTGATACTCAAATAAATAATAAAAAGTAATTTCAGTTACAAAATTCACACTTCATTAATCATAATCATTTATTTGTTAATACCAGATGAAAAACAAACAGAATCGCCTTCCAAAAAATTATGTACAGTATTAATAGCTGATAATTAATTTTCCTCCCTTTTAGATTTAACAGATCTCAAATAATAACAAACAAAATTTATCAAGTGTATTGGAAGCTAAAAAATGCCATTTAAAGTGCAAAAATAGTTTAACAGAAGGTTTCGAAACAGGTCCACTTATGCAGTTTACCATCACTTGAATTAGAAAAAGTTAAAACTATTCAGAATGCCCAAAGAAAAGCTCTGTGAGGCATTGATATCAAGCAACAGAACAGACAAGAAACGTTAATGGAACTGTATTACTAAAATTGGAAGAAAATCTGTGACACAGGATGAGTTGTATTCGGTTTTATTATAACTGTAAAATCTAAACAACGTTGTATAAGCATAGAAAATGCTTAAATGATGATGGAATAAAACAGCTATCAGATAAAAACAGTAGTCTAAGTATGCATAAAAAGAATGTAACTATTCTGCTGAAAGTGATGTAGACCTCGATGATGAAAATATGAAATTCAATAACAATATAAATGATTCCTTTAAGTCTTATCTGATCATGACTTTACTAACGGTGGTATCAAAATAATTACTACCAAGGTAAAGATAATCTTAGAAGAAAAATACACACTCCAACATCCTGAACTATGATAAAAAATATTATACAAAACTAAATCAAATATACCAGCAGCAGTTTTGAAGATAGTGAAGCACTTTTGAAAATAATTGATATAAGTATGATTAATGAATTATTAAAATTCGCAAATAAATATACGTACACTGCGCAAAGGGGGGGGGAAGACAATTCCTATATCTCCTCTGTTCTGTTGGGCTGGTTGATGAAATTCAAATTGCGTTTTTCATATCTCAAAAGCGCAACTTAAGATATGAATTAGATTTATATATAGCACTGCTCTAACATATGTATTTTGACACAAAATGGGGCTTTTTCTTGAATAACATAGCAATTTGTTTTCCATATTTCGATTCTACGACTCAAATTATGCCTAGATATTAAATTTTGTTATTTTGGGTGAAATATTTAGGGAGAAACTAAAAAATTTATCTTGGCGGATTTTTTTCAGTTTGTGCCAAGAATAATTCACTCGGCAAACTTATTAATTTATAGCAATTTATTTTCTTTTTCTTTTTTCATTGTCCACGAGGAGAAAAAAAAAGTCATCGTTCCTACTTTCAAATAATTTTAACAAAGTGTGTAAACCACATTTTTGTTACTATCGCTTATAATAAATACGTCAAATTGCAAAATGCGCCAAAATGTTAATTCAAGTATATCTTAAGAAATTTTGAAAAAACTAATTTTTTGCAGGTATGCTTATAAATACATCTACTTTAAGATGATGGCAAACATGTTATATGTTTATAATTTAAAATTTTTTCGAAAAATATATAAAAATTATTTTAAAACAAATTAAAAAAAATCACAAATAATTGGCGAATTTTTTTTGGAATGAACCTAAATTTCGAAATATGAAAGGAAGAATCAAGTGAGTTCAATAAAAAAAGAGATATTTATAAATATATGTCAAATTCAATTAACATTGAGGAGCTAATTTTTTAAAACCTACTCGTGCGATTTTTACCAAACTTCGCAGTTTGGCATACTCTGAGTCGTAGAATCAAAATATGGAAAAAAATTGGCATGTCATTTCAGAAAAAGTCCAATTTTGTGTCAAAATACCTATATTAGAACAATGCTATATATAAATCTAATACATATCCTAAGTCGTGCTTTCGAGACATGAAAAACGCAAGTTGAATTTCGTCAACCGACCCAGTAGAACGGGAGACATATAAGTGCCTTTTTTTTTCTTTTGGCACACTGTACATAAATTATTATACAAATCGTTTTTATAAAAATGTTTGTACTGAAAGTTGTTCTTTTGCAAAAGGCATATTTTATCTTTCTAATACTTAGAGACAAGATAAGCAAGATGAATAAAAATAACTAAAATTGTAAGTAGACATAAAGCCTGATAAAAAAATATGGTAAGAAGGAACATAAATAACATGGAAATTTGATCCATATCCAAGGCTTTGTGTATGTTCTAAAAGTACTTGCAAGTATTCATGAAACAGTGCTTAACCCTTTCTGGCATTCTTTATTAACCCTTTCAGGCATCCTACCTTTTAAAGTAGGATTTTTTTTAAAGGTAGGAGTTTAATCAGGCCTACAACACAGGTAAATTTTTGCAAAGATAGCACTTAGCTTTTTAATTATGTGAGTGGGCTCACTGAATGAATGGAGCTTTGAAAAGTGCACTGAAGCAAGCATTGCTGGGAAGCACGTAACAGAATAAAAGATTTTGCCTAAGATTAAAAAACACTAGATTCTGACCACCACAGCAGATTTAGCATTACCCAAGGTGCATCAAGGGTCACACGCTACATTACTCGCCCCCCCAAAAAAGCAGTTCCTGGTTATATGAGGATTACATGGATATAAATGGAAAAAAGCCCTCTCCAATCCATTTGCAAATTAATTAAAAATCAGAAAAAATAAACTATTATATCTACAATTAAGAAAAACTATAAAAGAAAATTCAATAAACATCTGCAACTCTAAATTATTAAAATGTAGAACTAACAAAGCCTCTTTCAATGAAAGTGAGAGAAAAAAAAAAGAACTACTCTAGTGAAAATCAAAGAGCTAACTAATATTAATGAAAATAAAATTACTGTCGACCTTCAGAAAAACACTCAATCAATTCTTTAGCCCTAGAAGCACCACAGCAGTCATTTTGACTGCTTTTGTCATTTCACCTTGGATTCCTAAAAGAGCCTTTATCTCAAGATGTCACAAATTTTTGGATTTTCCTAAAAAACTCAAAAATTATTGGTACCAAATATGAATCGAATAAAATTAAAATTGACGAAGAAATTATTAGTTTTACCTAAAAGTGCCACGAGCTGTCATATTGACAGCTGGTAATACTGGGTAGATTTAGCGTCTTGTCTCACTCAGAAAACACTTTTTCTTTGAAAATCATCTGACCTACACATTCCTTTTCATTCACCGTTTATTTACAATAGGAAATACTTTCCATCTTCCCTGCCTCCCTGTCAACGGTCCACCCTGTCACATATGTAATTATAATTTAGTATTTATGATAACGGTAACTGTAATGCATGATAACTGTAACTGTAGTATAGAACATTAGTTGTAGCTTGTAGCATAATAAATAATGTGTAGCTGATCTTGTTATATTTACTTTCCACTTATCTAACATATAAATAAATGTTACATGGCGCAGCCGCAGCTAAAAAAAATTATGAAGAACCACACAAGTCATTTATGAATAACCTTGAAAGTATCCTCAGTGTTGCTGTATGATTAGAATTTGTTTACAACAAAATCAAAACTTAGTGGTTGGTAAGTTCGTTATTTATTTTCATTGAAGTGGCTATAAATACGTATATTTAGACTATCTAAAGTCTTAAATTAAATATGGATGGATTAAAGCCACCAAATAACCTAAGTTTTGAAGGTAATATAAGTGAAAACTGGGTGGCCAGATACAAAATGTATGGTTCCAGAACTTGCAAAACCATATTTTAACTTCAGAGAGGAATTATCGGAAGCAAATGGATTAATATTTAAGAATTATTGTGTTGTTGTACCTAAAAGTTTACGTAAAGATATGTTAAGTAAAATTCATTATGGTCATTTAGGAGTAGAAAAATGCAAGAACAAAGCAAGAGAAATATTGTATTGGCCAGGAATGTCTAAAGAAATTGAAGATTTGGTTCTTAATTGTCCAATATGTTTGAGTCTACAAAAAGCCAATTGTAAAGAACCAATGATATGTAAAGAGATACCTAATGGTCCATGGGAAGTATTGGGAACGGACCTCTTCTATTTTCAAGGTAGAGATTATTTAATAGTTATAGACTATTTTAGCAAATATGTAGAAATTGGACATTTGGAAGATTTGTCAAGTGTAGCAGTAATAAAACAACTGAAATCATTTTTTGCAAGGCATGGTATCCCGAAAATAGTGTATTCTGATAATGGTCCACAATATAGTAGCAAAAAATTTAAAGAATTTGCAAGGAGATGGAACTTTGAAACCAGAACTTCAAGTCCAAATTACCCACAATCGAATGGAATGGTTGAAAGGCATATTCAAACTGTCAAGCATATGTTAGAAAAAGCTGTAATTGACAACAAGGATCCATACTTAGTATTACTGGAATATCGTAATTCTCCTATTTCAGCTGAAATTAAATCACCTTCAGAATTGATGTTTGGAAGAAAAGTGAATGGATTGGTACCTATAAAAGAGAATTTCATTCAAACTAAAGAACATGCAGAGCATAAACAACAATTACTAAAGAGACAAGCCTTACAAAAGAAGTATTATGACAAAAGTGCAAGACCATTAAAACCACTCAAGATAGGAGATAATGTGTACATAAATGAAAAAGGGAAAAATCTAAAGGAAAGTGGAAAAATTATGGGACAAGCAGAAAGACCACGTTCGTACAGGATTATAAGAACTGATGGAAGAATTATAGAAAGGAACAGAAGAGACATTCTTAAAGGAACTAATCGAAAAAATTTCATAGTGCAAAATAATTATGAGAATGAAAGTGACAAAGGTGACATTAGTAGGAGTACTCCAACCTTAGATTTGCCTGTAAATCCAAATTCAGATTTGACTTTAAATCCAAATTTAAACTTGTCTTTAAATTCTCCTATACATAACAGAAGTATTGTGCCACTAAATTCTGAAAGAAGTGTTGTATCACCTAATTCTGTAAATGGACATAACTACGTTACTCGATCTGGTAGGACTGTTAAAAAACCTTATTATTTAAAAGAGTATGTATAATTTTATTATTTCTGTTAAAAAGGGAGATGTCACATATGTAATTATAATTTAGTATTTATGATAACGGAAACTGTAATGCATGATAACTGTAACTGTAGTATAGAACATTAGTTGTAGCTTGTAGCATAATAAATAATGTGTAGCTGATCTTGTTATATTTACTTTCCACTTATCTAACATATAAATAAATGTTACACACCCCTTTTGGCGAAATGTTACAGTCATTAGTTTGCAGTTTTTTATAGTCATTAGTTTGCGGTCAGTTTATGTTTCATGAAATTTCATTCTTTCAAGTGTGCTGTAATGGCAGCTCGAAGACCACGATATCTAAGTTCAGAAGAAATTGTACAACTTTTACAGGATTTATCTGAAAATTAACCCGATGTTGAAGAACATAATATCAATGATGATAGGGATTACGCGCCTCCTCAAAACTTTGAGGGAAATAATAATTCTAGTGATTCTGAAGAAAGCACAGAAGAGCAATCTTTGGGCCAAGGTTTTCAGCCCATCAACATTTCATTCGAAAGTCTACTGTAATAGTAGGCTTTCGAAGAAAAGACATCAGTTCCAGATTAAGTTGAAATTTATAATAAAATATGTATTTTTATACAAACAATCTGTTGTTCTTTAAAGAAATTCTTAAACAACTAATAATCTTAAAACCATTATAAAATATCCGCATTTTGATATATACATTTAGTTTATGACCAGTCAATTTGACTGCCATTGGTGCTTCTACGTAGGGAGAAAGCCTGATGCTTCAAGTGTTAAGTTGATAAACAAACCTCCCACCCCCTCAAGAAAAAGGAAATGAAACACAGCTCTACACCCACCTTTTTGTTGTGAATGGCCTAATTGAAGAAAATTCTGCAGAGAAACAGCTATACAGTTGCTGGTCTGGTGTTTCAGTGATCCCACTCTGTTCACACCAGATGTTCGTCATCTGATTTCAGGCAAGATTTCAAGGTAAAAATTTAAAACTAACATAGAATAAAGAGAGCAGCATACGGCTAAGAAAATAACAAATTTCTTTTCAAACAACTTCTTTTCCATCCTAAAAAAATCTGAAAGACTTCTTTGAAAAATGAGGATCTTTAAAAACTAAACATGGCTGAAATGTATGAACTGGTTTGTGTTGATTTGCCATCTAGTATTAATAAAGAAGGTTCAAAGTAACCTATAGTAACCTATTAAGACTTTTCCATTCAATTTTTCTGTGTGTACAGAGGGAATGTTTTTGGTGCGCCGGAAAGGGTTAATGTATGTCATCAAAGTTTGTCTTCTAGTCTTTGCTAAGGCATCAATCACCCTCTTCCCAATTATGATTAAAACTTCTCATTATTGATTAAGTCAGCTTACTTCCAAAAATTGTTACATATTAATTAAATTCATGTATGTCTCAGAAATCTCATTTTAAAGTTTTACTTTTTTAAATTTTTACTATTATTTTACTGCATGATATATGACCCATTATATTGCAATCCATACTTGCTTAAGAGAACAAGTGTTTTGATGTCTTCAGTATGGGGTTTCATATTTTGCAACACATTTTAAAGTGGATTAATGCATTATATTAAAGTATACAAGACCTATTTATCTAAGTATATGATGTTTTATACTTTATGGGTGCTTATGTTCTAGGGAAAATTAACTTGCATTTACATTACACATAGGGAAGGCTCATTCAGTTATCCTGTTCCAGTAAAATGGCGAAGAGGAAAACTGAACTTCTACATCATCTCGGGAAAAAGAACAAGTCTTTTTTCATATCTGGTTAGCATAATTAAGACTGGGACATTGTGAATGTGCCTGTACTTACAATATGTGACATAACTGAAAAATGAAAGCATTGAATGCTGCCACTGACCTATTAGGCCCAAGAAACTGACAGATACGGGTACTGGCAAAGTTTGAATAAAACAGAATTAACTGGCAAATGTTTTTCTATTTTACTTAGGTAAGGAAAACAAATTATATGATATTTTTCTGAATGATGACTAGTCATATGTCTGTCGGGCACTTTTCAGCCATATTTCTGCTCAAAAACATTGACCTCACTACCAATACATAAAATTGCTTTGAGAAGTATACATAATACGGCCATTAATTCTGACAGATGTCATAAATCACATTTTCAGAAATATGTTGTACCAGCAGAGAAGAAACATGTAATCAGCAGTATAAGTGTGTGGGCAGGACTTAATTAGCACCGAGATTTTCAAATATTATGCAGCCCTAAAATCATCCAGTAATTTCTCATAATACTGCATTTCCCTCACAAAAACATGGAAAAATCATGCTGAGTCTTCTGGCAGTATGCCATGCCTGGGGCCCCAAACTTGTTTAAATCCTGAGCAAGAGCTTGTTTCCCTCCATTTGTAAATTATATCTCTTGTGAGATCCTGGACTTTTGAAGTCTGGTATCTACCAATATATTATGGACAACAGTGAGCACCCAACACTTTGACAGCAACCTAAAGTAAGCATTATTTCAGTATGACTGCTCACAAAGCATTGTCTCCAGCTTTGTAATTAGAAAATCAGCAAGCAGTAGAGTTTAGTGCAAACATGCCTCCTACTGCAATGCTGTTGAACAAATTTCAGCTGAAGCATCAGTTGTGGTGTGAGATATTCAAACTACTACCCAAACTATTTCAACTGTTAGTAGACAGCACTGAGGTGTTTAATAACTGTTATAACAGCAAAAGAAGGTTCAGCTTCCTTTTAGTAATACGAGGACACTCGCAAGAAATATTAACAGTTGGTACCCAGTAACTTTAGGTTAATAAAGGAAGATAATTAATATTATTTTACCAAATTTGTTTTAATAGTTCAAATTCTATTATCTGTTATTCTTGATTATATTTTCAATTTAGAAGTATCACCTTTCGCTGCATCTGAAGTATGTTTTAGTTTTTCTTCATCTTCATGTAGACACCATAAACTCAAGTTTAGTTTATAATTTGTTTCTCTTTTTACTTATTTTTATTTTCAACACTTACGCAGTAATTAATAAGTATATGTTAAATCCTAGAATGAAATGTGTTTGTTTGGTTCCAATTTTATTCAATAACTGAAAGCATCACAGATAAAAGTGGCCTCATATAATTCTTAAATTTTTGAACAAGTAAAATTAGCATATAACACAGCAGCATATGAAAAAAAGATGAAATACTTATTGCAGCAAATTATCGTATTTATTTAGTAGAATAAAAAGGGGTAAGGGAAAATTACCGAATTTCTGAAGCCAAAACATTCACAACACTGCAAAGTGTAGCATGGTTATGATAATGAAACTTAATCTTACCAAATTTTTGTAGCTATAAAACATCAACATCATTCAAGTTATGCTTTAGAGATAAATAAACTGACATAAAACACTACAACATTATGTAACTCATATTAAGTTTGCTTTGTTTTGTTTGCTGGGATTCCAATGAAATCTGTTGCACTTACAACAGTAACTAGCTTATAAAAATTAGTCTTATCAAGTCTTAATTAATATACTTGCCTTGTGTCAACCCTACTCAAGTGAGTAATTCGAGATTTGCCAGACCCGCAAGGTTCAATTAAATAACGGGAAGCTAATACCAATGCTCTGACACTTCCAGGAACAATTTCTGCTTCTGGATGATTGACTGAAGTTTCAATAAGAACACAAGTACCTTTGGGCAGATCTGTTCTCCAGGACCTAAACAAAAAGAATGCTTTTTACAAAAAGATTATTTGTTTATACTTATATGTTTTCCTCATATGGTAAGGATAAATGAACTAGAGATTAGTCATGCCAATATTAAAAAAAGTACATAAATAAGGAAAAGGAATGTTAAGTAGTCAAAAGTGATAAAATGCAATGAATATCATAATGCTTCCATAGGATAAATAACAAAAAAGCTTAAAGGGCATGTGACTTGCAGAAATACGAATGACATATAACTCAGAAGATATAATTACTAAAGTAATTAAAAGCTTCTCTACGAATAATATTGCATTTATGCCAACAAAAGATAAAAATTTATAAATTATGCACTGCTTCTCAAGAACAAGTTACATTCAAAATAATCTTAATATTTATTACTGATTTACAGATGATGAAAGATGGGAATACCCGATGCCTAGCGGAGGTATTTATTCCCTGCCTTCCACTATCTGAAGATATTAACACCTCCTGCAAGCCCTTGCAAATGGTCTATCAGGACTATATTAACAGCATAGCTAATTTTGATCTACATTAGTATGGAGGTGCCAAAGATCCTGCTCATGTACAACAGTTTTTTATGTTTGTGGAGTAATAACCAATAGTATATGTATGGCAATAAGATGTATATATCTTAAATCATAACTAAACAAAACATTAAAAGTAGACACATATTATAAATTTATGATCACTTAAATTAAAAGTAACTGAAGTGCTTAAACTGTGTACAGACCCATTTAATGTTTTCAATGCAAACAGGTCTTTCATTCACTCATTTATAAGTAAAATTATATTTAAAATTACGCTTTTGAGTGCAAATGTTAAAATTATTATAACCTAAGGTAAAATTTTAATTACTATATTATATATGTATAAATTTTAATTACTATAAATGTCTATGTCAGTTTTAGAATTTGATTTAAAGTCCACTGTCTATGGATAGTCTTTAGTTCTGTTGTAATTATCACTTCTGAAATTAATTACCATCTCCAATCTGTTTGACAAATATCTTGCTCCATACCTGAAATAGTGTTGACTGTATTGCAAATGTTCTTAATTGATGCACAGTTCTAGATAATAAATTTGTTATTAGAATCCATATTGCAGATCAGTTAATATAAATGAGTGGTAGGTGCAAGTGGAAGCAAAAGACAATAGTCAGGTAAGCCTTCTTACTCTGCAGACATATGTACTTGTATTTCAGATGTGAAAGCAATGAAAATAGGTTGGAAATAGGTCATGCCCTATAGTAAAATTAGTTGCTTATGAGACGCGTATGTGTTTATTTGTCTTTAGGGATGAAACTATATGTGCATCTGCCAGTTTCTCCTAGATTTCCTAGATCTCCATTTATTTTTACCACTATTATATTGTCTTTTCATGCAGAATTCCTTATGGGCAGAAGGAAGCTGCTGTGATATTTAGCTTCTCTGATTCATAATTACTGCTAATTTTTTAAGTAGCCTGTCCAATGCTTTGTTACCTATAAGACCTACATAGGCTTTAACCCACATAAATCCTATATAAACTTGATTATTATATTGCAAAAGATGTTAGTTAGATTAGGTTAATTGACTGAAGCAAAGCAGCTCGAGGACTGTCCGCTTATGGGGAGGAATGGAAAGGGAAACTGTCTCATATTCATGTTAGACATGAAAAAAACTGCAAAAACAATCTATGCAGCCAGCCTTTTTGTTGTGATTCGAATCCAGGTCGAACTACCAGTGTTCAGCTAGTTCATTGCTCGGCTATTTTAAAAATGTACAGTGCCCTCATTGGCATAAAAAATGTTTGATATTTACTATTAAGAGGGAGGTACACGCTTGCCATTCAAATTGCGAGTAAACTAGACATACTGTCAGTACATTTCCTGATCCCATTTTAATAAGGCACTGGATGTTTGTTGTAACAGCAAATGCTTCCAGTTAAAAAACACTTCTGCTGCTTGAGATGTCCTTTCCAGGTAGAAAGTTCTCATTCACCCTCTAATCGTATAGAAGTACTGCGAACTCCTTCAATAGTTTTGGAGCCATCACTGAATATAAGTATGACTTGTATAATTAGATGACTCTGAATATTGTTGATTAAGATGTGCATGCTTGATCCTTTGAGCTGAAGATGTGTTTATAAGACCTTATACGTCATTCATATTGTAATGGACCCTACTATATTGTTGAAAGTAGCATGTCATCTTAGTTGAATGGTTCTTGATCAGTAGTTGACAGGTAAACAATTAGTTGTCATGCAATACATGAGGGAAAGAATGCACTTGCAGGAGACTTCCTAAGAAAAATGGCCCCTATTTATGTTATACATAAGAGTGCATGTTGTTACCACAAAAATGTCATGCACTCAACCAATTCTGCTGCCAGACATCAAATCTAGGCAGCATCAAATATGCAGTGGATTTTATTCCTAGGATTCCAAATTCAATAACTTGTGCTCATTTTTTAAATAAAAACAAGCAAAATTTTGATTTTAAAGAAAATTGAGCAAGGCAAATTTAAGGGTAATTTTTTATTAAATGTGCAAGCAAATAAACTTTTCAACAAAAAATAATCATATTAGTTACCCATTTTGACTGAAGATGCAAATTTGTTTTATTATTGAAATTATTTGCCATTTTTTGCATGTGCAACTTTGTGTTCGTTTTTTAGTAAGCATAAAGTGTGAATCTCTGCAAATTTTTCATTTTAGATTACTTTCTCCTGGATATATTCCATATAAATTAATTTTCAGGCTATGTGGTTAGCACATGCAAAGAGTTATTTGTTCACAAATTTCCAGATGCTGAATTCCAATTTAGGCAAAGAGGGATATATAAATAAAAATAGCACTTAGAGAAATTTTTCTGGGGCCAGACTTTGGAAAATATGGTAGTGGAAAAATGGACTAAAGAACATTAATAAATCCAAATTTATTTTTAGAACTTTTTATTAATTGCTAGTAACAAGTTAATCAAACTACACGTGTGCAGAACATACGGTATTAGAACTAGGGTACAGATTAAATTTAGAAAAAAATTAATGAAAGAAATAAAAACAAAACTCAGGTTCGACATTATTTATAATGTGCAAAATTCTCTAAACCAACCAACCCTTAACCTCATGGAATGTGAATTATTCATATTCTACTGCATGTTTAAAGTTTTCTAAAATTCAAATTTTCAATTTAAATGTCATTCATTTTAGCAATATATATAAATATATATTCCTATTGGTCCTGTAGGTTCTCATTATTCAAGGAGAAAAATAGCTTGCGATATTTTACCAGTCATTTGTATAAATGAAATAAAAATGATAATAAAAAGGAAGTGAAAACTGTCGTCCATTGAATAAAAAAGAAAAGGAAGACGTAAAGTAATTAGAAGTAAGATTATTACGACAATTTATGAACAAGAATATTAAAATTCATTAATTAAAACTACTACTAAAAACTGAAAGGCTTCAAACAACCTAAGCCACCAAATGAAGAAATTTTTTACAGAGTGTTAACTTCCTTAAAGTTGAAATTTGTAGATGAAATTTGTAGATTTCTTCTTTTTAGAAAAAAAAAATTTGTGCTTTTTTAATACAATTTTTTTTCTAACTGTAGCTTTATTTGCCGAACATATGCTGATAACATTGACAAAGAACATTGTTTTCTTAAAATTAAAATCTAATACAAAATTTTTACGGACTGAACAAGTTTTAGTTGCAAAATAAACATAATTTAAAAAGGGTTTAAAAAGAAATTTTATTGTGATTGTTTTTACTACCATAATGTTAAATAAAAATGTAAAAATAACTTTCTTTACACTTTCTTTAATGACAGGAGAAAAATCTTTCAGAATTCATGAAATAAAAGTAACACCCTCTTGGTTTGGTTTGGTTTATTTAAATATGATACAACACTCAAAGGCTATGTGCCTAAGGGGAGGGATGCCTTCATGTGGAGCCTTCTCAGGGAAACTGGCTCATCTTCACATTACATATGGGGAAAGCCATGCAGCCAGCCCATTTGCAGAGATTCAGCCCCCAGACAGAACTACCAGTGTTCAACTGTTGATGGGCTACTGTGCTGAGTAAGAGTTATTTTGAAAATTGATTATTCTTTTTAAATAAATATTAGCACTTATTAAGATACCCCCTCAAAAGAAAATTAAAATCTTGCAATGTACGTTTAGTTTATCATTGTTCAGTTATACCATAAATTATTTTTAGTTAGTTGATTAAGGACATTATTATTAGGGAAATTATTAGGGAAACTTAAAGAAGTAAAATGGATACTATGTAATTATTTTGCAACCATGCAGATTTCAACAAATTATAAAGGCCAGATTACAATGATTAGCACTTTTTTAACTGGTTCTTATGTATTTTGAAACACTGACATCAACTATAAAGTTTCAATATCTCCATAAAGCTCTACTGTTTTGAGCAAAATTTTCTACTGGAGCTGTTGTTCAATATAATAGTCAGCTTTGTGCAACTCTAACTCCAGACAAACCTTGCTTACACGATTTTTTTCACGATCTTCATTTACCATAAAGTCATGTTCAGATAATGGCCACTAAATTAAAGGAATAAAACCTCTTAGAAAAGAGGCACAAAAGTGTTATTTTTGTTAGAGGCAATAGTTAATTTAAAAAAACTAATTTTCCAAAAAGAATGATTTTGTATATTGCACTGATACTGAAAACTGAAATTTGAGGTGAAATTAAGAAAACTCAAAAAAAAAAAAAAAAAAAATGATATTTTGAGGAGCCTCAAACCCTAAGAATGTTCAAATATGTCTAAATACAAGTAAAGCATTCTAGCTCCATACCAGAAATAACTATCCACCAATGCCACTTGCATATGTTTCCCATACAAAAGAATCACATGAAAATAAATAACTTTTGCTGAGTGCTATAAATCACAAGAAATATTCATGGCATATCCGTAAGAAGATCTGAAAGTAACACCTCTATTCATTAGTTAGGACTCATAACAAAATACTTACTATTTCTGCATAGATTATTCATATAAAATATGAATACATATGTTCAAGAAAAAATCATTTATTCAATTTCTGATAGAAAAATTTGGTCACCAGGTTGGAAATCAGTGGGAATGCTGCGAAGTTCAGTATTAGAAGTCTGTAACAAAATTATGTCAAGTACAATGTTTAAAGTTATTTCGTGTTTTTGATATTTTTAATTTGATTATGATTGATAGCAAATTACAAACTGCAATGAACAGAAAATAAACCTCTGACGAAAAATAATCAACTTGTATGAACTACAACTTAGCACATTTTCAAAATAAATTTGTAAAAACTGTATCTAGATTAAAGAAGAAAGTCATTCATAAGAAATATGAATGTCATACTTAAAAAATTGCTTACCGTAACACACAATAATCGCATGGTGGATGTGGAGATAAAGAAGAACACAAGTATTGGAATATTTCTGTCTGTTTGTTGAAGCGCGTTACAACTTTCCATTTAACAAGTGTATTGTCCCACAGATGCCTTAAAATAAATTATTAAATAATTTGAAATAAAATGCAGAATCTGATTTAAGAGTTAAAATTATAAATAGCAGTTTCAGAAACACAGGCCAGAGAATATCAGTAGTTATCAGCTTATATATTAGATGAAAAATTACTAATATTATTATCTTTTTTTTTTACCTTTTTTCATTTTTATCTGAAAATTTAAAATTTGTGTTAAGTGCAGAAACCTCTGTAGATTTTTAGGCTTCCCAGATAAAATTATGCTTAGCCAAATGGATAAAACTTAATATAATATTTCAAAACAAATAATGATTCTAGAATCAGCCTCTTTGTGGTGCTTGAATAAAATCCAGTACTACATATGTTAATACGTAGCTCTACATATGTTAATCCAGATTTTAGGATTATTTTCAACTTTACAGGTATTCCAAGTACACAAAATAATATAAAAGAAAGCTTTTTAGAAAGTCTGATTGTTTTAGCTACATTACTTTGAGGATTAATATTTTTACATAAATCTATCGTTTGACGATTTTACAACCTTCAATTCTTACATCTGACATTTAAGCAACGAGTAAGCTGTAAACAGCTAGCTAGCCTAATATACAGTTGATAGAACCAGAAACAATATTTCGATTAAAATCTTCCTACCGAGAATTAATTAGTAAAGAACTTAACATATATGTTACATACAAAATTACCATCACACAAAAATTATATAATTGTCAGAAAACTTAATGATTTTCATAATCAGTTTAAACAATCCATAATATATTTTCCAACTCTTTATGATTTTGGTTTACTTCCATAAAAATCCACTAAAATTTATACTTAATTGCAATTACCATTAATAATCACATTAAAAGCCACCGATATCTCTTTTGCAGAAATACTAAAAATATGTACCAATTTATACAGGGAAGGGGTTAAAACAACTTCATTTTTAGGTTATAATAAGTGATATATAATAAGTGAAAAAAACTGCAAAGCTAGAAAACATTCACAGTTATTGGACTAGAGATTTTTACATTCCACTACTACTGAAAGTGATATATATGAACTGGGTTTTTCTGTATAACAAGTTACCAGGACTAAGTAACATGACTAAAATAGAACATGGACAGCCTATCTTCACTGTACACTATTTAATCAATGTATCAAGTTAGCAACTCAATTTATTTCCATGTTAATTACATATCTGTGGGTACAATCATTTCACAGCTATCAGAACCCTTTTTACAATTTTATGAAAAAATTCCACAAACCTACCAATTTTACCGATACATATATTGCTGATGAAGTTACTGCCATCAACAACTTCAGTAAAAAAAAATACAAAACATTTTTTCTAAATGTCTAAAACTGATCGAAACCAACAGTTGATATAATAATGTAGATGATTGTCCAGACATTAATGCTTAAGTGTTTTCGAAAAAAATTAAGGTTATTTAATTTCTAAACTAAAAACAAATTAAAAAGTTAATTCCTGAGATTCTAACATTTCTTATAAAGCAATCACCAAAATAATTATTAATCAAACCATTAAGATTAAAAATATTTGCACTGATAGTTGTAATGAGACTTTTCTTCCACTGAATGTGAATAAACAAACATGTGAAAGCAGAAACAACTAATTTCATTTCAAAGTGAAAAAAAGACGTTAAGAAACTTATTTTCCCCGTGCTTTTACTTGATACTTCTTATTCACTCTTTTGTGCAACACTTTTCAACTTTCATTGTCATGTGTATTAAGGCGCTATCATATATTCTTCTGTTTTGAACAAACAACTATTTCAAGCATTTTTTCTACTGAATTTATCATTGCCAGAAAGATTGTTTTTTTTTTCCGCCTTCCTTCCTTAAGAAGTTATGGATTGTTCATTTTCACCCAATCAGCATCGAACTAAAGATCTTCAATTGAAGTTCTTTGTAGATTTTCTCTGTTTGTAATGCAGAAACTGTTTTGCCTTTATATGGTAATCCCAAAGTAATCTGTGATAACTGACTGTTGTGTATCATGTGACAAAGCAGAGAAATTCCACTAAACAGTTGTTCTTCCAAAATGTTTTGAATAAGTAATTTAGCTCTTACAGTGACTTTTGTTGCTTCACATTTGCCTACCAGCAAATATTATCAACTATCCTGGCTATTAGATATTATGAAATATAATCTGACCTTAGCAAGTAATTATAACAAGTATATCAAAATTTCTAACAAAATACACTTTGATCATAAGAATTCACTCATGCTGGAATTCTGTGTAATATAATAACATCATGCATACATACAGAAATGGTCATAAATTAATTTTCTAACACCATTTAATTGTGTGTCTTTCAAACATTCAGTCAGATTTGTTACTTTGTGTCACAAATATTAATCTTCTTCATAATTGCTAACACCATTTATGTGGGTATAGTTCCCTAAAAAAGTAACTTTGCATATCACAAAAATAAATCTAACTGCAGTTTTATGCAACATTTTATCAACCCACTCTCACAGTTATATAATATTTAAATGAATTGGTAAAACAATTACCTTTCTCTAAGAATGCGGTTCAAAAGCTCAACAGGAGGCGCTTCTACTTCTGTAGAAACCTTCCAAAATCTAAGAGGATGTCCATCAGATAATTTTTTGTATGCCAATTCAACGTGATCATTTTGAGATACACTAACCCAGCCTTTATACTTTTCCCTTACTTCCTGAAAACATAATACATGATGAGCGGCTTATTGTTGTTTAAAAAATATGTATAGCAATGCAAGAAATAATTTAGAATATTTACAAAAGGATCAAATAAACCCGGATTATTTCCCACAGATTCCACAAAACTGTAGAATTAGAAATGATACATTAATGACCATGCTTCAGAAATTAGCAAGAAAATCGAGTCTGATCATCTAAGCTCTTAGCAATTTATATAATCACTGAGCTCAAACTAGTCCATTACTCACAGTTTGGAAGATTACTGTAAAAGGAACATAAAAAATAACATTAAATTCATATGAGAAAATACCTGCCTCCTTTTTTTTCCAGAGGGGGTGGACGGATCATTCAATTTACTTCAACCCTGTAATAAATATCTACATAGAAAAGTTTTATAAAAATATTAAAACTGAAAGATTTGTACTTTTTAATTGCTTGGAAAGGTATTATATAATTTCTAAAAACGGAAGCACTGCAGCCCTCTGGAAAGGCATTCCCAATGGTGAAAAAAAAATTTAACCCCTTAATGCACGAATATTCAGAAAGTGGTCTTTTACGCACCATTTTTTTTTATTCTTCATTTTAATCCAAAAAAGTGTAGCAGATATATTCTGGTGTGTTCATATCGAAAATAAAATATTGAATGTATTTACTCGGGCTTGGGGGACCAATTTAGTTCAGTGTACCCGGTTGAGTGCATTAAGAAATAAATAAAACAATAAAAAATGAGCAACACAAATTAAATTATAAGTAAAGAAGTATATTAATGGTAATTTTTCTGTTAATATTGCAAATCAGCTATTCAACAATGTACTGGAGCTCATCATATTACATGCTTCAACTGAAATTTGATTTTGGTCAAAAATCGAGAAGTACCAGAACTGGGCTCCAACTGAAGTTAAGTCCTGCAAGCTGTCACTTTAACTGTTTAAAGTTGCAACTCCAAAATACACACCTATAAATACTGGATTCCTTTTATAAACCTAAGTTCTAGGAATTGTTATCTTGAAGAGGACCAATTAAAAAATATAATAAATAAATACTACTGCATATTTTTAGGAAGGTGACATTTGAATCATAACAAAATAAATCATAAATAAAGCTAGCTGAATTTTTGTTCCCGAGTTAAAACTGTGTTAAAAAAAGGAACAGAATGTATTCTACATTGGAGGGGGTTGAAAAAACATATACTTCACATCAGGATTTACAAAAGACAGTGGAAGGATGGAAACAGATTCCTCCTAAAACTGCAAGGTGACATGCACGTTTTGCAAAATAAAATTTTAAGCTGTGAGTTTCTTCAATGCATGCAGTCCTGAAATATTTTATAATAGAAAATATTTTAACATCTACATAACAAGCGTTTGGGTTTTAATTATATATAATTTGCATGAGAAGCAAAATAAATTAGAACAAAATGATTAAAAATTTAGTTTACCTGAAATTTGTGTGTTTCATCATTTTCTGCCTAACTACACATTTTTTATGAATAAATTTTCACATAAAATAAAATAGACAGTACAACATAAAGAAAACTATGGCATATTCTAGGTTTCAAATTGATAACCATTCATCTTAAACCTTCTCTATGTAGTTACTAGGCCACCAAGGGCTTCAATAATTAGACGAACTCAAATAATGTTTAAATTACTTACGACTTTATACTCTGTTTTCTTGCTTACTTCGAAAAATATGTGTTAAGCTTTTGCAAGTATTTTCCCCTATAGGTGCACACAGCTTGAACAAAATGGGTGAATCCAAGGTCATGCTTTTCACTGAAATTATTCCAATTAAAGATCCTACGTATTTTCTATGAACATACAAAAATATTCTTTCTTTCAACTAGTACCTAAATTTTTTCCTCTAAAATAATTTTTGACACAAGGGCACATCTAAAGTACAGTCTCAAATGCATCCCAAACTGCTATAAGTATTCATGCTTGGAACTGGATTACAATACTAGATCTAGTACAAGAACAACTGGAATGTTTTGTCAGTTTGGATGCTCTATACTTTTCGCAATGAATGTTTCTTTGATCATAATATACTTCGAGAAATTATAGATGCCAGTTTTGATGATGAAAGTGGTACTTAATGGTTTTAGCACACCTTGAATGGATGTATCTGTTTTAAATGCAACTATCGGTTCATTAAATTTTTCCAAGAGATATGAGTTCATAGATGTATTCTGAAATTTTACTAAAAAGGATAAATATGATACAAGAAAGAAAGAAATAATATGATACAGATCAACTTGTTGAAGATTACCCAGAAAATTTTGAACACAGCTACATTGCCCAGATTACCAGTTTTCTTCCAAAACACCATCTGTCAAGACACAACGTTTTCAGAGGCCACAAATTCTCTAAATTCCTTTGTGAAAGAAATGTTATAGAATGATTCAAGGCCTCTTAAGGTTTACAGAATAGTTTGAGGCTCCCTACAATCAAATTACTGCCATAATACTGGCAAAAAAGAATTTCAAACAAAATTACATTCACTTGAACAGAAATAAACTTACAGCAACTTGAACATTCACAGGTCTTACTATTAAACCCACATGCCCAACTTAAACTAGGAAAGGTAGCTTAACTGCTAAATTTCATATCTGATACAATACACTAGTTAGCAACCTATGGCGGGTGCTATGCATGCTTTATGGAATGATTTTCAGTGATATACTGAAATCATAGAACAAATTAACTTATGAACTCCCAACAAAACTGAATTTTTAATTATATAAGAAGAATTCATTTCTTTAAAGATAATCCTGTTTTAACATGCCTCCAAAATGGCACCGTCAGCATTCAGGTCATGTGAGGGTCAGAGACAATAAAACTCTAAGCCTTTTAAGAAACAAAGCTGGATTTACATCTCAAGAAACAAATGTAATTTGGTGCTTTAAAAAGCTACATTAAATATACATTCAAGAAAACATAGCCATGTAAGCAAATTTTCATACAAATGAAGTTTGCTGTCAACCTAAAATGAAGCTGCTTTACACATGTGCATTTAGAAGTTTGTTGAAACTAAATAACCAAATGTACACATAGAGATTGAACAATTAAGGAAAAGCAAATACAAAAGTCAAATCAGTTTTTTAATGAAGTAGATGAATAATAAATTGACCATATTAAAATTTTTGTGTGTTTTACATCTGATTTATTTGATTATTTTATTCTTCACACTATTGGACATTGCGTATGAAATGAAGGATATAGATTTGTTTTCCACATAAAGCTTGGTTGTAGTTATCTTCCTGCAGTAATAACAGTCACCTCATGATGCATGATGATGAGATGGCTATATAACCAATGGGTCAGCCATCCCATATGAATATTTCATGAGTAAATTAAGCCTGCCTGTTCGGGAGGGGTATTCGACTTCTAATAACACTGGATTTTAAAATTTCAGAGCAATATATCCTGGCTTTAAATTCTGTAAAATACAAGTTTTGAATTTTTTTTCTATTTATAATGAGACATGGAATAAAGAAAAAGCAGAACAGTGATTTAATTTATTGGAAACATTTATTTAATTTTTAATATGAGATCAAGTTAATGGATTCTGTTGATTACTGTACATAAAAATACAGTAGACTGGCATGCTGAATGACTCTCTTACTCCTGCACAATGATCCTTAGTTTGGTGTGGTTTGTTTGATTATGGCAAAGCATACAAGGGCTGTCTCCTTAAGATGATGTATAACATCTGTGGAGGCCTTTCTAAAAGAAACTGGCTCATATCCACAATATATGGGGAAAAACATGAAAACACCCATGCAGCTAGCCAATTCACCAGGATTTGAACCCAGGTCAAACTAGTAGTTCGGCGACTTTATTGTTCAGCCCTTGGTGAGGCCAATATCAGCAAAAGTGTGAAACATTACTTTTGCACAATTTGCTATAAGTGTCCCTTGTAGTACATAAAAACGATATATTACTTGCCTGACATTCTCTCTTCCCCTCACCATCCATCCAAGTGCCAAATATGTGCACTAAGATTCATCACTTCTAAACATACATCACCATTGTTTAAAGGGAAATTAATATCTAAGTTACTTTAAGTGATCATCTGTATAAGTTCATTTAAGTGACCAATGCTTATACTTAAGCTAATCTACACTTTAAATGTGGCTGTGAACCATCACAAACACACTGTTCACAGCTTTTTGATAAGTTCCTGTGCAGCTTATGTTTTGATTTTCTTGCTTGCTGTTATCACATTATGAGCACATCATTTTAGTGGAATGTGACGCATACAACGTAAATTTTCCGGAGTGAAAATATTCAATCACTTCTCAACAATGAGTTAACAATCTCTTTTAATTATCCCAAACTTATGTATAAATTTTGCAATGAAATTTGCGGACTTGATTACATCCCTTTCTTGTTTGCTCAGGATCACTCTGTAATGTATATCATTGAAGCCATTTCTTAGGAAAGATGCTTGGATTCTGTTATATATGTAACTGTAACTGCATCTATTATTATTATTAATCATAACTATAATATAGAATAATTAGAGTTGAATGTAGAATAAATGATGTTTGTGTACATCTCCTAATCATCATTGAGCACTTATGTAACATATAAAAATGATTCATAGCGCAGCCAGCGATAGATTAAAAAAGAAACTCATTTTAAAAGAAACACGCAGCGTCACTTGTGAATAACCATAAAGATATTCTAAACTAAAACATGATGTTAAGTTGTTTACAGTGAAATCGAAACTTCCATAGCTGGTAAGTTCGTTGTTTACTTTTATTTGAAGTGGCTAAAAATACATACAATATAAACTATTTAAAGTTTTTAATTAAATATGGATGGGTTAAAGCCACCAAGTAATCTAAATTTCGAAGGTAATTTAAGCGAAAATTCGAAGAAGTGGAAACAAAAGATTCCAGATTTACATGTTAGCATTTGGTGGTATTAACTATATCCCCTGAAATCAAAGTAGCTATTTTACTGCATATTATTGGTGAAGAAGCACTTAAAAAGTTTAATACAGTAGAAGTCCAGATATCCGCAATGCTTGGGACCAGAGGTTGTGCAGATTTTAGGATTTTGCGGATTTCAGGACAGAAAAGCCAAATCATAATATTCAGACTAAAAGTGCAAAATAAATAAGGCATATTAGATACATTTACTTAAATTATTATGTAGAACAATATACATTATTACATTAGTTTATTATATGCATTAAATTATATATATATTATATTATTCATTTATGTTAGTGATTACAGGAATATTTTAAAGCATAAATGACATAAAAAATAGAGACAAATAAGGGATACTAATAAAGCATAAAATATTTCTTTTTTTTTTTAGTTGTTTCAAACATTTTTCTGATAGAGGTTT
>KK121889.1:102314-121810 GCA_000611955.2 Stegodyphus mimosarum | reverse complement strand
CTTTAGGTACTCTAGAGTAAGTTTTTTTTTGTAAATTTTACAGGGTCATAATCTCTTGGTCTGTGACACAGCTCTGTTGTTCTAAATATTTTAGGTATTTTTCATCATGTTCCAAACACTCATTAAAAGATATTTTCTCACTTCTATCAAATTCATCATCTGTATCAGAGTCGGAATCGTTTTCTTGCTGTGGCGAGTTCAAAACAGAGCCAATGATTTCATCATCGGTTATCTGATATGCCAGTGTTGCCTCACCTGAACACCATATATACTAAAAACCTCTTCTGGGCTAAAATTTTTTTCTGCCACTAACACAGAATCAGTATTATTCGGTAATTATGACGTCTTTATTGGATAAATATTTTTCTTCGGTATTTCATTCTCCATTCAAAGATTTCTGGAACCTATAAATTCAATGTTTATATTTCGAGAGGTAATGCGGATTTCAGAAGTTAGCGGATTTTTGGTATTTGACTGTACTTTTAATTTAAGTGAAGAAGATAAGAAGGATGTTGACAAAGTAATTGAAGCTTTCGAAAATTATTGCATACCGGAAGCTAACGAAAGTGTTGATAGACATATATTTTTCTGCCGAACACAACTTGTAGGTGAGTCATTTAATTATTTTTTAACAGATTTAAAGAAATTAAGTTGTAATTGTGGATTTGTAGAATTAAAAGATAGTTTAATAAGAGAGAACAGTAAGTGGAATTCTAAACAAAAATCTTAAAGATAGATTATTAAGGGAAGATCAGTTATAATTGAAGAAATGTATTAAAATGTGCTAAGTTTCTGAATTAGCAGAACTTCAGCTGATAGCTTAACTGAAGAAAATAAAATTGAAGTGATCAAACAGAATAAAATTCCACTTTTAGAGGAAAAATGTCTGCCTCGTAAGAAAACATATCACATGAACAAAAGCAACAAAGTACTAAATCATCTTCAAACTATCAAGGAAATACGTACAACAATCCAAAATCATGTAGAAAATGTGGGAACTTTTCACAAATTATACAATTGTCCTGCTTATAATAAGATTTGCATGTACTGTAAAAAGAAAAATCACTTTTCTAAAATGTGCACTTATAAAAATGTTAATGTTGTACAGAATAATTTAGAGCATGAGTTGCATAATAATGGTAATGAATATATTTTAGGGTCAATAGAAGATAAAAATCTATTTTCTAAAAATAGAACAGAATGGTCTGAAAAACTAAAGTAAACATATCTACATATTTATAAGTGTTAAGTTGGATACTGGTGCTCAGTGTAATGTGTTACCATTGCCTAAATTTAAACAATTAAATTTAAGAGATAAATGTTTAACTAAATCAAAAGTCACTTTAAATAATTACAATGGTACTACAGTTGATGTAGTCGGAAAATGTAAATTATTATACGAGACATCGAAAAGGGACACGGACAAAGTAGAATTTCAAGTAGTAGCATGTGATAAAACTGTTCCAGCTATTTTAGGTTTACCTACATTGCAAAAATTAAACCTAGTACAAAGGATTTGTACAGTAAATCCTGATTCTGATGAAAAGCTACCAGAATCTTTTAAAGTATATCAAGATTTATTTAAAGGAACTAGGAATTTAACTGGATAGACCTATAACATTAAAATAAAACCAGGAGCTGTTGGTAAAATAGAGCCCTGTAGGAAAATTCCACTTAGCTTATTAAATCCCATTAAAAAAGGAATTGGCAAGAATGGAAAAAGACGGTATTATAAAGAGAGTTAATCAACCTAGAGAATTCGTAGATTCATTAGTAAAAAAAGGATGGTAATTTAAGAGTGTGTTTAGATCCTCAGCACCTCAATCAAAATATACTGAGAGAACATTACCACATAACAATCTTGGAAGAAATTTAATCTCAAATGACAAATGCGAAGGTGTTTAGTATTTTAGATGCAAACAAAGCAGTTTGCAAATTAAACTGTCAGATTCAAGTTGTGAATTTACTACATTTAATACTCCGTTTGGTAGATATTGGTTTTTAAGGTTGCCATATGGCCTCAATTCATCACCAGAAGTTTTTCTGAAATTTTAAGTGATTTAGAAGAAGTTCAACTATATATAGATGACTTATAAAGATAAAAAAGAACATGATTTAAGATTAAAGAAGTTGTTGGAGAGAGCCAGAGAAAAGAATGTTAAATTCAATTTAAATAAATGCAAATTTGGGCTGAATGAAGTAAAATACATGGGACACATATTTTCTAAAGATGGTAAAGTCAGATTATGACAAAATTAAGGCTATTCTAGATATAAAGCCACCAAAAAATGTCAAAGAATTAGAAACTTTCCTAGGAATGATTACATATGTTTCTAGATTTATACCTAATGTATCAGAACTAACATCATGTTTAAGAAATTTGTTGAAAAAACAAGTCATCTGGAATTCGAATGCTGCACATGAAAAAGCATTTAGAAGACTAAAAAATGTCTTAATAAATAAACTAGTTTCATAGTATTATGATATAAAGATGCCAGTAGTTTAATCTTTAGATGCATCTCAAGAAGGAGTAGGAGCAGTCTTACTACAGAATAATTTACCAGTAGCATATACAACTAAGGTATTAACAGATACACAGAAGAATTATGCTCAGACTGAAAAGGAAACTTTAGCTATTGTATTTGTGTGTGAGAAATTTCACCAGTATAAATTTGGAAAATATATTACAGTGGAAAGTGACCATAAACCGTTAGAATCAATTTTCAAAAAGCCATTAAATAAGGGCCCTGTAAGATTACAAATAATGCATATCGGATTACAGCCATATCAGTTTGAGATAAAATATAAACTAGGAAAAGAACTTTTTATTGTGGATGCATTATCAAGATCATTTACTGATAAAGGATCTGATTTCTTTGAAGAAGACATAGAAGCTCATGTTGGATTGGTTGTAGAATGTATACCAATGTCTAAAGACAAAATGGAAATTTTTCGATTGGAAACAGGAAAAGCTGAAGAACTACAAGTTTTAAGAAAATTAATTAAAACTGGATGACCGAATGCAAAATGTATTGTTCCAGAACAGGCGAAACCATATTTTAACTTCAGAGAAGAACTATCAGAAGCAAATGGATTTATATTTAAAAATTACTGTGTTGTTGTACCAAGAAGTTTAAGAAAAGATATGTTAAGTAGAATTCATTATGGTCATTTTGGAATAGTAAAATGCAAGAACAAAGCAAGAGAAATGTTATATTGGCCCGGAATGTTGAAAGAAATTGAAGATTTGGTACTGAATTGTCCAACATGTTTAAGTTTACAAAAAGCTAATACTAAAGAACCAATGATATTTAAAGAAATACCTAACAGTTCATGGGAAGTATTGGGAACAGATCTCTTTTACTTTCAAGGAAGGGATTATCTAATAGTTATAGATTATTTTAGCAAATATGTTGAAATTGGACATTTGGAAGATTTGTCAAGTGTAGCAGCGATAAAGCAATTGAAATCAATTTTTGCAAGATATGGTATTCCGAAAATAGTATATTCGGATAATGGTCCACAAAATAGTTGCAAAAAATTTAAAGAATTTGCAATAAGATGGAATTTTGAGATCAGAACTTCAAGTCCAAATTACCCACAATCTAATGGAATGGTTGAAAGACATATTCAAACTGTCAAGCGATTGTTAGAAAAAGCTGTAGTTGACAAAAAGGACCCATATTTAGTAATACTGGAATATCGTAACTCTCCTATTTCAGATGAAATTAAGTCACCTTCAGAATTGATGTTTGGAAGAAAAGTAAATGGATTGATGCCTATAAAAGAGAATTTCATTCAAACTGAGCGATATGAAGACCATAAACAACATTTACTGAAGAGACAAACCTTAGAAAAAGTTATTATGACAGGAATGCAAGACCATTAAAACCACTGAAGGTAGGAGATCAAGTGTACATAAAAGAGAAAAGGAAAAAACTAAATGAAAGGGGAAAAATTATAGAAGAAGCGGAAAGACCACGTTCATACAGGATTATAAGAACAGATGGAAGAATTGTAGAAAAAAACCGAAGAGACATTCTTAAAGGAACTAATCAGAAAGAGTTTGCAATGCACAGCAACTATGAAATTGAAAGGCATGAAGATGAACACGTCGATGAACCCGACATACCTGAAATACCTAGTAGCAGTACTTCAAATTTAGATGTATCTGTAAATTCTTCAGTGCCCAACAGAAGTGTTAAGCCACCAAATACTGAAAGAGGTATTGTATCACCAAATTTTGCAAATGGACATAACTACGTTACTCAATCTGGTAAGACTGCTAAAAGCACCTCATTATTTAAAAGAATATATATAATATTTTATTATTATTATTATTTCTGTAAAGAAAGGGAGATGTTATATATGTAACTGTAATGGCATCTATTATTATTATTAATCATAACTGTAATATAGAATAATTAGAGTAGAATGTAGAATAAATGATGTTTGTGTACATCTCGTAATCACCATTGAGCATTTATAAAACATATAAAAATGATACTGATTCTTTCAATCATACTTTTCATCTTGTTATGTCTGCACTGTGTACGACTCAAGTAATGTACAGAATACCTAGTTATGAAAAGGTATTTTATACATTGTCAAATTTCTCTCTTTGCCAGCAACAGTCTTTAACAAAAGACATATATTAAAATTTACAACAATTTCCTATTAGAAGTGAATATGGATATATGCAAAGACGATAGGTAGGGAAATCGTTATTTCAGAATGATGCGGGCATTTATTACTGAGCAAATACAATTAAAAGCTTCTTTTTCACATATTCTATAACATCTTTTGCAGTAACATATCATACAGTCTTTCATAGAGCTATGCATAGATAATATGCAGTTAGCTAACATTGAACTGCGGCACATAAATATAGTTTTACTCCTAAGTAGATTTTTACTCATTTTAGGATACATTCAGTCATGACTTACACATCCTTAATAGTTGACCGATTAGGAAATAACACTGGCCATAAGAAGGTATCAAAGTCATGAACACTTTCAAGAAACCTATACCATATCATGCCAGGGGTCAAACATACCTACCTATACCATATCATACCAGGCTGCAAGATGGTTTGATGTAACTCATTGCTATTTCATTGCCAGAAAGATCACAAGCTATATGGAAGCTAAGAGTTTTTCCTCTGTACCCAGTAGCTGAATTTATGATTGTTTCTTAAACATAATTAAGAGTACCTTGTATTATATTTTACGAATTAAAATTAAGGGCATAAATATTTATTGGGAAAAATGTATTTAAAATGGTGTTTAGGTCTTATGGTCTGATCTTAATTCATAAATAGAACCGTAACATTAAAATACATTTACTAATTGAGAAACCATTTACTAAAACAATTTTAAATAAATATAGTTAATATTTTTCTAATTTGCAGTGATTATTGCTCCAGAAATCAAGATAAATCCATCCCAATTCGGCCCTCATATCTAAAGCAGTTGCCCACCACTGGCAAATTAGTAGCCAACTCTATAATTTGATGTAAAAAATGGCTTCTTGTACAGATATCAGTGTATGAAGGCCATACAGTGCTTCAGAACTAAGGCTTTCCTATTACAAACATAAAACTAACATGGCATGGAAAATTTCTCCTGTTCACCAATGGTATTTCACTGAACAACCAGGCCTATCACTTCTGAGTAAAAGATCTAGGCCTATCCAACGGGCCGTGACCAGATTTAGAAATGGACACCTTCGATGCATGAAATTCAAAGAGGGAGATTCTCCCTCTTTGAATTTCCCTCATATGAGGGGAAGACATTCCCCTCATATGCCTGTTCCCTCCCTGCCTCTTCCGCTCACCTACTGGATTGTATAGGCATCTCCCTGAGGCAGCTATCGGATGAGCAGGACGATGTAAGCAATTTATTTGTGCGGCAAGGTCTCTTGAACTTGGTGTAGGCTTTCCTGCCCCAAGGGGATTTGAAACAACAGAATTACGGCTGGGATCAGCACATCAGCTCTTCTCTGCATTTAAAAATCCTTAAAACACCAAATTATTGCCCTAAGCATGACAGTTTGCTATTCAGATGCAACCCAAGAATGTCTGACATCAGTATACATTATATTGTTGTTCATGCATATTGTTATGTAAAGCAGATAATGAATGTATTACCCAACAACGAAACGTTTACTATGTTTAGATATCTGTACCTTGACAGAGAAGGAGCCAATGTTTAGCTTCAAATTTTAATAAACAGTTAGTTTAGTTTTAACAAGGTTTTGATACACATAGAATTCAAAGAAATATTTCTCAAAATATTAAAATTCTTTTCATCTGCTTGAAAAGTCATATAGTTATCTCTTATTTTAATGCACTTGTCACTAAAAATATTATTATAATTCTGCTTCTTATTCAAATGAAGGTTTCAAAATGTGCTTTTGAGAATGGGTGTAACTTAAATTACAATGCGGAAAGATGCTGAGTGATTTCCCTATAACAGAATTCATCATTTTGATGCAATATGAAAATTTCAAATTTGAACATTCTGGATATCCCCATTTTTTCTATCAAAGTGCAGCTGTATTTCTTTGCTGGTTGCTAATAATTCATTCATGTTTTTTCTCTTTGCTTCAAAAGTTTCGCAAGTCTCTTCTCATTTAGTTCAGATTACATTCTTGTAGCATTAAACATGATTTTCTGCACTCACGGATACTAAGACTCGCAAATGCAATGCATTAGTCACTAATAATTAATAACCAGTGCTTTCTTTCAAGCCATGGATTTATCTTTTCTAAAAAATACTGGGTTGCACCTATAGTTATTAGATTTGCAGCCAAAGCACTTCCCTTTGCTACTGATGTACCATGTTGGCTGCAGCTGGAAGCTGTGTTGACATATTTTGATGCCCAAGGCGTATCTCAGAGCTACACTAAGTTTCTGTGTAGCCTTTATGCTAAAGTTTTATTTATTATATTTTCATTTTACTCCAGTTCTCATTTTTACCACAGGCAAGTACCTCACTGAACTTTCTGTAATCCCAGACCTGGCTTCAGCAAGCAAGTCTATTACTTATGCCAGTGTTAAGTTTTCTTTATATATGACTCATTATAGGCATTTTCTATACATACTTATACATATATTCAATGACAGCAAGATTTCAATAATTTTAATTAAATTATTTAAGACTTTAAGCTAAGTTTTCTGGTTATGCACTTTGCAGTGGATGGGAAAAAAGAATTTTTGTTATTTTTATGCAAGTAATGTATACAATCTTAAAGCTGCAGCCTTTTAAAATGTAATAGAAAAGAGTTGAACAAGAACACGTAATGAAAACAAATTTCGATGCACTAATCGGTATTAAAAAAAATGAATCTTTGTACATAGTTTTAAAGAATGGTTAATTTAAAATTTCACTAAATCAAAACCTTACATATTTTTTTGCAATAATATAAAATATAAATGCGTACTAAAATCTACTTTTTTTATACCTTTAAAAACATCTGAATGCAGCTATCTATGTAAACTTTCCATCCACTTTGGCCACTACTAGAAAAACAAAACAGTTCCTCTAAAGTGGCTGGTTGAAAATGGGCAGCAGATGAAATGCGACTTTGTGAAATTGTTTCTTTCGATACCTGCAAGCAAGAAAAAGTACCATTACATTTCTTAAGAAATAAATTCAAGTTATTTAATGTCGCATGATAAAAGCTGCAGGATCCATGTAAAAGAGATGACACCAAAATTTTGCAAAATAATATACTTAACAAAACAAAACAAAAAAAAAGAAGTATATAAATTCAACACAGTAAATCTCTTCAAAGTGGAAACAGAAGAAGACAGAAATCTGTAAATCATGGAAAAATTATATATTGTGAAAAATGTACTTAATTTACCTAAAGAAATTTCATTCAATTTTTAGCAATTCTGTTCTGGGCACATTTCACTGGGAAAGGGCAGCAAGCAAACATTCCGTAATAATTGTACATAATCTGCCCATTAAGACAAAATTTAAAACATGATTTCAAGTCAAAAATCTTATTACCCCGCAAAGCATACAGAAAACTTCAATATGACTTCTGTTCATACAATACATGCATTAAGATCTGACAAAGGAAATCACAGTGAGTTGGAACGTACAATCACTAATGATAATCTGAAAAATTCAGATTTAAATTATGCATTTGCTGGAAATAAATAGTTTAAGTTATGTTATTCAGAACATATTTTGCTGAAATTGAGACACCTGTCCATTTCAAGTTACATAATGTATAATCTATGGTAAAGCATGAAATGAATATCACTTTCTTAGTAGGCACTCACTCATAAGTAAATTTAGTTCATGTTTACATTAAAACTAGGCATTCCCATGCAGACAATGTGTTCAATGAAGAACTAAACTTCTGGCAAGACTTCCACTGTTCAGAAGCTTTCACCAGTTAGCCACTAGTGGACTATTTGTTTCACAATCACGCACAGTTTGGCTGATATGATTTTTTTGAGAGTTATTGAATTTTCACTGATCAAGATGATGGAACAGATATTTTGATTTTCAGAATTTTTAAGATTACTTTTCCCTCTTTTTTATACCTAATCATAGCACTTATATTCTCACAGCAGGCCAAAAAGAGGGGGAGGGGGAAACTGATGATGTGAAATAATACACCTCTGAATGCATCTTTTCTACTTGGACATTCTTAGTATAATGAAGCACTGTTTACACATTTCTTACTCAAATATTGTTTGATATTTGTTCTAATTAATATTTATTCAGGTTAATACCAAATTATTTGATTTGTAAGAAGCATAGTTTTGGTTACGCATCAATTTTTAACCAAATTTATACATGAGCATTCCCCCTGGTGCTTAAATAGCAACAGCCCCAATATTTTCCTCTTTTTCAGGGTATGGGAAACAGCGTATAGAAGTTGTTTATGAAAATAGTGGGATGAAGCCTTGCATGCATGCACATACATGCATGCATGCATACATACATGCATGCATGCATGCATGCATGCATGCATGCATGCATGCATGCATGCATGCATGCATATGTATGTATGTATGCATGTATGCATGTATGCATGTATGCATGTATGCATGTATGCATGTATGCATGTATGCATGTATGCATGTATGCATGTATGCATGTATGCATGTATGCATGTATGCATGTATGCATGTATGCATGTATGCATGTATGCATGTATGCATGTATGCATGTATGCATGCATGCATGCATGCATGCATGCATGCATGCATGCATGCATACATGCATACATGCATACATGCATACATGCATACATGCATACATGCATACATGCATACATGCATACATGCATACATGCATACATGCATACATACATACATACATACATACATACATACATACATACATACATACATACATACATACATACATACATACATACATACATACATACATACATACATACATACATACATACATACATACATACATACATACATACATACATACATACATACATACATACATACATACATACATACATACATACATACATACATACATACATACATACATACATACATACATACATACATACATACATACATACATACATACATACATACATACATACATACATACATACATACATACATACATACATACATACATACATACATACATACATACATACATACATACATACATACATACATACATACATACATACATACATACATACATACATACATACATACATACATACATACATACATACATACATACATACATACATACATACATACATACATACATACATACATACATACATACATACATACATACATACATACATACATACATACATACATACATACATACATACATACATACATACATACATACATACATACATACATACATACATACATACATACATACATACATACATACATACATACATACATACATACATACATACATACATACATACATACATACATACATACATACATACATACATACATACATACATACATACATACATACATACATACATACATACATACATACATACATACATACATACATACATACATACATACATACATACATACATACATACATACATACATACATACATACATACATACATACATACATACATACATACATACATACATACATACATACATACATACATACATACATACATACATACATACATACATACATACATACATACATACATACATACATACATACATACATACATACATACATACATACATACATACATACATACATACATACATACATACATACATACATACATACATACATACATACATACATACATACATACATACATACATACATACATACATACATACATACATACATACATACATACATACATACATACATACATACATACATACATACATACATACATACATACATACATACATACATACATACATACATACATACATACATACATACATACATACATACATACATACATACATACATACATACATACATACATACATACATACATACATACATACATACATACATACATACATACATACATACATACATACATACATACATACATACATACATACATACATACATACATACATACATACATACATACATACATACATACATACATACATACATACATACATACATACATACATACATACATACATACATACATACATACATACATACATACATACATACATACATACATACATACATACATACATACATACATACATACATACATACATACATACATACATACATACATACATACATACATACATACATACATACATACATACATACATACATACATACATACATACATACATACATACATACATACATACATACATACATACATACATACATACATACATACATACATACATACATACATACATACATACATACATACATACATACATACATACATACATACATACATACATACATACATACATACATACATACATACATACATACATACATACATACATACATACATACATACATACATACATACATACATACATACATACATACATACATACATACATACATACATACATACATACATACATACATACATACATACATACATACATACATACATACATACATACATACATACATACATACATACATACATACATACATACATACATACATACATACATACATACATACATACATACATACATACATACATACATACATACATACATACATACATACATACATACATACATACATACATACATACATACATACATACATACATACATACATACATACATACATACATACATACATACATACATACATACATACATACATACATACATACATACATACATACATACATACATACATACATACATACATACATACATACATACATACATACATACATACATACATACATACATACATACATACATACATACATACATACATACATACATACATACATACATACATACATACATATATATGAAATTTCGATTGTACCCCATTTTTAATAGTCCCTTGAAAAATGTATAAAAAGTGCTTGCCTGTATTTCCAAAAATTCAGGGAAACTAGTTACATGCATATAGATATTTTTCTATGTTTTCAGTTTTTAATCATTTTTAGCTATGAATAAGCCTTCTGTTGACAGTAAAAAAGTCTTTAGCAAGAAAATTCTGATTCTTCCATACCAAGAAAGCAATAAATATTCAAACTTGCTAGCAACGCTATTTTATTGCCTTTTTATTTTTAGTAAAGAAGGAAGCACCGTTAAATTTTGCTATATTCTCACATTTCAGTACTCTTATTGTACAATCGCACGACTCTGCTCTGTAACTGATTATTACTGAAATTATGTTAAGCCAAGTTATATTGTGTTGCATAATACAACTACTATAATGAACACAAGCATCAATCTCAGTGTAGGCAAACAGACACTGTGTACTTTACTAGTATTATGCAATCTAAATCAAACTGGAAATCCACTCGGTTAAAAAAAGCAATATACTACATATTGCTAATGTGGTACTTAGCTAAACTGTTTAAAATACACAGATGTTTAGAGAATTCTTTTGTTTCTACATATTTATAAAGATCAATAGGGATCTAGGGAGGAAACAAACAGCTGAACAAACAAACAGCTCTGAATTATGACTCATACAGCATCACTTAGAGGATGAATACACTTTATTGGAGTAACATTTTTTTTGAAACAGAAATGAAATAACAGTAAAATACAGCTATGTGCAATATTTTTGTAACCTGCACGATTGTTAACTTTCTTGATGCATAAAATATTTAAAAATCAAATCTTCTTTTGCCAAGAAATGAACCCAAGGTTTTCATTTGCTAGGTACATCAACAAACCATTTAGAAAGAAATGCCTGCAACTTCATAACCTCGCTTCTTAAAAAGCAATTGTGGGAAGAGAAAGTGATGGCTAATTACCTACACCAATTTGGTAGAGTAAAATACAGGAGTGGGTAATATTTTTGTAAATCTGGTTGGTTTCAATTTGGTAAAATATCAACTTGACTACTTGAGTTGGTCAAGTATCAAATAAGTTTTAAAGTAAAATACAGGAATATGCAATATTTTCATAAACCTGCATAACTGTTAACTTTCTTGGTGCATAAATATTTGAAAATCCAATCTGCTTTTACCAGAAATTGAACCCAAGTTCTTCATTGTGCAGGTAGATCTGTTTGGTTCAGTTTATTTAATTATGACAAAACACATGATGGCTGTCTGCCTATGGGTAAGGGATGCCTTCGTGGAGGATATAGGAAATGATAGCCAATTACCCAAATCAACTTAGAGATAAACTGATCCCCACCGTATTTTAGTTCTGGTGCCTTTACATAATTTTTTTGGTTTGGAGAGTAGAAAGTCTTGAAAAATCAATCACTGGGAATAAACATGAGTTTTCCAGTTGTTACCTGGCTGTGTTGATCACTTCATCACGAGAACAAATGAAAGCTAGCTACAATTTTTCACATACTAACTTAAAAAACTTTAGAATAATTATTTATGCAGAAATTAAAGAGACTTTGAAATCTGTTCTTTTGTAAACAATTTCCTACATCAACTTACTGAAATTAATTAGTAAGCATTTACAGAATTTGTAAAAAGGTTTCAAAGTTGAAATTACATAGTCATAAAATGTTACTAATTAAGCAAAGCCCTTCTGAAAATTTATTTACATTCCTCAGCTTCATCAAACAGCAGAATCAAGCTACTTTGTTTTATAAAGCTCTTTCAAGGCAACTAGCTTTTGCATGTTTAACCAACTAATTACAGAACACATCCTATAAAAATTTACTATAATAACAGAATTTGGAAAGACCAATTTTTTTTTAAAAATTATATATTATATATATATATATACAAATTATGAAATAACTACACAGTGTGTTATAAAAAAGAGCAAACTTAAAAATTACACAAAAATTTTTGAAAATTTGTTAACATATGTTAAAAAAGTACTTACAGTGAATAGAGTTTTATAGTTAAGAACCATGCATGATAGGCATTCATATGCTGCTCGGTTTTCATTCAGTTCTCGTAAATCAGGCACACCAACTGTTTTTCGGCGACGAGGACTAGAGCTTGCACTACGTGCTGTAGAGAGATGAAATAACGATGGAGCAAAACAAACCGCTAAATTAGTAGCACTCATCTGAAATAAATATTTTATATTGTTTTATAACAGAAAAAAGACAAGTTACTGTAAAGTTTGAGTTTGGTTTCTAAACAGAAGAACACTAAAAAATAAAATAAAAAGGTTGCTAGGTTGCAACTGTTTTTCTTTTCCTGTAGGATTGTAATGGTCCAATTATATTTCTCATTCCACGATCGGACATTTAAATATTTAAAATATTAAAAAATCAAATATCTAAAATAAAAAATTTCACAATTCTCTCTTCTCTTGCACAATTATGTTATGATTACTAGATAGAGATATACATATAAACCATGCAGCAACTGAAACTGTTATTAGACAGCAATATAAAAAATTACCTACATATGTACTTGATAATGTTAACCATAACTTCTCATGTAGCTAATGTTTAATGACCAATATCAAATTGCAAAATTTGGAAAATAAATATACATATATACATACATACATAAAACATAATATACCAAAACCAATACCAGAAAAAAAAAGAGGAATTCAATTAAACTGATGTAACGTTATCAAGAGGAAGGCACATCAGATTCAATTACAATCCCCTTCTACTTGAAAACCCTTGTATTTCTGTATTCAAAATTAGCTGATGAACTATTCTAAAGCTTTTCCAATTATAACAGTTCATCCAAAAATTCTAAAGTCCTCCTCGACACAACGAAAAACTTAATGTTAAATCAAGTAAAAGAATAAACTTAGACATTTTCACTGAATTTAAAAGTGAAATAAAAAATTACAAAAACATGAATTAAATCTTACTCAGAGGAGGAAGTACCAATTCAACAGTGTTTTCCAGTTTCTTTTGAAATTTATACTTTGATTACGGTGTTTTCGTTTCATTTCTAGTAGATGCTATTTCTACATTTTAATTTCACAATTTATTCAATTTTAATCTTACATTGTGTAAAAAATTGTTTAACTATTTATTTTATTCAAATTTGAGATTTTCTTCAAATGGATGTGATTACTACTTTTTCACTAATGGATTGTTACTTCGTCCTCTGAGTCATGTTCTCGGTTTATTTTTGTTATTTTTATTCCAACAGTTAATCAGCTAATTTTGAATATAGGCACACAAAGGGTTTTCAAGTGAAAGGGGATTGTCACTGAGCCTGATGTATCCTCTTCCTGATAACATTACATCAGATTTAATTGAATTCCTCCTCTTTATTTATTTTTCGGGTATTGGTTTTGGTATATTTTTTCAGGTTTTTATAATTTTAAGGTTTTAATTTCAAATTTCTTCAATTCTTATTTTGTATATTTATAGGATATTTTGAAATTTATTGGTATTGAATTTCACTTTTGATGGGTCTTTACATAAAATGGGTTCTAAATTTCTTACTTTTTTGTATACAGTGAATCTCCATCATGTGCACAAACATCTGAGGTGGAGTAGCTTATTCAAAGAACGAAATGGGATCAGACAGTACTGCAGGCTCAGAAATACCATCATTATGTGCTGATGTGCAGAGACATGAGGAGTGAAAAAGCAACTCATAAACACATAATTTTATTCATCAATATTTAACAATTGCGATATTAAATAGGTGACAGAAGGTGTTCGAAGTCTACCCCAAAAGTTTCAACAAGTACAACAACTGACAATGGAGCAGCATTGGAATAATGAACATCTTGATATACACTAGTTATCATAAATTAAGGAAAAATCACAAAAATAGCGATAACTCCGTCAAAAATAAGATAAAACCGTGTAAAATTTGAATATGTTCTCAAGTAAGATTAGCTGAGTAAAACTGCGATATGGAAATTACTGCCGCTGCACTCGGAATACGTCATTTGTGAGGACCATAAAAGCCCACGTTTGAGAGCAAGCCCACATATTTCACTGTGATAGTGACATCAGAAACCTGAGATAGTCAATTCGTAGCAATTACCTCCAGGCATCATTTGCCTGCAGAACTACGATGGAGATCCACTGGGAGACTAGAGGCAGGACAAAGTCAAACAGAAGTGGCCAGATGGCTAAATGTGAGTCTTTCTGTGGTTCATAGACTTTGCAGGTAATTTCAAACCACAGATTCGGCATCTAGGAGGTTCATCCAAGGACGGCCATCTGCTACGACGAGCGCTGATGACCGATATTTGACATATATCCACGCAGGAATACAACCGCTGCTTCGACTCTTCTTAGATCCTCCCTTGCTGCAGCCACCGGAAGGTTGGTGTCAACGTCGACTCTGCGTAGAAGGCTTCACGAAGGTGGTCTGTATGCAAGGCAACTAGCCATTTGCGTGCCGCTCTCGTCACGCCATAGTAGGGACCGTTTGCAGTGGGCACAACAACATGTCCACTGGACGCCTGATCAACGGAGGGCTGTTCTCTTTACGGATGAATCCAGGTTTAGTCTAGAAAGCGATAGTAGGCGTTATTTGATATCGAGAGAACCTGGAACCCGTTATCATCCGTCAGACATCCGTGAAAGAGATGCATACGGAAGAGGCAGTGTCTGTGTTTGGGGTGGCATCTCTTTGAGTGGACGTACAGACCTCCATGTCTTTCCAAGGGGAACCGTGAATGCTCAGGTTTATAGAGATGACATCCTTGATGCTTATGTGCGCCCATATGCCGGGGAAATAGGTGATACTTTCCTGTTACAGGACGACAACGCAAGACCACACAGGGCTCGCATCATAGATGTTTATCTTCAACAGGAAACAATTATGCGCATCGAGTGGCCAGCTCGATCCCCGGACTTGAATCCTATCGAGCACGTTTGGGATGTTTTAGGGAGACGTCTAGCTGCTCTCAATCCGTCCTCTCAGACCCTTGCCGCGCTTACAACTGCTTTGCAAGAGCAACTGATCTCGTTTCCTATCGAACTGATAGACCGCATAATTGAAAGCATCACATCGCTGTATGTGCTGTATTGCTTCTAGAGGCTATCAGATTCCATACTCAAGGAACTTTTCCTAAAGCAAACTAACACCTTCGATTTGTTCATTTTATACATGTGCTAATTTCTAAACTACCATAATTGTTTGGTAATTTCTTTTGATGTTATTTGATACCTTACTATGTGTTGCATATTGCGGGTACGTTTCATAAAATTCTACGTTTAACTTTTTCAGTAATCGTGATTTTTCCTTAATTTATCATAACCAGTGCATTTCAGGCACCTCTGAGATAGCTACAACAGCTGCACTAACGCATGCAACAATATCCTCCTCTTTTCCTACAGGTATATAACCATACCTTTTATGCAACCACATACGACAAAATAAAAAAAAAAGAGGGAGGATAGGGCTAACAGTTGTGCACCCCAATGAATGGGACTATCATGCCTGATCTACACTGGTGAAATAAATTACGAGAATTTGCATTATTTATCGAATTGCATGAAAAGAACTAAACTGAACGAAAAGCCACTGCTTCTAGATAAAAAGGCAAATCTTGTACGGCAAATACGTAAGCGTACCCGTGTGTGTAGGCGGAGTCAGCAGAAAAACAGGCTTTATAAGTGCGTGGAGGGCAAGACGAATTGCGTTCGCTAGCACACGTAGGCGAATTTCTTGGTGTTACCTTGCAGCAATCACTTAAATTCACCTCTGATCAATAAAAATGAGTAACCATCAACGTTTAGATGATGGAAAGAGGTGGCGAATTGTGGGGAGACTAAAGGCAGGCCAATCGCAAGTCCAGATATGCAGAGAGTTTAATTTAATGCCCAGCGTCAAGCGTAACCTATGGAAGCAGTTCCAGGATACTGTATCCATGGACAGAAAGAAAGCCTGGGCAAGGTCGTCCAAGAGCCACGACGGCCAGAGAAGATCACTATTTGTCCATTTTAGCAAGGCGTAACAGAGGGGCTACAGCTTCTCAGCTCTTTTGGGACCTGTAAGCAGCCACAGGATCCCGTGTAATAAGGGTGACTGTTTCCAAAAGACAGAATAAGAGAGGGTTGTTTGCGAGAAGACCGGCTGTTTGCGTCCCGCTCACGTCTACAGACAGGAAAGAGTCCGATTAGCATGGTGCGGGCAGCATAGTGATTGGAGTACGGAGCAATGGGCGACCGTTCTGTTCACAGACGAGTTCAGTTTTAGCGTAAACACCAATTCTCGCTGTACTTTCATATGGAGAGAGCCAGGGATCAGCGAATTCCTCCAATGTCCGCGAAATCAACAATTATGGCGGTGGCATTGAAATGGTCTGGGCAGGCATCATGTTGGATAGCCGCACACCTCTCCACGGCTTTGACAGAGGCTCTGTGACTGGTGTGAGGTATAAGGATGAGGTCTTGGAGCCCTATGTTCACCTTTTCCGGGGCGCAGTGGTCCCCGAGTTCATCTTACTGGACGATGAGGTCCATCCACTTCTGGTCGACGAATTTCTCGAAAGTGTGGGTATTTGCCAGATGTATTGGCCAGCCAGGTCACTGCAACTCGCAACCCTCCTCCGAGAACTATCCAGGATCTGAAAACAGCGTTGTCGAATGAGTGGTACCAATTTATTTCCAGTATGACATCGCACAGCGAGGCCTGTATGGCTGTAAGAGAGGGGACCATACCCCCTATTAACCCATTTCTTTTCTATCTTCTGTTTCAGACCTTGAGACTCCCATGCGTGTTACACACGAACATGTGTGTCTATTATAACTGTTGAATGTTTATTTTGTTTGTATTACATCAACCTATGTTCACACCAAATTTTATTAAAATCTGTTCAGTAGTTCTGGAGATTGTAGATTAATCCCACATTTAAGTGCTCAAAGTTTGCTACACTCTTCTAAAGATATCATTGAACTACAGCAATCCTCAGTGTGTAATTATCATTCAAGAGCAGCTTTATGCATTGCTCACGTTATGGGTGAAGCTATTTTGAGGCTAAAATATTTTAATATGACAAAGCATATAAGGACTATCTGCCTACAGGAAGGCGTGCCTTCGCAGAGCTCTTTCTAAGGGTAAATTGGCTCATATTCACATTACACATGGGGGTAACCCATGAAACAATGCATCCAGACCATTCACCTGGGATTGAACACAGGTGAATATTAGTATTCAGCATTCTTAAGCACTTGGCCACTACAGGGGCCTGTAATTGGTTACAGTTGAGGATCTTTCAGAAAGTAGTATGGAAAAGACGAAAGCGAGAGACAATTGCTTCTGTACTGCTACATGAAGTGACTTATACATAACAAAGCCCCATCACTTCCATATCAGAAGTCTCTGTTGCTCATGCCTAATTTATGGCATGTATCTTAAAAGAACACATTTTATATAATGTTTGATGCAGCCATTCAAACAACCAATGGTTTGGAACATATCTTGCTGAGTAGCACTTTCAGTATAGAGACATAGTAACTTGCCCTTTACAGTCAGCAGTTCCATATACTAGATGCAAATCAGCTAATTCCACATTTGAGAAACATTACATTCGAGTTCCACTGCATGTAGTTATCAAATGAGAATTTTTATGGCACAATACTTTACCCAGTAACTCCCTCTATCGCGTTACAATTGTATTTTCAACTCTGCATTACTATCTAATTGGAATTCATCTTAGAAAAACCTAGCTCTCCTAGAAGTTTCTACACATACTAACAAATCTCTCAGTACACATGTAGGTGAGATACTGCAAAAGAATTTAAGTTTGCAGACTATTTAAAAATATCTAACCTGATTTACACCAGAATGCTGACACACTTCATACAGAAATTCCAGCAATGATTGAAGAACTTCACGATTCTCATCCGGCATCAACATCAGAGCAGCTTGAATAGCTTCCAGACGCAAATCTTCAGGAATGC
>KK121889.1:0-102277 GCA_000611955.2 Stegodyphus mimosarum | reverse complement strand
AAAAAAACGTTATGAAAAGAAACAAATAAACTGCCAGAGAGAACATATATATAGATATCTTCTTTAATAACTAACAAAGTATTTTTTATAATAGAAGTAACATTTTCAAATTTTTTTTTGTCAGAGTATAAAACATTATCTTTTACATTATTAACAGGCAAAGAGGATACTAACATTTTAAGTACTGTAAGCAAAAAGTGTACTGCTATTGTCGGAAAGTTACAAATTGTATAATCGACAAATTAACACATATTACATGTAGGTTATATGCATTATATGTTGCATTCTTGGGCTTAAAAAAACCAAGATGATCATATAATTATAATATATATAAATATTACATGCTGCATTCATAGAATAGGATAAACTAAGAGGAGATAAAATACGAAGTGAAATACCATAATGAAGAGATAACACAACTATGAGTACTGCACTGTATTCTTCGATATAATAAGTCTAGATCGTCTACTATTTACAAGATTGTCTGTTTATCAGCACCAACATTAATACTCTGTAAAAGATTACTAAATACTGCATATAATACACATATATTTAATACTAGATACTACCCAAAATTAAAAGTTTAGTAACAAAGGAAGTGCTTGAAAATGTATATTGCATTTTCAAATGCCATAATTTTGTGCATTTGGGGATGAATATCAGCATAACAACATGTACTTTGTGTTTTATTTAAAATATGATGTGTTAGGCAGCGATCTTGAACTGGCGACCTGCAAAGATATTTCAGTTATGTATTTGTTGCAATTACAGTGTTGCAAAGATTCTAAAATTTCAGTTACTGCAAAGTCCGAGTTCATATTACTTTCATTTCCACTAAAAAAAAAAAGAACATCAATAATGCACCAGAAATTCTATAAATTGAGCAAATTAATTTACAACGTGATATACATCTTATTAAAATATTCGAAGATGCATATTTTATTTTCCTACTTGTCAAAAAATAAACAACCTCAATAATGAATTTTTGCACTAAGAACAATCATTTTGTTTGCAAAAACATTTATATGATTACAGCTTTTTTTACACTTGAAAACGGACAGCAAATAACTCGATTAACGAATGATCATCTACAATCCGTCATGATCATAATTTGTAGTTTCTTCAAAGTTACAAACTTTATCAGAATCGAAAAGCCATCAGATATCAAGGCATTGTAAGAAATAAAGTTAATAATTATTTACGCACACGCATATGCATTCTTATTCGTGTGCAGAAGAAAAATTTAATGAAAAAAAAAAGAGAGAGACTTGGTTGTTATTATTTATTCTCAAATTTCGTTCCACTAGGTAAATTTTTTTCTGAAATAAATTTCTTATAATTTATTTACTTTTAGTTTAAAGTGTAGGGTTGCCATTGTAACTGGAAGTTAAAAGTCCTCAGCAAGCTATCGCTATGTCTTAAACAATTCATAAAATACAGAAGAAGGTCGGAAAAAAACCTTTTTATTTAATCTATAATAACAGATTAAATAAAAAGGTTTATGTAATAATAGATTTAATAAAAAGACTAACATAATGCAACAGGCACAACTTGTGCTACAGATGAAACTTCTGCCACTTGTGGTCTTCACATAACAGTTCAAATTAAGTGCTGATAGTATAGTTAAAGACTATACATTAGAAAGGCTAGAAATAAGCTGGCAAATATCTTTTATTGACGCATATTTAAAACATCAGTTAGCGAGAATGCTCAAGCAGGAATATCAATTTTGAGCAGAGCTAGCAAAAAATACTAACAGCAAGGCGTGATGCAACTGCCAGAAGCTCTAATCTGAACATTCAAAAGTTTTCAACTTAAATACACAATCTAATTTCATTCTGGCAATCTAATTTGCATTCTGGTTGGAAATACAGAAAGGAGAAGTTATATAGTAAAGACTTAATAATAACTGTTTAATTAACATACGATACTTTACAAAAGTATATTAATTAATGATTAACTAAACATATTAAAATTATTTTTAAAAATGCCAGTCTAAGAATTTAATATTTAGTCATCAGTATATTCAAAACACAAAGTGTAATCAACAAAAATGTCTTATGGGTATCATCCTTTAGATTTCAGATAAAAGGTAAATACAAATTTTAATTTTTATCCCTTTGTGATATTATCATTGTTTATGTATGTTTTTATAAATATTCAGCAAACTAAATTTAAAATTTAATTAAAATATTTTTTTTAATTTTGTGATATCTCTTTTAGGGGGGATTAAAAAATCTGGTCTACAGCTAATTTATATTGTGCATTCGGCCCGCACACAATTTGAGTTTGAAACCACTGATGTAAGATTTCCTGTTTTTATATAATAAACATGATAAAAAAAACAAGAAATACAAGAAATCATTTTTTATAGCAATTTCAATTTACTGGACTGACGATTATTAAGTGGAAATAACCAGTTTCATGACAGTGCATTTTAAACAGATACTCACAAACCTTAACCTCACTTCAGTAGTAGAAACAGAACATATTCAGAATTATTTCAACAGCACTATGCAAGCTTTAGTTAATTTTTATGGTTTACGGTCAATGATGGTGAGACCACTTCCTCACTGATAGTGTCAACATGTGATGCTTGAATGCTTTTTGTACTAACATATTTATATATTCCAGTTTTTTATAATAAATATGTGTTTATTTCATTCTAATAAATGATAAAATAAAATAACATTTACATACATTTTATGCCATTATGGTAAAAGGTAAGCTTTCTTTACATAGTTGTAAGCTACTTAATATGAATGCTTATTCTTTTCAAATTTATTCTAAATCACAGAAGAATTTTCCTACACGGAGAAAACATTCCTCATTATAGGTAAGAATTTTCCTACATGGAGGAAACATTCTGCAACATGCAGTTCAAACCTGCATAGTTCAAGGATCAACTGAATGTAAGAAACTTAAATATTCGTGTTTTATATTTCTTAATCTGCATGCCACAAAATCTTGCATTTATAAGTAGAGGTAGCTTCTAATTCCTCTATCCTTATATCACCAGGAAAAGAATTAACAAGAAAATAAGTGCAATGCTTTTTTTTTGTCTTTTTCAATAAAATTAAAATAAAACGATTCACTTCTGTCACAGCAAATTATAAAAGTGAGTAATCAACTGAAATTGCCAGGGGGAAAAATAAGGAACTTTGAGAATTATATAAAAATTATAAATCCAACATTCTTTCTCATAGCTACACCAGAATATTCTACATCTTTAGAAATTTGAGAATTTCATATACAATACACCTATCCTCAAAAGGTAAGAAAAATAACCTTTCTTCTGATATTTTATGAATGTCCAGATTACAGTCATAATACAGACTGCTTATCACAGGTGTTATGTGTGTGCTGTAAAAAACCTTCAATCTTTTCAAAGATTATCACTTCACATACAGTCATCATATCTGGCACAATAATGACACGTTAATGTTGTCCATCAATAATTAACACATTGTAATATACTTTACTGCTGATAAAATTAAAAAAGGTAAAATAAATTTAAAAAATTAAAAATTGTTATGTTCTGCTGTGCAACTTTTAGTGCACCTATGGCCTGAGCATGTAAAGTATATATCAGAATAGAACATGTTTAAGATTTCAAAAAGAATAAGCAAAAATAATAACGAATGTCACAAATAAGATTACAATGTAGCAGAATGAAATTTTTCTACATACACTGAAAAATACTGATAAATGTTTCAGAAAGTTTATTTGTAAGAAGAGCTTCTGGAAGTTCACGGAAATACAGTTTCAACATATCTGCTACATCATATGCTTGCTGCTCTTCATAGCTGATTTTCTCTGGACTAGTTTCATTCATAGACTTCAGTTTTTGAATTCGTGAACGTACACCAGATTTCCTAAAGAGACCTGTTGAATCTAAAGCCGTTTTCCTGAGGTAATGAATTGCAGCTTGAATAGAAACAGGCAAAGGCTGCCCAGTTCTCTGAAGAATCAAAAGTAAAGGTACTCCAAACACCACTTTGTCTGAAAATACAAGAAACAGTGTTTAAAGATTCAGAACGTTAAAATGTTTACAACATGCATTTATATAAATCATGGAAAAACATGCACACAAATCATCAGAAAATTAAAGTTATGGGGGGGGGAAACAAAATTTACATGCATCTCAGGGGCATGTACAGGATTTGCGATTTTGTTTCAGGGAGAACAAAAACAATAAAACTCACAGATGATAATATATCAGTTTTGAGTAAAACTGAAAATATGTATTTAATACATATTTATAACAGAAGAGAAACACGCCAATGTGACAATCAAATTCGCTGAAACAAGCTTGTATTTGGCGTACATTTACTAAAAACTCTCGATCGATTTCGAGGGCAGCTACAGGTCCCTCCTCATCAGGAGAACAAAATATCTAGAAAGGGAAAGAAACCTCAGTAACGGCTTTTTTATACTCTCGGGTAGAACAACGCGCGAGGAGGCAACGCCATCTATCGGCAAAAATTTATGTATTATACAAAATTAAATACACTTTAAATATTTCAATTTCCTTATTAGTTATAGTATATGTAAGAGTATCATAACAAAAATTAATTTCTGAATTCAGCATATTAAAATAATTCCTAAATTATGAAATAATTTGCCAAATTTTGAAAATGATAAAAGAACTGAAAATTATTGAACAGCAGTTTACTGAATTAAGATTTTAAAACAATAGTTTTCGATAGGTAGCTAGAGTGCAATAGGACAAATTGGGCATTTCAAATTAATGTTGGAATGTTATTTGGGTAATGTTATCATTTTTATTTCTTAATTTGAATATGGCAAAACATTTGAGGGCTGTCTGCTTAATACAGTAAGATATGAAGAGTGGAGAGCTTTCTAAGGTTAAATTAGCTGGCATTCACATTACACCTTTGAAAAAGCATGAAAAGTCACTCCCTAGTGATGGAACTACCAGTGCTGAATGGATTTAACTACTCTACCTTTTCATTTAAAAACGATTAAAGGTCTGTATATTAGTATCAACATGTAAATTATTCAGCATAGATTCCAGGGCCTTTGTTATCATACAACAGTTATAAAAAATGTTATATCTGCTCCTCTTATTAAAAACAAAAGTTGAAAAAGGAAATCCTTTTCTCAACTGTTTGACAAATACCCTTCTTTTCTCAACTATACATTAGATGGGAGGAAGAATTCAACAGAAGTGAGGCCTATTTTAGGGACTTATAAAATGTCACAACTGACAGTTTTGAAATTCATAAATACTTGCAACAAAATTTGGGAAGAATGATGGTGATGACACACTTATTTCGCTATGAACTTGGAAAAGATTCTTCAATGCATTCAATTTCTTAAATGTCTTTTTTTTTTATTTTATTTCAGACCAAAATATGTTATCTGTCCAAATCTCCTAGACAGGGGGAGGAAATGATCCAAACCACCCTTCACATAAATCTTCTTACTGCACAATCACCTTTCCCGTGATATCACCTAGAATGCAATGAAAGTCACAGCAACTGAATATTTAGAATTCTAGCAAACTAATATTCTTAATTCTGGTAAAGATGTTAATGTTTACAATAAATGTTTTGAATACTACTTTTAAATTCAGAAGATTAACGAAAACGCATTCAAATACAAATCCACAAAAATGAATTAAAAAGACATACCTTTATAATCTGGACTGCGAATACGACGAATAAATTTTGGGACTCCCCAGCTCCATCCAGTTCGACTTGAAGGTGAAAATTTTTCCATGACAGTTGTAAGTTTTAAGAGAGATAATTTCCTTAATAATAGCATCTGTGGTGCAGTTAAGTCAGTAATATGAGCAGGATTCGGAACTGGTTTAATTTCCGAAGTATAATGATGAGGAAAGCAATGCCATTGTGCTTGTTGGGGATATGTGTGATGAGTGGTAGCAATGCCTCTAGGGGGGAAAAATGTTAAATTTTGTATAAATATTTATTATTGTAATGTTGCACAGGAAAGTAATTTTCTGATGCTAATAAAACAATTACAATAGACACATATATTATTCACAAAGTATGAAAGAAATACAGATTAATTTTAAACTAAACATCAAGAAAAGTAAACATCACTATAACAAAAAAGGTTAGATGCTAAAACGTTAGTTACAGCACCTTTATTCAACAATATATGAAATGCTATGTTTGAACATTTTTTTTATAGTCATTGATTAATACAAAAATTTACTGTACTTACACTCTTATATTCGTAGCCTAATCAATAATGCTTTCTACTTTTATCAATGGAAACAAGTAAATGTTTTAGAAGTAAAACAGATCGCATAATTAGATGAAAGTTGACACACTGTTCATACCATTCAAAAGGTTAAACATGATGCATAAAAATTTTATTTTCTTCCTATGCATGCTTTTCATAATGATTGGTCGTCGAAAACAAAAGTATGATGTGAACTCCATATGTTAAAATAGAATTTTCAATTCTTTAATAAATTTTAATACAAAATTCGCTTTCTCCAGCCTCTCAAACCTAAATTTATAAGTCAATGACAAGAAGTTTGATGGAATAAAATGTTGTTGTTGAGCCATATCTCACTTGTCTGATCTTATCCAAACAAGTCTACAAATTTTATGGTGGCAAGAAGCACAAGACTACATCTGTCATTGGGTACAGGCCTTGAGCCCATATAAGTGACAGTATGATTTTGCTCTGCTCCATCCCAGTTTCAAGGAGAATCCCTGAGGAATCTACCACCAAATCACTTGAGAGGACTTTCAGTTCACTGTGTATTTTGAGTGTTCCCACGCCACACAGATACGAAGTTCTTACACTTTCAAAATGAGAACAGCAAAAATTTATGTAATTTGTAAATCTTTGTTCATTATTTAATTTTATGAATGGCACATTTAAATCCATTAAAATCGGACTGGATTCCCTTTAAATTTTTAAGAATTTAAAATTTACAAACTCTGGGATTCGCAACTGAGCACAACGAACTATATGGCAGCCACGACCTCTACCACTATACCAATTAGGGTACTGGAATAAAATGTAAGTCTGTAAATTAAATTTTGCATAGCATCTCGATGTTTTCAAAATGCAGTTCTTATACATGCTTTCAAAGTGTGAACAAAAGGGGGGAAGAAAGCGAAGATTTTTACGACTGTTTCAAATCCATTAAAATTTGACTGGATTTCTTTTTGCCATACATTGCCTTTCATAATTTAAGAACTGCATACATTTTTTCAGGCATAGAATCTACCGATTTGTGTATAAATCAGCATCTATTCTATGTGATATAGAGCAGTTCTCATGTTCTTTATTCTGTGATCGTTTGATGATTGATTCTTAATTTGATAAGATAGCAGGAAATTTTAAAGGTCTGAAATATGAGAATTTACTAGGTAAGGAAAGAACATATATATCTATGCTTGGCGTTTCTTCCTTTTACCATAAAATTAAGGTAGCTATAGACCTGCTCTCGGTCACCCAAGGGTCACCTCGCCATCCGATAATGAACACCTGACTTACTGTGATAGTTATCGACAAGTGACAGTGTCAACTCTAACAGCAATGGCTGCAATAATAATTGGTAAGACAATATCTGTGTCTACTGTGGGGCAAAAACTATGTATGAAAGGAATGTACGCCTGGGTATCGTAAGTTTATGTTCCTTTAACCATCAAAGCCAGAAGAACATAATTGGTTCGGTTTATTTGCTACGACAAAACATGCTAAGGCTATCTACCTAACAGAAGGGATGCCTGTGTAGAGGACTGTTTAAGAGAAAGTGCCTCGCTTCTACGTCCCACATGCAGAAGACCACGAAAACGTACAGGCAGCCTGTTCACCTAGAATCGAACCCAGATCGAACGACCAGTGTTCAGTGACTTTATCGCTCGACCACTGGTGGGTCTGTACAGCAGGATTAGAGTCATCAGCACATAACTGGAATACAGCTGAAAGGTCAACCTAATGTTCACAGATTAATCAAGATTTGTGCTCATGCCCAGTAATGTGAGGACATTGAGGGTAAGGGGGACAAGAAAAGAAATATGGACACATTTTCAGTGATGGCATTCTAATGATGCCAGTTGACTTTCTTCGAGGATTTCCCTGAACTGCTGACTTATTTCAGTTATCAATTTCACAGAAGGTAAAATGACAGCTCAGAGATTATTACAGTAAACTCCTTGTCCTACTAGGAGACCGCACATTGCTGCAATTGGTCTAGTGTTCTTATGGGTGAAAATGCGTGTCTATTACAGTAAACTTTGTGAATGAATACCTCGAGGGTGAAGATACTGCTTGCATGGAATGGCCATCACATTGAAAAATGCATGACTATACATGGTAACCTTGCTGAATGAATGAATAACTGAAGAGTAATGTTGCTCGCATGGAATGGCCATCATGTTCGTCCGACCTCACGCCCAAAATCTTTCAGATATTGTTGAACGTAATGTCTGTTCCAATATACCTACTCCAAATATTTTCAAGGAAATGAAAATAGCTTTCTTAGAGGAATGACAATAATTGTCCTTTAGCTCATTTGACGATATAATTGATGTTATGGAAGTTCATTGCAGGGCTTATATGAGAATTAGAGGTGGTCACAATCCCTACTAGAAGTTTCATTTTATTTGCACAGAAATTCAGATTTTTTTTCAATACACAAAATGTGATGTACACACATAAATGATTAGAAATATACTTAAATATATTTTTATCTACTGAAGTTTTTTAGTCATGAATGTATAATTAAACTGTCTATCTTAATGAGAAATTTTGAGTCATTCAAAGCTTAACGTTTTCAGTCATGTTGAATTTATTCTGATGTGCTTAACTTTCAGATGGCTTCAGAGCACAATTAGGCAAAATCTAACAGCAGCTGTAATTACATTACATGACCAGTATTATACTGTAATTACAATTGCAATGTAACTCTCTTTGCATAATTACAATTACAGTGTAACTAAAATTACACTGTAATTGTAATTATAATGCAATGCAGTACAAAGTCCGAGATCCGGACCTCAAAACTACCAACAACTTTTTTTGTTTTTAATTTTTTATTTTTTAAATGCTGTACGCATGCACATGTGATTCCCCCCCCCCGGTAAGAAAACATGTGGAGAGTCACGATTCTTAATTTTACTTCGGCACTAAATAAAATACTTCGTTACTGAAGAAACAATAATTTAGCATAAATTTGTGTGATCAATAGTTTGGCTTCGTAGCTGCGTATCTGCTTCGCATACATCTCAAACCGAAACATTCTACATAGAAACATCGTTGATTTTACAACTACTAATAATTTATATACCTGACACCAACAGGCGAATCATTATTTATTATATTTTGCTTTCATCACCGCATGTTTATCAACCCATGACAACTTGAGCAATGACTTATGCAACGATGCGCAAACACTTTTTTTTAATATTAGTACAAAGAGTATGGTAACGCATTATGTTGACATTCTTACGCTTGGCAATGTTCACAGATTTAAGTTAAATGCGCTAAGAAATATTGACGAGGAAACATTTAACCAATTTTTTTTCCATATGCTTAAAATAGATTTTGTTAATGATACTCATAGGCCAAAAGATTACATTTAGTGCTAGTTGAATTAAGAATAACTGATTTGTTTTTCACGCAAACCCAGAACCGACACCATAGCTCGTATGCCCGCACCGGGCGGCAGAATTTAGGGAAGACAAGATTTTTGGAATTTAGAAAAGCACCGAGCAACAAAATTAAAGGATGAAATGAGTTTTTATTTATTATTAATTTTATTAGATATTAATTTCGAGTTATTAACTTTCGAGTCTAGGGAAAGCACTGGGATCCAAAATTTAGGGGGCCTCAAAAATTTAGAACTTAGGGAGGCGCTTGGTAGCAGAATTTAGGACCTGCAGAGATTCATCGCACATCAGCGGGTAAGATATCTAGCGCCGGCCCTCAATAAGCCTTAAGTATATGTGAGAATTTATTTATTCAAGATTCAGATAAGCCTTAAGCATGTGCAAGAAATAGATGTAAGTATAATAAATAACTAAACTAATACAATCAGGCTTAATTGTCTCAGTGCGCGATAGAAGCAAGACAAAATTTAGCGGAACTTGTCTTTCGCCGCGAATCTAATGATAATGTATAGCGGACGCTATTAAGCTAGACTAAAATTATACTTTACTGATTCCAAGGAATTTCAGCCAATATAGCAAATTGCGCTATTTCTTAACTTTCTGATTTGATCCAGCTTAATTATTTTTTGCACGCTCTTTTTATTACAGCAAATTGATGAAAATTAAAAGCTTCCACTTTCGATCATGTCGAAAAGAGTGTCTAATTCTGAGCTGCAACAGGATCTACAAAGCGAAAGCATGTTTCGATGTCCATTAAACAAAATCTGGAATTGCTGCAAAAAATGGATAAAGGTATATCCATTACAAAATCAGGTGAGGAGTACGGCATTGGAAAGTCAACTGCATATGACATAAGAAAACAGAAAAAGGAACTTTCAGAATTTTTTGTGGATTTCGACACCCTGCTCGCAATGAATAACAGAAAAATTATTCGTTATGCTAAAAGTGGAGATCATAAAAGTGGAGTGACAATTGAATGGGTCAGACAGCGTCGCAGGGAGGGCCTGCCATTGACGAGTCAAATGCTAATGGCGCAAGCTAAAATATTTCACTAAAAAATTAACTTAAAAAGTGAGTGCACATATTCGACAGGTTGGTTAACAAAATTTAAAAATCGCCGTGGTATATGGCAATTAAGAATTTCAGGTAAAAAAGCTGATATTGAAGCTGCTGAACTATCTGCAGATGAATTCATTGAGCTTATTAATAGTTAAAAGAACAAATACCAAAACAAATTAACAACGAACAAACTCCAGAACAAATTTACAACGCTGATGAAACTGGTCTTTTCTGGCAATATGTACTGCCAAATACCTTGGCAATCTCTACCGAAAAGGCTCCAAGTGGTGTCAAAGATTTCAAAGCGAGACTAGCAATTTTTGCATGCGCAAATGCGGTAGAAATGCACAAGTGTAAACTTCCCGTAATCGGGAAAAATACACGACCTCGAGCACTTAAAGAATTAAAGAGTTTCCTGTTATATACCGTGCAAATAAAAGAACACGGATGACATAAGTGTTAATGAATGATTGGTTTGAAAACCATTTTATACCCAAGGCTCGGCAGAATTCGGTTAGTTTACCTGATAACGTAAAAATTTTCCTGACTGTAAAACAACTGTTCGGCTTATACTTCACTTAAAGTTTTACTGAAAGATAATGTATCCGTATTATTTTTCCCTCCAAACTGTACGTCATTCATTTAGCCTATGGATATCGGAATAGTGCGCGCCCTAAAATAGAAATATAAAGTAGAATTTTTAAAATCCATGTTAAATTTCTTGAATAATGGAAAGACTATTCAAGAATTTTTGAAATATTTTAGATTAAAATTTGTTTTGTGGGCGGATGTGTCTCCGGATACTTTAAAACTGCTTGGCATGATTTATAGCCAGCTAGCATATTTCATGGCGCGGTTGATGAATGTGAAGCTTTTCAGATATCGCAAACCAAAGTTAAATCTTCCAATTAATAGAATTTTTTAAAGAAATGTGGAGAAGCGGAAATGAAGATGACATAACAGAAGTTTTTCATTGCGATGACATTGCCCCAATTATCAATCAATTAACGGACGGCGAAATCTGTAATATGGTTCTAGATCCAAAAAATACCGCTACCGGTAGTGAAGAAAGTGATAGAGAGGTTATTGGGGAAAAAAATCCATTGACAAATTAGTCGGAATTCTCAACACAGCAATACAGGACTTGAACAACGGACCTTTGTAGCTGAATAAGAAATTACGTCTGTCTACCGAATTAGAGAGAAAATATTACAAAAAAAAATAAAAAAAAAAAAAAAAAAAAAAAAAAAAAAAGCAACTTAAACAACTTACATTGAAAGAAATGTTTAATAAAGTAAACAAATGAATATTAAGCTCTTTTTTTTTCTTTTGTAAGTTTTCTTACCCTTTAGATAATAAATATTTCATTATTTCATAAATCAGGATTTCATATTTTTATTTTTATAATTTCTACATGCGTCTTACAAGAATTTGCTTTTTCTCCCCCTTCTGTTAAACTGATTATCTAATAATCGGAAAAATCCCAAATCCGAAATCGCCGTAGTCCCGAGGAGTCCGGATCTCGGATTTTGTACCGTTTAATAAGTTACATATTTACACTGTAATTAGAATCTCAGAGATAATTCTAATTAAATTATATAATTCAAAAGAGTGCAGTTACAGTGTAAACGTAATATCGGCAGGTAATTATAACTATGGTAACTGAAAAAATAATTCCTGTGAGAATTACAATTATGCAACTGTAATCATAATTTTAATTAAACAATAGCTAGTTAACAATCAGGCAGAGATAGACGGAGTATAATAATACAGTAAAACCCTACTTATTACAATGAAGAACTAGGGAGCCATGGAAATATCCCTAAGGTGTAGATAATGTTCGCTTACAGGATTGGCATTTCCTAGCTACAGACGGTTTTTTAAACGCTCTGTACACCTCAATTTTGCAGTAACAACATAAAATATGAAAAATTCCTTTATTTAAAACAACGCATACTTTTGGTGAATAGATAAATAAAAGAAATACAAAAAGCATGCACCTACAGGAATTATTTTCGGCTTCAGAAAAAGTAATTGTGCATGCGTGATGCCTTTGCAGAGAGGCTTACTAAAGGAAATCAGGATTTTAAAAAACGAAAATAAAAGTAGAAAAAGAGGAAGAAAAGTCAAAGCAAGATGCATTGCTTTAGTATTTTAAAACAAATCACGCGAAAAAGGTTAAAGATCGGAATCTATATATAACAGAACAGAAGGGGGAGGCGAATAACAAAATCAATTATTAAAGCATTATGTGAAAGCAATAAAGGGAACATGAACACCTTTTATCAATGAAGAAAAAAAGAAGAAATCCAGATCAGCAAAGAAAACAGCTAAAAGCAACCAAATGTAACCAAATATAAGACAAATAAAAACAGCATTTGAAAAATCGTTTTTGAAAACTGCAATATACCTATGAGGCTAAACATAAAATTTTAAAGAGAATGCTCAGTGCCAAAGTGACAAACCCAGCAAAAAATACTTTATACTGACTTATGCAAGAAAAAGGTACTAGACTTGAAAAGAAAAGCGCTCAATCTCCACTTGCTTTGTTTTACTGTCCTTAGGGCACTTTATGATGCCACTATCTTCTTATAGACAAACTCAATGTGAAACTGCTAAATTAACATATTTCCGAAAAATATGAATGAAAAAAAGACTCGCCTCACCGTAGTCATCTATGAAGCTTACATTTTATATTATTTAATTTTTCTTTTTGCATTTTAGTTATTCGTACGTAATTTGCATACAGATATTTCATTTACTTAATCTGCTAATTACATATGTTCTTACACACAAGAAAAGTACTTCAAGTATTTATTCCTTATTTTTAGCATATTTAATCAAAATATATAATTCTTACAAAATCTATCAATGATGAAATGTTTTAATTTTTCCTTTGTTCAAAGGAGTAACTCTTCAAGGAGTTTTGTAATTAATTAATTTTACTTTTATTCATTGTTACAACTGAAAATAAACTTTTAGCTGTTGATGAATGAGAAAAATGCAATGCAACTATTGTGAAATTCCGAAAAATTTGTTCTCTACAATATTTTTCAGTTCAATATATTTATTCCAAAATCTATGAATTTTTTAGCACGGACAAGCTTAGCTTCGCATCCGAACTGTAAAGGATACTTATATTGCCTCTGGCCCCCACCCACAGTTCTAGGCAACTCATTATCATCAATAGAAAGATTTGTTGACCTGAAACAGAGCAGTGATGATTTGGGTATGATGCAAAGCAAATCTTAAGGATTAGGATGATCTAGATTACGGTAAAGCATTCAAGGGTTATCTGCCTAAAGACAATGATGCCTTTGTGAAGAATTTCCTATGGGAACTGGCTCAGTTTTGCGTTAAACATGGGGAAAACCCATATTCATATATACAAATGATCTAGTTATGAACTTTCTGACAGCTGAATCTAGAAGGATAAATACGTAATAAATAACAACATATATATATTCTAAACGGGAAAACGCTCTGGCACGCCTGCGTGTCAGCCGGGAAGTAAGTGTGTTCGTTGCTGGCACGTAGACGTGACAGTCGGCGCGAAGGGGTTAAGAAAGGATTCTTAACTGTAATTATACTAACAAAATTTAGCAAAGGAAATGAAAAAAGTGAGATCACAACAAATGTTTAATTACATTTGAATACACTAGTTCTTAAACTGCATTTTTCATGTATTTATATATACTGGGTGGTCATAAAGAAACTTTTCCGACATCTGCACTTCTAGCGTCCGTTCCGGTTAAGCAATCAAGATGAGATTACAAATATAGTTATTCCGAGGTATGCGCTCGAGATTCTGTAAATAACAACACAGGGACGCTCACGGTTACGGTTATAGCTACAGAAACTCGAAAATGTCGGATAGCAATGCCAACTTTTTCCGGTCGCAAAATGTTCAGCGCATGCGAAAAGCCTAAACAGCGTTGAAACGGTATCGACATGCCCAAAACCGGACGTGTTATACATACACAAAAAAGAGTTCTGAAAACCGGCCAACGAAACACGGTCTAGGCGGGCGCAGAAAATTTGCATATGACACAGAAAAGAGACAGATCACTGATGACACCACATATCGGACAAAAGAATACCTTTATTTAGATCAAATATTTTCCACGTTAGTGCCATCACAGGCAAGTACGCATTGCATGCGGGAGACAGTGGACAATACTGCTGAACGCAACATGGCATGAGGGATGTTTGCAATCTCACGCCATATAGAATCCTTTAAATCTGACAAAGTTTGCTGCCTGCACAGGTAAACTCTGTATTTGAGGTATCCCCAAAACCAGAAATCCATAGGCGTCAGATCAGAAAATCGCGGAGGCCACTGAAAAGGATAATAGCGTGAAATGATGCGATCACCGAAATGCTGTTCCAGGACCCTTTTAACAGACCTCGCTATATATGAAGTGCACTATCTTGCATCCAAACGATGTCACTGAGTGTATTCTGCTTACGCAATTCCGGTAGTACATAATTTTGCAACAAGGCTGTATTACCGACAGCATGTTATATACCGAGACTGTTACACGGCCCGTCGGTGTAGCTTCCTCAAAGAAGAACATTGCGAGAACAAGTGTGGCTGTAACGCCACACCACACAGTTACTTTGGCATAAAATAATGGAACTGGTGCCCCAGCGTGAAGATACATCTCTGCCCAGTGCACACAACTCTTGGTGTTAATGTTGCCATTTAAGTTGAAATGAGCCTCGTCCGTCCATCGTATGAGAAGTAGCCAGTCATTATCAGCATCATATCGTATTAGAAATTCATTTGCGAAGTCCAGATGCAATTGCAGGCTGCGCATCTAAACGCGCTGGTGCCGGTACGGAAACACGTGGAGAACCGAATGCAGTATCCTGAGGACCGTTGTCTTCGTATTATCAACACACGTGCTGTGGCCTCTTGCGGTTTCCCTGTGTCCTGCAGGCACTGTGTGATGCACTTCCGTCCTATCGTCCTCAGAAACTTTTGGCCGTCAGGAGGGCGGTTTATCACAGGTGCAGCCCGTATCTTCGAATTTGTGCACTGAATCACGCTGAGTTTCCTGTGTACATGGGCCACGTCGTTGGAGATTATTTCGGCGATACACACGCAAGGCCTTCCGCAGCATTCATCCCATTTTGATAATACAGTTTTATCAATACCACGAACGTTCCCAGGAATAGTCATTTCGTCACCATATGCGAGTTCCCGAATGACGACTTCGCATACCCGCCTGGCATTTTATCAGTTTCCTACGCTGAACATCTGGCGATCGGCGTTCTGTGATTGGTATCTTGCCTCTGTCATATGCAAATTTTCTGCGTGCGCCCAAACCGTGTTTCGCTGGCCGGTTTTCAGAATTCTTTTTTGTGTATGCATAACAAGTCCGTTTTTAGACATATAGGTACCGTTCCAACGCTATTTAGGCTTTTCGCATGCGCTGAACATTTTCCGATCGGAAAATCGGAAACAACTGAAATCAGGTGTTATTATATTCACTCCCTTTCATACCATCGCAAAATAATAATTGCTGCCCCTTTATTTGCGGGAGATATTTGTTTCACGTCCCGCGCTCAAGGGATCCAGTGAAAAAAAAATTGCACAGCTACATCCTGAAAAATTAAGTCATCTCTTTTATTAAATACGTGCAAAGTTCTTCATATGACCTTCATCTATGATGGTATAATATCATAGCAGTTATTTTTCTACCGTTTGGAATGGCTGTACCTTGAATTGATGGTAATTAATTCTTAAACTAGTAGGCCTATAGTAACTGCTTAGTTAAAAATTGTTTCGGGCGCTAAAATGGAATCTAAAGACGAAGATCAGAGGGCACTTTGGCCTTATTTATTTGTATCTTTCTTCAGGTGCTCTTTATTTATGTACATATATTTTATGATTTATAAATACACATATTTTATGATTTATGACATTTTTTAAAAATTAATCTCATTTTGATTTGAAAATTATACATTATAAGGCATCTCTCAACCATGAGGTGGCACTAACTATAAAGATTGTAACTAGAAAATAAGAGTCATTGAAACAGAACAGACTAATCCACGTCGATGTATCTTATCGCTTATAAAGTTAATGAGTTTTCCATCACAATTTCTGCTGAATTCTATACCCGTTACGTCAACTTTATATCAAAACATATTTCAGTGTCATTTTAAATTAGAAGGCATTTGATTAACATGCTAAAATTTGCTTATGAAAACTCTCACGATTCAGGTAGATGACAAAAAATTTCGAAAATAAAAGAGCAAAGCAGAATCTATGGCATGAAATATAATGAAATGATACAGAAACTAATTTTGAATTAATAATAATTTTTTTTAAAGTGTACTGGTTCGAAATGAGGTAATCGGACGCAGTTTCAGAGGTATAGCCTTACAAACTGTGGCATTCTAAAATTAATTTACAAAATTTATAATTAATAGTTTTTACCGAACAAACGTAAAGAATTATATTTATTGCTTCTAAAAAGCACACAAAAAATTTCTAATTTAGAGAACGAAAATTTTCATGCATAAAAGAAACGCAACACACAGCGCGGAAAAAATTAGGTCAAGACATTTCAATAAGGATTAAAAACAGGACAGATCACAGGCTGTTTAAATTTATGCACTTTGCCTAACTTATTCATATACAGTAAAATCGCGACCGTCCGGAAAGCTCGGGAAAAGCCAAATTCCGCATACGTTAAGATTCCGGATAATTCTACGTATGGAAAGATGCAACTTACGGTAGGAAAGCGAAATTTAATAGCAGAAAAAATTTCCGTTCCAAAATTATAAAAAGAGTCATTTTTTTTGTTATCAACTTGAATATTAAACGCCTACATTTAAATTATGTGAGACTGTCGAAAGATAAGGGCATTCCAAAAAAAGGACATAAACGCCGAAGTAAAACATCATATTCAATTGCGAAATTCCATCGACCATGAAAACTGGCAGCCAAACTTGCGCCAATCATTCCGGCACAGGTTTGAAGAAACAGATCGCTCTTTATTTAGTTTATCAATGTATACGACTTACGGGCATTACATATAAAAAATTTACATCGCTTGTCATAATTTTTTACGTTACACAGCTACTGTTAATTCATTTTCAACAAAGTCGCAATTTTCTTCATTCTCCGGTAAATTTGAAAGTATTCTACTGTATGCTGTTCTGTTGAAGACAAATATCAAATTTTAATCCGATTTTTTTAAAATGAGATTGAGAACGAGATAAACAAACGGCTGTTATCTTACTTTGTTTTTTACAAAAATTAACCCGATTTATCCAGAAGTAATCGGGTTTATCAAATGTCGAAGTTTTGTGTCATGCTTATCCATTAATGAAGCTAAACTGCACTATCAGCTAACAGCTTTTGTTCGCCTCGAATCATAGTAGTATTCGTAATTTATAACGATTTACAAATCTCTTATTTGTTTAAGTTTACGCTAGAAAAATAATTTTACGCTAGAAAAATGATTTTAAAATTCGAAAATATTCCAGTTACTTGAGTTTTCCGGTTAGATGAATGTCCGATAGACGGGCTTTTACAGTACTACAGAAGAACAGTAGAACTACAAAATATAATACCTGGTCAAAGATGATCCAACACCAGAATCTCTCCTTTCATTGTTGATTATAATTATGTCACCATCATCTTGATTCTGAGAAGACTTACCTGCAATATAAAATAGCACATAAAATTTGTCAAATTTTGTTACCTATTTGACCGACGCTCATTTTGAAGAGAGAATTCTAACTATAATCCAGAAAATTAATTTTGTAAATTTCATATTTTAGCGCACACACATAAATGTATAACACTTTCAGCTTCTGCATAAGAAAAAAGTCTTCATCACTAAGACGGATGTTTCGTTTAATTAATAAATGAAGTTATTTTAAGCACGATTTAGATGTTGTATTCCTTGAATACGACTTCAAACGTCTAAAGCTAGACATATATTTCTACAAAGTTACTAGAGATGAGCAAAAAAACCAATATTTTTATAAAAAACAAATTTGGAAAAGAAATCTCGGACAATTCTCATAAATATATATACGCATGCCTACATTGGAAAGGTAGGGTCCAAAGCAAAGTTCATGCACAGTTGTTTTATGTCGGAATGAACTGGTCAAACTTCCACATTGCCCATGTTACAGATGTGGAAAATTTACGACACTCACAAGCTACGAATCATAAAATAAAAAACATATAAACAGGATTATTATTATTATTTTAAGTTTAAATCAAAAAATTATTTAAAAACACATATTTTCATGTCGTATTTTTTAATTTCATACACATGCTGGCGAACGAATTAGAAACCATTGAGAATTTCATTTGAATGCGTGCTAGGGATGAAGTATAATTTTTTTTTTATGAGGTGAGTTACACGTGGTTAGAGTGCTAGTATAAATAAGGTGTAGGACTGCTTTTCACGATGAATGAAGTAAAATGGGAAAAATGACAGATCTTTCAGCATTTGAAAAAAGGGCTTATTGTTGGTGCTCGTTTAGCAACGGCCTCGAATTCGGAGACAGCAAATCTCACTGGATTCTCAAAAGCAGCCATATCAAAGGTTTTCAAAAGTTAGAATCCGAAACCACAGTCCTTCTCTAGAAGACGTAACTGCGGTTCGACCACAGTTTTCCATGAGAGTGATCGGTGTCGTCTGCGGCGAATCGTACGGCAGGGCTGGGATTTTACTATGCTTCAAGTGGCACAGATTGTCAACCAAGGATTTTCCCAACAGATTTCAACTTAAAACATGCGCAGAGAATTGTAGAGAATAGGAATGCATAGTCGGGTTGCCTGTGAGAAAACCACTCATTTCTGCTCGACATGCAAGAATTCGTTTGCAGTGGTGTCGGGGAAGAAAACACTCGACATCCGAGGATTGAAAACGGGTAATGTGGTAGAAAGAATCACGCTACATCTTAATTTTGCATTGATTTGCATTTGGAAGACGTCGAATTTGGAGAGAACCCCATCTTGACTTGGTCGCACTGTGTTAGGGTCTGGTGGGGGTATCATGATACGGGGCATGTTCTGCTGGCATGGAAGTGGTATTTCTCGAGGGTAAATAAACAGCTATGAGACACCTAGATATACTGGCAGTTCAAGTGAACCCTGCAATGTTGCATTCTTACTCTGATGGCGACGGATACTTCATGGACGATAATGCAACTATACATCGTGCCAGAAGTGTTCAAAATTGGTTCGCTGAACTTCTGTCTGACTTCCAACACCATCCCTGGCCACTGCATAACTCGGATCTTAAGCTCGTAGAAAATGCGTGGGATATGATGAAAAGACGCATCCGACAGCACTCTCCTCCTTCATTTAATTTACAAGATTTAAAAAGCTGCATAGCCAATGTATCGTATTCTCTGGACGTAAATGCACTCCAGAATCATGTAGATTCGATGCGCAAACGAATAAGACCAGTTATCCATGTAAAAGGTGGTCCAATAAAATATTGATCTTGGGTTTCTAATTCATTGGCTAGTGTGTGTAATAGCAATACTTAACCAATATTAGTTATATATTTTATAACACTTGAAAGATACTAGTTTAATTCCCTAATGTCTTGCAATCTATTTCTTACTATTTTTAAATCTATTTTTCTTGCCTTTTATGTTTGTAGGGTTCCTCACTCTTTTTGGCTAAAGTAAATGTCGAGGAACCTAGTGAACTGTTAAGCGACTTATCGCTAAGTTCAAATAACTAAAGTCGTAGATTCAAAAAGGGTTAATTAATTACCCTTTATTTCACTAAAAATAAGATTAACAGTTGGCCCCTTTCTCGGGCTCCCAAAAAAGCCTCTACTTGGGCTTAAACTCAGAATAAGAAATAAGAATTAAATTTAACTAACTAAAAGAGACTTAACCGAAGCTAACACAAGTATCTAACGTAGTTGGTCCTTAATTTAAACTAGCCGGTGAATATCAAAAGGCACGTAACATACAGCCGAGCGTAACAGCTTCAATGGTGAAAGTAACTGACTATGGCTAAAGCTACAGACACAGGATATTTCAGAAAAAATTAAATGAACTTATTTATATTTAATTTTAATTAGAATCTTATTTTCAACATATCCGTACATTTCTTATTAAAAAAATAACAGAAACGAGATTGGTTATCTTTAGGAACATTTCGTTGATGAATCCACTTTCTCTATTACAAACGAAACACCAAGAAATATTCATAGAACGATCAGAAGATGTCTTAACTCTTTGAAGGGCGGTGGTTACCTACAGGAACCACTTTTATATTGAACGTCTTACTCACTGGTGTGAGTGGTTTACAAGACTGACGATTTCTGAAGTTCCCTTGTAGCTCACCAGATGGCAATCACGAAACATAGCCAGTAGTTGATGCAGCAATTCATTTTCAAGAAAATAAGCATCAGCCATCGAAGACAACATCACGACGATGTGCACTCTGCAGCACCAAGAAAAAGCCTGTATGAAACAGTGTGGGAATGCAGCACAAGCAAAGTTGCACTGTGCTTGAAAAAGAAAAACTTTTTCCATGAGTACCACAGAGCCTGATTTGTAGGGATATGTTCTGTGGGCGGTGGTTACCGACACTAACCACTAGAAGTGGTCATTTTTTCACGCGTCTTGGGCAAAATATGTCCAATTGTCGCAAATAATTTCATTGTAACACATGACATAGTAAATAAAAGAAGAGTTTTGCTGAAAATTTTAATTGCCTTTTCCTGCCCCTCAAAGAGTTGAAGGTAGAATGTACTATTCAATTGATTGTAAAGCAAGGAACGTCACTAGTACAATAAACATAAAAGATTAGGAAAGTTACATTCTGTTAAAGGAACCTATAAGACTAGAATAATATACTAATGTTTTAAAACTCGACTTCTATTTCAAATACGACACATGTATTCAGAAAAGGGGAAAAAATACGCGTCATTTCATGTATAAATAATGTGTCTTCACACAAAGCTAAAAATGCTTCTATTTTTTTAACTAAAGATAATATTATTGCCTTGCCCAAGAAATATTCTGCTCCACAAATTTTCGTTTGGATATGAATCTGAACGAAAATTTGTGACCCATTGTTTTTAAAAAGAAAATTGAAGCAAAATAGAATAGCCATCAGAATGGAGCATATCTAAAGCCTTATTAAAATATGGTTCAATGATAGAGATATTAAAAAATTTTTTCGAAACACGTCAAAATGTTCAGAAAAACAAAAGGTTCTCTAGCAAAATATTATATAATCATCAAACATATTGAAATGTCTGTATAATAAGGTAAATATAATAATTTTTCAGCATTTGTACCTCTAATAAAGTAGAAAAGCTCAATCAAATATAAAATGATTTCATTGCTTGCAGTGAAAAATTAAGGAAGATGTCAAATCTCGTTTGATAGATAGAAAAAACTAGAGATAGAAAAAACTGGCCTGTTACAGCTGATTACTGTCAAAAGACATCCAAAAATGTATTAATGTGCAATAATTATTAGTCATACATCAACCGATATACATCAGATTGTGAAATGTTGCTTTGTCACAAAATATGGCTATAAACGAATTTCTGTCTTATTGAATTATATTTTTATTCGATATGGTGAACATAATGTTTGCTTAGAATGTGCCACGCTTTCACATTTTAAGAGCAAATTTTAAACTGTACACAGCACGTTTCGCATTCGTATTCAGGACTGGGAGGGCAAAAACATGAAGGCAACAGCCTCTACAGTCACATGAATACTTAAAATTTCTACATGAATACTTAAATTTCCTACGTCTACCGCATTCATGGTATAGAACTAAGCTACTCGTTAAGGCGACAGGCTGTGCTGGAAATTATTTCGTCAGCAGATTACAAAGCAGACTGCTGTGCCGACAGCCTGGAAGTTTCTTTGGTAATATGATTACGCCATCCATGAAGATATTCGATCTCGTAATCTAGATTGGACGAGTACTGCACGAGTGAAACCCGCTCGTTTTGGTAGGCCTTCACGTCTGGGTATTCCAGTGAAGCTGTCTTGGAGTACTGTTTTTTTTTAGACCAAACACATGGAGGCAAGGAAGATGGATAAACAGCTAAACCCATATATGACATTTTAAAGAATGGTATTCATCATCTGAAATTTGTCTATTTTCTTGCTTGTGTCAAAGCAGTGCATTCTGTAATCGTCTTATATTCGATTACAGAATGCACTGCTTTGATTGCCATTTATATGACATAACATATATATGGCAATTATTACGAATTAATGCATTTCTGAATGTCGATTCATTGCAATTCGACGATGACAATACAGTCAAAATTTTAACCACTTTCACTATTTTCGTTTTTCTCCTTTTACTGCGCATTTAGATATTATAATTCCTCCAATTTTCTGCTAAGAAATACTGTAATTAGTGTTATTCAATTAAGAGAAGAAAAACATAACATCTAACAATCTGAAACCGTTCGTTATGAAATAAAACGGGTATTTGTTTTAAAGCACACGAACTCTTTTTTTAAATCTTTTATATATGGCTTATTTACTTGGTGTTTAAAATTTTGTATATGCGCTGCTATGCGTTAGCACACCGTCTGTGAGACTCATCTGCGAGACTATCTGCGCAGTCGCGAAACGTCACCATGGTTAGCAGTTTTTTTCGTTACTATTATTATTGCTAAAAATATATGGCTGTTCTAAAGATTTGAAGTTGTGTTTAATTGCTTATTCGACCACATTTTTTGAATTATTGGTGTATCGTTTTGAGAAATTGTATGAACCACCTGAAGTAAAATTGACATCTATTTCCGTAAATCGTTGGAACACTCGAAGGTGGGGTAAGTAATAATATTTAGCTTAGAGAATTTATTGATAACAGTTTGTTTAAATTTCGAAGAACCTAAGTGAAACTGCATTGTGTAACAGTAGTTTGTTTACGGTTTCGTTCGGCAGTATACAATTGTTTTGTTGTAGCACTCTTATTATTAATGGCTAAAGAGTTAGATAGATTTAGAAGCAACGTACCTACCATAGGGGGTACGTCACGAAATTAATATTAAAAATAGAAAATCGTATGTCAGAACCACATATAAAAGCAGATGAATTGGAAAGCCTTTTAATTTAGTTACAAATCATAGACAAACAGCTCAAATCTATTGACAATAAAATCGAAGGTCTTTTAGATGATGCAAAAATGCAGTCGGAAATAGAGAGAATTGATGAATGTAATGAAGTAATTATATTTAACTCGGTAAAGTTAAAAAATAAAATAAAATCGTTGCAATCCTCGTCTATACAAGAACCCGCATGTATGCAACCCATAACAAACCAAAATAGATCAACTACAAACGCGAAGTTACCTAAACTGAAAGTTCATACGTATTGCGGGGATCCATCTGAGTATTTAAATTTCTGGAATCAATTTGAAAATTCATATTGACAAAAATCCTTCCCTTTGAGATGTTGAAAAATTTTCTTATTTGTTTAGTTGCCTTGGAGGCGAAGCTCTTTCATGTATTAAAGGTTGCGCTATTACACCAGAGAACTGTAAGTCGGCTCTTAAATTAATCCAAGATACCTTTGGCCAGAAAGACGTGTTTAATCAATGCCCATATGTCTAAACTTTTCAACGTGACACCATCAAAGAACATTTCTAATTTATAAGAGCCAAACACAAATTCGTTCTCTTGAGAGTTTAAGTATAAAATCAGAAAAGTATAGCGCAATGCTTTGTTCTGTAATTTTGAAACTTTTTCCCAGCGACCTTGTTTTGGAATTCAGCAAAATTCATAATTTAAAGGAGTTGATGGATTTTTTTACATCGTTCCATTACTGCAAGGGAAAGAAAATTTTATATACACTCTCCTTCTTCGCACGCAACAAGCAGCCAGTATAAACAATCTAACCACACAAAATTTTGAATCCCCTATTCGCAATAAATGTTTTTACTCCGCTAATGAATTGCTGACCAGTGCTACTCCAAATACTTGTATATTTTGATATCATCAACACATAAGCCATTTGTACGAGAATTTGAACTCTCTCTCGGGGAAAAAAAAAAAAAAAAAAAAGATGGAAACTTTTGAGAGAAAAAAGATGGAAACTTTTGCGAGAAAAAAGATGTTTATTATGTTGTAATATAAATCGCTGTGTAAAGGCCTGCAAAGGGCAAACTGCTCCTTTTACAACGGTAAACACGCCTGCGCAATATGCTTTAAAGTAGAAAATTCTAAAAAACAAAGGATTGAACATGATCCGGAAATAAAATCTAATGAAACAGTTGCTACTTCATCGAATTATATGCTGCATGACAGAAGAGGAATTTTGTTGCAATGTGTAAAGGTAGGAATTGTTGGAAAAGAGTCGTCAGATTTTATTGCTTGTTTATTTGATAATAGCTCCGAGCGCACATTTGTAAAGAAAGAAGGAGTTTTTGAAAGGTTACGATTAAAGGTTGTTGGTTTAGAAAAGTTGAATATTTATAGCTTGGTGCAAAGACTCCGAAAAGGCAGTGCCGAAGGGTGGAATTGAAGTTGAGAAATATTTTGAATGGAAGTGAAGTGCTTAGTAAAGCATTCGAAATTGATGAAATATCGAAAGCTGCAACAAATATTCCAGATCGAGGTATTTGTGCAGAATGAAGTCCAGAGGATTTCCATTAACATTTGATTTTGCGAGTAAGAGTAGGCTTGAACAAAGCGGATTTGTCATTGATTTGAAATCCATTCAGTTATATTACCCAAACAGTCGAAATTCACTAAGTTATTAATTTTAAGAGAGCAAAACAAAATTTACCACAGTGGAACCATAACAAAATTTACCATAGTTACCCAAACAGTCGAAATTCACTAAGTTATTAATTTTAAGAGAACATAACAAAATTTACCATAGTGGAGTATCTGCGACTCTTGCTAAAATTAAAAATAGGTTTTGGGTTCCAAAAGGTAGACAAGTTGTAAAAAAGGTTTTAAAAAATTGTCTTATTTGTAGCAGATACTTTGTAAAACCCGCTAAACAGATAACAGCTCAATTGCCAAAGGATCGAGTATTGGAAAATCTCCCATTTACTGTATCTGGAGTTGATTTTACTGATCCAGTTTTTCTTCGTTCCAGAAAGAACACTCAATATAGATCATACATAGCCTTATTCACGTGTGGAGTTACTAGAGCACTTCATATCGAATTAATTACTGATATGTCGACAAAAAAATTTATTTTATCTTTAAGACATTTTTTAGCAAGAAGGGGAAATTGTAAGGTCATCATTTCTGATAATGCTAAGAGTTTTAACACCACAGACAACATTTTGAAAGGATTTTCCCAAATTTTGGTTGATTGGGGCTTAAAAAATGTTGTTGCTTTACATGAAATAACGTGGCAGTTTATTGTCCCTCATGCCCCATGGTGGGGTGGATTCTATGAGAGACTCATAAGAAGCATAAAGGACTGACTCTTTAAGGGAAGTTCTTGGAAAAGCTTGTCTTAGCTTCGAGGAAATGACGAAAATTCTAGCGGAAATCGAACTGGTATTAAATCATAGACCCCTTATTTATGTAAACAATGAATTAGATGAATCCAAAGCTCTTACTCCAGCCCATTTTTTGTTTTCTAGTCAAGAGAGTGTTAGCTATCCTATACATTTTGTCGAAATTTTCGGCAGCCAACCTTCTACAAAGAAAACTTTGACTCGTCGAAAATTATATCAGACTAAACTTTTACGTCAACTCAGGATGAGATGGAAAAATAATTATTTGATGCAATTGAGAAATGCACATAAATTTGTAAATCCATCACCAGGAAAGAATCTTAAAAGAGGAGATATAGTTTTGCTTGAAGGGGCCGCTAAATCAAAATTTCTCTGGCCACTTGTTATTGTCGAAGAGGTTTTTACTGGTCGTGACGGACACGCTCGCTCGTGTGTTATTGGAACAGATAAGGGACAATATAAAAGACCAATTCAGTTAATTTATCCACTTGAAATAACCTTATATTTCTCCTTTAATATTGTCTTATGCATAAAAATGTCATTACAGTGTATGCTCATACAGCAGTATTTGTATTATGACATCTGTATTTGTATTATACATATTTATTTGTGTCGTATTTGATCTCTTGTTAATATTTAACGTACTCTTAACAGAGTACAGGTGGAGTGTGTTTAAAATTTTGTATTTGTGCTGCTATGCGTTAGCACATCGTCTGTGAGACTCGTCTGCGAGACTATCTGCGCAGTCACGAAACTTTACCATATTATTGTTAAAAATAAATTAAAATAGCTGTTCTAAATATTTGAAGTTGTGTTTAATCGCTTATTCGACAACACTTTTTGAATTACTTGGCAATTGAAAAATATCACTGCGGAGGAAATAAGTAAGTAATTATTGATTTTATTAAATGATAGAATATTATAGTGTTTGCAGATATGGTGGAAATCACATTGATTTTCACGTTTTTTAATTAAAAAAAACCTATAAAATTACGAAATAATACCTATATTTAGGAAAATTTTATACTCATTAAAATATTAAAAAACAAGAATTTTGACTCCAATACTACAAAAACTGGCCGAGATAACTAATTTCAAAATTTCACGTGACTTTCCACCTGCCTTGAGGGAACGGCTAATAAATGAATTAGAATAGTTTGAAGTTGATTTTTCACCTTAAATGCAATTTAATGATACGTTTTCAAACGTTAAAAAGTTACTGAAGTTTAATCACTTTAGAATCATAATCTAATAATCATAGAAAAGTTCATTAAATTAGAAATATTTATAATTTATGCATATAATGTTATGAGTTGTCTACATGCGGTACTGACGCTTGCCAGTGTTTTCCAGAGTACGAATTCTAGAAGGTTATGTGAATAAGATCTCCTTTAAAAAAATTTACATTAATCAAAATGCCAAAACATGAGTATTTGCATTTTTAAAAAATATTTGTACTTCGATATATATGTCTTTTAAGAGGAACAGCTGCGAAAATCAAGGCTCTGTATATACTTTTGGGGACACAGTGTATATCGTCATCGGAACTGCTGCAGAATATAACTTCATTCACCACTCCACATGACACTATTCCTAAGTTCTAAAGCCCATATGAGTTATGTTTTGTATCACTGTAAGCATCGGCGAGCACTCATTTTTGGGATTATTGGCTTTTGCGCCACTAGCGTTGCCCATAGAAATAACTGCATTTATCTCTCTGCATGTACTATGGTTACTGGCGTCTTTCCTAGATGTCAACTGAAATTTCGAACGAAATCTGATAGCTTCACCAAAAGCATCAACGGTTATATCAAAAGCAAGGATCAAGGATCAAGGAAGTTAAAGTTACGGAGTACACTAGGGCAAGGCCTTTAACTCCACATCATCAATAATAAGTTTAATCATCAAAAGAGGTGATCATCAAATACGGGAAAATTTTGAAAGCCAAAAATAAATTATTTAGCTCAGATAATGCCTTCTGCATGGGACAAAAAAGGTAAAAACCCAATGAAGGACTTTATTTTAGTGTCAAAATAAGGGCCAGAATCAATTTAGATAGGGTCAATCAAAGCTTCAATAATTTTGAATAATATATATCAAAAGCATCAACAAAATCTAAAGCACCAATAAAATCAAAAGCATCAACAACCAAAAGCATCAACGGTTCCTCTCTGCCAATTTTTTCTAGCACAGGGATGCCAATTTTTTTAGCAGAGGTCGAGGTAGGCAATTTATAACTTCCTTACGTTTCTATATCATCAGTATGCTGTCTTCTAATCTCCATTTCTAGCTGTAGCTAATATATATTTCTACCGAGTGCTTAAAGTTTTTTACAAGCTCATGATAAGCATTAGTTTCATAAGGGCAATTCTATTTATCTAACAGGGGGTGTCAATCTTTAATCATAATATAATATACTATTTACGATACGAGTATAACCGATTGTGCCATAACAATTTATTAACATTTAAAGCGCCGTGGGGCTGTGATTACGACATTCTTTTAACTTTAGAAAAGTTAAGTACTAGTTTTAACACACATGAAATAAAACTGCAACAAAAAGTTCTGCATGTGTCTTACGTACTGAAAAAATTATAAACTAAGATAAATAGTTTTAGGAAACACGGATCTGAAAAAATTACCAGCATAAATTTAAGCCATAAAACTTTTATAGCAATAATTCTGTTCTTTAAATAAACATTTTTAGACCGACCTACGTCCTCCTTAACTATTTCAGTTCAATATTTAGACGTAAATTTCTGGCATTTCGCATATGAAGTGGTTGTACTGTTATTTAGTAAGGCGTTAAAAGTAACTGTTAGGAAACTGTACAATTTGTTAGAGAAATTCGTCCCGTCGCACACAAGTTCTGAAATGATTTATTTTTAGAACACCCGGTCGCGGAAAAGAATATACAAAAAGCCACTTAGTCATTATGCTCATTGCCACGATATGATAAAAAATTTGCCAGTCCTTTGTGACTAGTGAAAGGTTAATTACATAATATTATTTTATTACTTTAAATAATAATTTATTGTATTGTAAATTATTAAACAATGTAGAAATTTATTTGCGTAACATATTTCGTAATGCTTACATAATATTATTTTATTACTTTAAATAATAATTTATTGCATTGTAAATTATTAAACAATGTAGAAATTTATTTGTGTAACATATTTCGTAATGCTAGTGCTAAAATTTTTTAGAAAATTAATAACTACTATTTATCAAACATTCAATATTAAAAGTTAAACGGATACAATTACACGAAATTTATTATCTATAGGACGTTATGTATTACAAAATAGTCATCTGTAAAACGCTAGTGGTTTTCTTCTCTCAGAATTTTATACTCATTTAAAAACTGGTGTAAAAGAAAATCATGGTTACGTAGTCCAACCTTTGTCATCGTTGAACTACAGTTGACTGCTGATGTATAAAGCAATGTTTGAAACTCCGTAGTCAGGGGTAGTTGGAATTGGTTTTGACTGGCACTGGAAACTAATTCATGCCACTAAAATTTTAAAATTTGTTGCTGATGATAATTGTTTGCAAAACTGATAATTAAATATTAAGTAGTGGTGACTATGATTAGGACTGCTTGAATTTTGCAACACGCATTGACAATTTATTGATAAGCTTGGCGTTGTTTAAATAAAAGGGGGTGGTAATAATAAGAAAGTACCACTATCATTTTATGCTGCATGAATCCCGCAGTTATGGTTAATAATTCACTCGTTTCGAAACAGCTGATATCAGGGCGCAAGGCCACATCAACATCTTACTTAGTACTCTGTCCAGAGTTGGAAGAACATGCGATAATTTATAAATTCAAAGCGATTAAACAACTGAAAGATATATTTTCGGATATCATGTTAAATGGGCCTTGGTTTAAGACTTTCCATCAATATACGTATTTCTGTTTTTGGAATGATAAGGACACTTTCATTAGCTTTGGAGCTAACAATTAGACCCAGAAGAATTTACAGCAAACCCATTTTCCTTTTTCTGAGTAATGTTAGAAAAAAATTCAATTATTTTAAGTAATTAGGTAACAGATTATTTCTTTTTAAAAATTTAGCAAGATTAAACATCTTTGAGGCTGAAGCAATAATCCACTTTGCTAAATGCTTCTTCAGTAAAAACAATACCAATTCTCAATCTTGACCAGAGGCTCAATACTTAATACACTTAAAATAAACGAGAATGCATAATACGAGAATAAATCAGAATAAAAAGCTAAAAAAATACTATAAAATAAAATATTAATAAATACTCTGTGAAGCCAGTATACAAATAATAGTCTACTATTCAAATAATTCTTAGGCAAATATTTTTTAAAATAGACAGTTATATTTTGGCAAAATTAACTAAAACATTTTAAATGTATAGACACATATACTTAAAAAGTATTACTCACATGTGTTTGTCTGTCTAGGAATCATATCTAAGCTTTCAGCATACAAATCATTAAACACCACCAGGGGAGCACAGATATTATCATAATAGCTACCTCTTTTATCACAAAAGTTCTCATCCTCTTGATTAGTATTATAATCTGGATGTAACAAATTTCCCTTTTGCAAAGCACCAAGTTTCAGGCTGTTTGAATGCCTTGCCTCTGTATCCGGATTTAAAGGTAAGTTATCTGGTGTAGATGTTATCGTCACAGACGCCTGGGATGTAATATATTGCTTAACTGGTTTAGTATCATTGCTATTTGCATCTTTCCATCTTTCAGATGTAAGAAACATGTGACATTCAGAGTCACTATGTGCACTCGCATCCTCAGTTCCCTTAGGAAGATTTACCCCTCCGACTTTCTTTGCACTTTGTTGGGAGCTCAAACACGTACCATCTGTAGGCTTTTGTGACCTTAGAAATTGAGGGGAAGAAGTTAAACTACTTGATGAGCTTCCATCAGTTCCACTATGAACTGTAGTAACATTTTCCATTTTACTGGTATCCAGTATTTTCTTCTTTCGTTTTCCTTTCAAACTTTCCATTCGTCTCAGTAAAGCTTTAGCACCTTCTTTGACTCTGTCACTTCCACTTCTCCGCAAACTCCGGCGTTCTGGTACATCATCAGAGGCTAAACTGAGAGTGCCACCAGAGCCTGAACTTGAACCTGGACTACAGTCACCAATATGTCCTGAAGGCGACATAGATATTCTTTCAGGTTTAAGTAAACTAGATTTTCTTATGCTGTCTGGACTACTATGCTGTTCATCAATAAAAACACTATCATGACTACTACAATATGCCTCTTCTGGACTAAGATATTTTCTTCCGGGTACAGGCAACAGATGTCCAGATAATTTAGTGGTTGGCTCGCTCGGTGGATCGTTAGGTACATAATCTGTTATTCCATCAGATGGTGAAGGTATTCGAGACCATCGTCGACTAGAACGCTGAAATTCCCAGTTTTCACTTAAAGCATACTGTTCTTCCTCATCACTTTCATCAACACGTAACTGTCCAAAAAAAAAAAGGTAAATTTGAACCAAAATAAAACACCAGAATAGTATTACAGCAAAATATGCAGTCCTATTAACTATAAAATTAACTAGCACAAAAATGATTAACATTTATAAAATAACAAATAAGTTGTGTTTGATATTAAACAGTTACACCTTCCGTTTGCCAGTTTTAAAAGATTATATAATTATTAAAAAGTATATTAAATGAAATTATTCCACGCAGGACTGAAACAGAAATATTATTTTGCATTCTTTCACTTCCATGCAAGGTAAAATAAATCATTTCAGTGAAACCATGAAAACTTGTTAGGGCAATTTACAGACAAGCCCAAATAAATATGCTGTAAAGTAAAAGGCTGCATTTTTAAAACTATAAATATAAAAGACAATCAATCTAAACCAGTTTTAATTAATTTAGAAAAAGCCTAATTTTAATACATAAGATTTCAAAAACCGTTGCTTCCTGCAGTCATAATAGTACACACAGTTTCTAAATTCGGTAATTACAGCTATAATTGCACTCGTAAGTGGCTACTTTAATTTTTTCAAGTGAATCTAACACATCCTTGCAAACTTTGGTCTTTCATTTAGTTTTTATGACGTAATCACAAAAATTAGATCCTTGCACTACAACAACAGCAGGGAGATATGAAATTTTTACTTGGCCTGAAACAAGAACTATGCATCAGAGACTTAGTACAGTTCACTGTCCAAAGTTTGAAACACGTATCAAATACACGATGCACTTGATTCGTTTTCGGGTGCATGCCAAACTGGAACACGGTCAAGCGCATTGTAACTGAAAGATGCATCGCTAAGATTTCACATCACTAAGGCTTTTGTAGTTTTTTTTAAAAAATTATTTCTGAATTAAATCTTTGTTTACTTATCCTCGTTTTATCTGCCTTACATTGGGGCCAACTCCTTATATCTCTCAAATATTTATTTACTTAAAGCAATTTTTAATACATACAGAATTTTTAATACACAATTTTTAATACATACAAAACATATTTTAAAAGTCTTATTAAATTTTTAAATGGTCTAATGTTGTTTATATTACAATTAAAAATAGGAATTTACTCAGAAAATACTAAAAAATAAAAATCTGTAGCTTTCAGGTCACTAGCAACAGGCTTAAACCAATTTCCTACGAAATCATTATATTTTAAGACCTACAATTATAATTTTTCGAAATATTTTGTTAAAAGCACATCACGTGCTATAATGACATTAAGATTTTTTGAAGCAGGAAATGTGCAATGCTCTCGCTGGGACTCAACTCCGGACTTCAGGAACTGGAAAGCCTTAAGTGCTTTTCAGTTGCACCATGAAGGCACGCACTGAGGAGTGAGGAAAACCTTACATTCTTCCACACTTAAAGGGTAACTGAGGAGAAGACGACCCAATTGCCTTGGTGGTGACGAATTATCGCTCACCACTTATTAGTTCAGGCGCCATTAGTAGAGTCATTAGTTCCTTTTGAAGCACGAAACTTGTGCACTGCTCTTGGAGGCCTCAAACTCCCGACCTTCCGATGATAATCGGACCTGATTTTCAGTTATACCACGAAGGCACGAAGTGAGGAGGGAGAAAAACTTACATTACTAACTTGGGACCAAACAAGCAGATACCAAGCATACGAAGGCCAAGATATTTGACAAAAAATGAAAAAAAATCAAGAATTTTTTTGCTCATGTATTTCTCAGAGACAGGTGCACCAGGCAACAGATATGAACCATGAATGATATGAGTGACAAGAATTTTACAAATACATCTTTAAGACGCTGCAGGTTACTTACTGTTAAGTCTTGAGGGCGATATTGCGAATTTTTATTTTAATTAATACCCACAAACAAAGCCAAGCGTATGATCGAACTACTGCAAGTGCCATCGCATGGATAAAGTTCTTATCGAAACTGACACTTAAATCAAAAAGCAAAGGGTTAAGATATGAGGGTCTATGCTCTATGGGGGCACCATTCAAAAAAAAAAAAAAATTGGTGGGAAGGTTGCGTAATCAAATTATTTTTGAACCGAAAATGAAGAGACAGCAACTGGGTCGAATACCATTTCTACCTGCATAAGCCAATAAAGGCGAACCGTATTGTGACGGCAAACTTCGAGTGAAATTTTTCTTCTAGTAACTGCTAATATTTCTGCACATTGAAGATATCAAACGAATACTGGGCCGGTTGTTCGTTATTAAATAAGGTTTTCTGGATGCATGGCTCTGCAATATGAGTTGGTGAATTCTCCATTCCCAGCAACACCTTTCTTCTTACCAATTTGCATATTTTCTATCATCCTAACCCAATTCCCAATCTTGTGTCGCTTTTTTGATGAACTCTTTCTCAGTTTATAAAGAAAGCTGTATCTAGTACAGAAAACAATCTCACAGCTTTTACTGTTCTTTAGAATGAACTTTGAATTCCTAATGCGGTTATTCTCTGAACATATTTAAAGGGAAAATACCTAGCTCTCTTTCTCTTTACAATACATTCTGTGATAATATAGTGCTATTGCCAAATCCTGCATATCCTGCAAATCAGTCTTTCAGAGCTTAAATTGCGCCAGTACTTCTTAGTTTCTGGAATAAATCATAATTCTAGCCACAGCGCACCAGGGCCCTAAATAATAACTCTCCGCTACTTCTTTTATGTAAACGAACAACAATTTCAGTAGAAATTGGATCTCGAAAATTTTATTTTTAGCAATAAAATTATATTAAAAATCCCTTTTTAAATTTAAATTTATCTCTTTACATTTTATTTAATTTTAATTTGCATTACTTTAATTGTTTAATTATTTTAAATAATAATTTAAAATAATTATTAATTAATATTGATTAGCATTAATTAAAAATTGATTAATTTGATAATAATTGACTATTTAATTTTTAAATTGTTAATGATTTTAATAGTCATTTTGTTTATTTATTTATTCTTATTCCTCTTTCCTGACGGTCTTCCACAGGGCTCCGACACTTCTAATTTTAGAAATTAAGCTCTGTAGTCTTTCCATTAAACTAAAAACATTAAAACAGATTAAAAAAACACGATGAAACTGTTACTTGCGAATAATTTAAATCGTTGTTATCTATACAGCTCCCAAGAAGCGGAAATTTATGTAATTAAAGCTTCAAGTGCCAATTATACCTCGAACTGATGTGAAAATAAATGCTTTCGATCAGTTTTTATTTCGTTATTGTTGCTTTAGCATTCTAGGTTTGAAGTAACAAATGGAACGATAATTTCTCTCGCTTGTTAAAAAAATATAGTTTCACGTTTAGACTAGGCCAAATTGAGTTTAAAAAATTACTTGGAAGACAAATCCCACTATTTCTTCCTTCTTAAAAAATTACAAATACTCATTGCAATGAAATACGAAGTAACTGAAATATTCAGCCTTTATCAAACTTTATCTCCTTTCAATAAAGATCATGTTTATTATATATTAGACAACACAGACGGGCTATATTTGATAGGCCCAACACACAATATCTGTTAGCCAAAAAATTTCTTTTGAGATAAAAGTACAGTAACATTGCTTTATTTCAGAAAAATTCAAGACTCTTATTCAATAACTATAAAGTCTTAAAAATAATATCATGATTTAGAAAGCTGATTTAATGTTACACTACTAGTTTTGCAGAGAAAATACAACCTAAAAATACAAAACTGCAAATTAAGACCAATTTAATGGAAGCTACAAAGGTTTTAGAACTATCTTGATACTGAGATAAATGCTATTATAAGAAAATTAATAGAATAAACTCACCGATTTGCGAGGTACGTGATCCACAAATTTCATTTTAGCACACCTGTTCAGGGTATTCAGCCTCCTAAGAAAACATACAAGGTTGTAAAATAAAGATGTTAGGAATGTAAAAGGACGTAATATAGGTGTTCAAATTATTAATCAAGAAGTAAATTAACCAAGGAATTTATCAAGAAGTAAATTAACCAAGGAATTTATCAAGAAGTAAATTAACCAAGGAATTTATCAAGAAGTAAATTAACCAAGGAATTTATCTAGAAGTAAATTAACCAAGGAATTTATCAAGAAGTAAATTAACCAAGGAATTTATCAAGAAGTAAATTAACCAAGGAATTTATCAAGAAGTAAACAAAATGTTTCATGAAATTTGATGTGGAAAATTTATATTTTTATACCTGATCAATACGGCTACTTATTGATCACGTATAATGGTCACGAAAGCATGGGGCGGTTCTGAATTCAGCCAAGAAATAGCGCATTTTTAGATCCAGGAGAAAGTTATGATCAATTTCCAAGCAGTAAGGTCATTCCCTTAGCCCTAGGAATGTTCTCAAGAAATTCATACATTGTTTGCAACAGCGTTAAGAAATCTGTAAGGCAACGATTCCATTCTGTCAACAAAGGCACTTCTTAATCCTTACAAAGTTCTGGAAGAGACCATGGGTTTTGCAATCATCTTCTCAAAGCTTACTAAACACGCATTCTGGGGACTTAGCTTTCTATATTTGTCTGACTACTTCCATCTTATGAATAACCTTACTCCTCATGAACCACCTACGTATATTATTATTATTGTATAAGAAACAGAAAAGCTAATATGAAAGCGAACAGAATGCCGAAAAGTTTCCTGACAGGCTTTCCATTAGGCTCCAATCTCAACGTTGTGGCAATTAAAAAACTCAAGGGAAATGAGTAATGGGAGATTCAGGATCTCTGCTATCTCCATATGACAACTCGTCAAAAATCAGATCTGACTCATCATTGAAAAACACACAAGCTCACTATCATTTCAGACGGACGCTTTTCTTGTGCAGCGGAACGTAACTCATTAGTTTTCTTGGATAATCACTGCATTTTCCACAAATTGAGAAGATAAGAAGTTCAGAGGTGGTATTCTGACTAACGATTTCATACTGGGGAGAACAGTTATAGGTACACAGAGTCCCTTTCTATTTATCAGATGCATTCTGGATTTCTTGTCCTTGCGTTTATTGCTAAAACTTGCGTTTTAATTACTAACTAAACTACTAATAACTAAAGTTTATTTGGTTTACTGGAACTGTTTCAACAGAATCGTGCAAATTTGTTCAGAAACATTTAGTTATTTCAATCTGAAACTTTTGTTTCTGTGCTTCTAATTTTTTCCAATTTATAAAATTAATAAGCCATCATTCCAATCAAAAAATCCTTTGAGACAATGAAATAGCTATAAAGCTTTTCTACGGCTCATTTATGTATTCCACATATCTTCGTTCGGTGATATTGTTGGCATTAACAGCTTAAGTATTAAAAAACCCAGCCTATGAAATTGGCAACACATAAAAATTATTATTAATTCTTGCACTGATTAGGCGTCAGAAGCAAACCAATATTAAAATATTTTTCAGAATAGTCAAAGTTATGCTGTTTCTATAATGAACTATAAACGCATTTTAATCTTACCTGAATAAGGACTGAATCGAATCAGGATGAAGAAAAGCATGATCTTTCTGTACAATGGATATATCAATAGGAAACTGGTTATCTAAAATAATAATAATAATAAAGTTTAATTATATTATACTATTCAGACAAAAATTTGTAAATTAGAAAATAATATAAAGCAATTTTGATTGCAGTTATGGTTAATTAATCAATGCAGACATGAGTGTTCTTATCTGCCTAAAAAGTGGGATGCCCTCTTAAACGACTTTCAAAAGATAACTAACTCGTAACTTCTCTACACGTGGGACGATCAGACTATTTTATTCTTTATCTTTAAATTAAATACATAGCATTTAACACTTTACCTCCTTAACTTAAATTAACCCTCCACATGAATTATATGGTCTTCCGTTTTAAAAGATTCAAATAAGATTAGCATTTTAAATCTTTTAAATCTATTAGAATTTAAATGGAAACTGGAATGCTAAATCAGGATCTTTCCAAGACGGCAATGAATAAATAAACACAGTACAATCAAAAAGCAGAAAATATATAATTCTCAATATACATACTGAATTGGACGCGAAGCTGCAACAAGCATATATTTGCATGTAAGCGTATGTCCCTAGACATACAATGCTGCGCATGTTTACATTATATTACAGACAATTATGCTTATACGATGAAGTTTTAGTAGCTTACTAGGCTGGAATAAACGTTCATTTGCGACCAGGATATCAGAATTGTAAGCCGGAATGAAATATACTGAAAGTGAAATGCAAGAAAACTTGCGAAAGGGCCTCCGATTACTCTTAGAAGTAGGACAAAATTATGATGAAAATGATACCAAAGCTCAGAAAATGGAGATTTTGCGAGCGGCATTTCGTTCCAAACAAGCCGGACTTAAATAAAATAAAATAAATAAAAAAAAACACTGAACAGCCATTAAGGCATTATCATCAATTAAGAAATCCGCACTTTTTTATTACTCTACAAATACTCCGTCCGCATAAAGTAAAAAAACGCAGAGTTGTAAGAGATTTGTTTTGTAATCTTTAAGGGAACTTAAGATCACATCTAGTAATATAAGATCAGATACTGAGATACAGATATCACTTAAGATTCTATGATACTAATTAAATTTTTATCAAAAAACTCTGATGAATAATTATTTATTTACTTAATTATCTAGTTTGGAACGACTGTTAAAAATCAAAGGGCTAAAAAGGCATTATAACAGGTTGATAAGGAAATTCATTTTTAATGATGTAAAAGCACAGTATTTAAATAAGAACAAACATACCTTCATACATCTGAGCATATTGAGGGAATCCAGCAGCCCGCAGCCAAGTGCACGCTTCAATTGCTTGGAGTTCTGCAAAAAAAAAAAGAAAGGATATCTTTATAAAATGCAATTCAATACACACTGTTATCGGCGGCATAATGAAAAAAGTCTCAAGAGTGGGGGGAGGCACCAACGGGCAAGCGGGTAAAATAGCCGAACATCGGCAGTTCGACCTGGGGATTGAAACTCGGTGAATAGGCTGGCTGCATGAGCTTTTTCGTGGTTTTCCCTACGTGTAACGTGGATATGACTCCTTTCCGTGAAATATCACTCATTAACACAGCCTGTATTGTGTTTTGTTAACATACGAGGTATTTTCTCCCTCCTTTCTGCATGCCTTCGTGGTGTAGCCTTAGCATACTCGGCGCGTATTCGAGAAGTCCAGATTCGAGTCCCGGCGAGGGCATTGCTCATTCTTCACGTATTTCTGCTTCAAAATAACCTAATGAATGACTCTATAGTGGCGCCCGAGCTATTAAAAAAAAAAGTGGTGCATGATAATTTGAGGATTTGGCGATTGGGTCCCCTAATCCCCAGTCACCCTTTAAAAACGGGAGTATATCAGGTTTCTTATTTTCAATCTTATGTTAAAGCCCAAGTGCAGACTTTCCTGAGTGATTTCAATCCATGAACTTCAATAACAGCTTTCTTATTTTTAAACTCATTTCGAAAATAAAGGCGAATAATTTAGGTAAAATTATTAATAGGTATATATTATATTCATCGCGTAGCATTCAGTTAGTTATAATTGTGTAAACTTTTCTTAGATCCAAATCTGAGATATACTTACACAAACATGATTACGTTTTCTGCGGTAGAAGCTATCGTGTCGGAAAGGTACGGAAAATTCTCAAGAGAAAAGAAAAGCGTACCTTATTTTTAAATTATTATTTTTATTAAAAATATATTAATACGGCAAAGCATTCGAGGGTTATCTGCCTAAGGGGAGGGATACCTTCGTGGAGGATTTGTAAAGGAAACTGGCCCGTATACTTGTTACACATGGGAAAAACGCTCATGCAGCCAGCCCGTTCAGCAGGATTCGAACCCCGTACCGAACTACCAGTGCTCAGCGTCATTACCGCTCGGACGCTGGTGAGCCTGCTTCATAAAGGTGCCACATCAGGGGTTTCAGCACGTTTATGTAAGTCGGTTCTGTTCGAAAAGAAAGAAATCTTCATAAAGGTGCCCCAGCGTTAAGGTGCGCGCACCATTATGAAGATCATTCTCTAACTTTAAAACAGCAACCTTCATTAGCGGTACGGACACCGTAATGCAAGTCCGATTTTCTTTTGCATTCTTATTAATTATTAAGCAGGGGATATAAAAAAAATCTTCGGTACCTTTATGAAAAACGTAAGCTTTGCATACGGGTGCCGCACTTTTATGAAAAACGCTTTTGGCAGAAATGTGTCGATACCGTTACGGAAAACGATGAACTGGGATAAGGGTGCCGTTGTTTTTGCCAATCAGTAGAGTTTCTATTTTGTGCTTCTAGGAAGAAGACTTCGACATTTCAATAAAACAAACCTTATAATCACTGAAAGGAAAAACTGTTATGCACGTGAGAGGTGCAAAGGCAGGTTTTTGATCTAGAATGAATCTGAATAGTAAATTCAATATAATATTTTATATCAATTCAACACGCTATCAAATTTTCAGTTTTGTATGCACTCTATGTAGTAGTCTACATATCCTAGTTTCTCGTAGAAAACTTTAGAATTTTACTTCTGTTACTGGCACTGGAGAAGAAATAAAGGTGCGGAGAGAATTTTCCCACTTTATTCTAAAATACAGTCTCAAGAGTTAGTTCGTAATATAAATGCGAATCTCCCTGGCAACTGCTCCAGACGTTACCAGTTATTAGACGAGTTTTGTAAGTAAAAATTATTATGGATTACAAAAAATCTACAAATGAGTTGCATTAACGAAATCTTACCAGACTGGGTACAAAATCATGAAGTAATGCACGAGTTCGATAATGTTATCAATGATTTTGTTGATAGTAAAGAATAAATAAATAAAATTTTAGAATGTTCGAATTAAACCACAATGTTTTAATTATTTCTTTATAAATCGTTCTGCTGTTTTACAGCAATTCTGGTGTGTAGTGAAAAAGGCAGCAAACTCAAAAGAAAAATCACAGCTCAGTTTTCTCAAATCAACAACTTCCTTCGAGAAGAATAACGTTAAACTGAAAAGAAAGTCTAACTTTTTTAAGTTTACTCTTATTAAAACCAACTGATAATCATAATCGGAAAGAGTAAAAAATTTTTTGAAGAACCAGAAGAAAATATTTGGTTTAGTTAATCGTAACATTATTAGCGTTAGCATTACCCATTTGTTATCCATTACATATTATTTTTATTATCTAGACATAACGGGAGAGTACAGTCAAAGGTAAATTTATACTTTACTCGTATAAATGTGATTACATAACAATGTAATAATAATAATTTTATTTAATAATATATATAACATTCATATAAACTAATAATATTTAATACAAATATGCTAATAATTTAATAATTATTACCTATTTTAGCTTTAACAAATTCTGAGAAACAAGTAATTTACCTCCTTGTTTTCTTAGTTTAAATTTAATCAGAGTCATAACATAAAATTTCTGGAGCGAAGCGACACTCACTAAGAGATTACAAACCTTGGTACAACTGAAAGATCATTACTTGGCAGAATTACACTTACCACTCACTACTTAATTGTTGCGAAGCAGCTTCGTTCCGTTTCAGAGCTCGATTAACTGTTAAGCAAAATGCAGGTGCTTAGAGCATCAACCCCTTAAAAAGGGGCATCACGAAAAGGTCCTCGGAATTCGTGAAAAGGGGGCACCACAAAAATTCGCACAGCTAAGTTTACTATGGAATGTAAGGTGCAACTAAATAAAGACCGAGAGGGGGGGGGAAATTGGGAAAAAACCAGTGTTTTCCTGTAAATGTGTAATGTCGGGGGTACAATAATCTTTTAAGTATTTAGGGCCTTCGACCCTGGTTCATTTAATTAGTTCGTAAAACTTTTACATAGTTTTATACAATTTTATGCACCAATATTTCGCACTTAGTAACAGGTTAATCATTTTACGGTTTACTACTATTAAAGCTAAAAAAGACGAGCGAATTTCATTGAAATAAGGCAATTCTAACTGAAGGCCAAAAGACAAGGATCTTAACAATTATTCATGTAAAATATGTTAAATTATTAACTAGATTTAATAAATTTCGAGAACCACATCTGAGTTTCCTTCTTATTGTTTGGAGCACTATTTAGTAAACAAACATGTAAAAATCTTTAATTTACAGGTATAAGACCATTTAAACAGAAAAATTTACAACCAGTATATAATTACGAAACTCTTAATTAAAATATCAGGATGAGAAGATACACATTTTATCTTAAGTAAGTTGGTAGAAATAAAAATCACATTGCAAGCAATTTGCTTAATATACACGAACCTCAATAGATGGCGCCACATTTAAAAGCTATAGCAAATTTTCATTCCATCGCTGCAATGCTTCCGAATATATTATTCTATTGCAGTACAAGTGAGATTTTCGATGTTAAGATCTGCAATAAGTGTATTTCTCATAACAGGATGGTAAATTTTCATGGCTATGGTCAGTCGCATTTCGAAAAGGTGCGCTGATTTAATATCATAATTCATGTGAGAATTTATTTAAATACTGGCTTCAAAGGAGAATAAAAAAATTCATCAATGTGATCCTTTGGGGAGAAGGGACTGGTTAGAGTATGGGACAGAAGAGCCACATTATCAAATTCTGGAGGAGAAAGAGATGAAATTTTTTTTCATATAGTGTAATTTCAATATGTCTTTCGAAGGCTAAAGAAGTTAGCTTATATATTATTACCATTTCCCTCCAAACCACAATTCTGCAGACATCAAAGTAACCACCCAGTAAAAACAATTAATACTAACATATGCAAGAAAAATATTAGATCTGGAAAAAAAAGCATATTTTTCCTTTTCTTCGTCTTAGGGCACTTTACGATATTAATACATTTTTATATGTACATATTTCCGAGAAGCACGACTGCCCGTCCTGGGTTCGAATTTCGGCGAACGGGCTGGCTGCATGGGCGCTTTCGTGGTTACAAGGTTTCTGGTTAAACGAGAAAATATTGTCTTCCTCATGTGTAACGTGTATACGAGACAATTTCCCTTACAAAGTCGCCCGGCCGAGCGGTCAAGTCGCTAAACACTGGTAGTCCTTCCGAGGTTCGAATCCAGCAAACGGGCTGGTTGCATTGGCGTTTTCGCTGTTTTCCCCCTGTTTAACGTGTATACGAGCCAGTTTCCCTTAGAAAGTCCTCCGAGAAGGCATCCCTCCCCATAGGTAGATTGCGCTAGGGCGTTTTGCTCTAATCAAATAAGCCAAACCATCTAGGAACTGTTACATTTTTATTTATTTCATTTTTCTTTTTACATACAGAGAGTTTTATTATTTATCTGCAGTTTGTATATAGACGCTGAATTTAACCTAATATGCTAATTACGTATGTTCTTGCAGATGAGAAAACTTTGGAATTATTAATTTATTACACTGAAGAGCCAAAATATTATGACCACCTACTAAATAACGCGTTGCGCGACCTCTGCCTGCAAAACAGCTGCGATTCACCTTGGCATGGATGCCACAAGTTCTCGGTAGATGATAGGTTGTACCAAATGTCTACGTAGCGGTCATGCAAAGTCGAGATATTCCGACGTTGCGGTGTTTAAGCTCTGAGCTGCCGCTCCATGACATCCCAAATGTGTTCTATCGGGTTAAGATCCGGGGAGTTAGGTAGCCAGGGCCTTAATTGGAATTCATGCTTATGCTCCTTGGACCACTGCAACACAATTCGAGCCTTGACATGGGGCGTTGACCTGCTGGAAGATTCCATTTCTAATTGGGAAGACAGACGCCATGTAAGGATGCAACCGATCCACAATTATATTCAGATAAGTCCGCAGCTTTCATGGTCTGTTCTACCGCAACTAAGGGTCCCACAGCTGCCCATGAAAACGTTCCCCAAAGCACACCACCACCACCAGACTGTGTATGACCTGCTGTATGGGCGCGAGCAACTGTTCGCCTGGAAGACGGCGAACACTGACATTACTGGAAGTAATGAATGAGAAATCGTGATTCATCCCAACTGTTCAGGCAACTGTCTTACACTTATCCATAGTCCAGTCTCGATATTCCCAGGACCACTGTAGGCGTAGTTGACAATCACGCTTGGTCAGCAGAGGCACACCAGTGGGACGTCTGCTGCGCAGTCCCAAATCCAACAGTGTCCGCTGAACTGCGTTTCGGGAACACTTGCACTTGGACCTGTATTGTATTGGACTGTCAGCAGAACCACTGTCTGGCCCTTCGGACCAAGCGAGAGTCTCCGACGTCTTTTCTGTTTGATGACGCGTGGACGTCCAACACTTGGTGTCTACTGCTGGTTTCCCCATTATTTGTCAACTCTGCACAAATACTAACAGCGGCAGATCGAGAACAACCTACCAGTCGTGCAGTTGCGGAGATACTCGTTCCGAGTCTTCGGACTATTAATCCCTCTCTATCAAATTCGCTTAAATCAGTAGCCTTTCCCATCACTCACAAAAGTAAGTGAAAGACCGATTCCTTACATTCTCCAGCAGCAGTTAATACCATTCCCACTTAATCACCTGCCCTCCATGCCATCCAGAAGAGCTCATTGAAAAAGGTGGAGATGGTTATAATGGTTTGGCTCGTCAGCGTATTTTTAGTATATTTTGTTACAATAATTAATTCTTATAAAACAGTAAAATCTGTGGCTCCTTCTTTACAACTCTTCCCTTTTTCTTCTTTCCATGAACCCCTTCTTTAGAAGGCATAATAACAGCTTTAACTAACATTTTTAAATTACGAAAACAATTGTTCTACAGCATTTTTCATTTCGAAACATTTAATCCAAAAATCCATGCTTTCGTAAACGTTTTCCAGTGTATCTACAGTCCTCAACAGACGTCATTCTTTATCAAGATATATAGCTATTTTCTTCAATGAAATGTGGGAAATAAAGAACGCGTGGCATTATAATGTAAAAACAGTTTGTACATTTCAGAATTCTTCATTGATAAACTTGTAAATACAGAATCTTTGAAATTTATTTGTTTGAAAACTCGGTTAAGAACTCAGCACAGATAGATGAATATTTCCGCTTAAAATGCCTTAAATGTCTCGTTCTGGAACTTCACAGTCATCTAAGCTCATTTGAGAACTTCTACTCTCAATAATAGCTATATATTTTCTACGTTGTACTGATGAAATTCGAAGTCGAAAGTGATGTTCAATCGAAAGTAGTAGTCGAAATTTTGTAGGGTAAAAGATAAGTGCAGAAAATGGGCTTTTTTGAGTGATTTTGCAGAGGAGTTAAAATTTATTCGTTAAACGCCATCTTCACCTGCACTCAAGCTGAAATATAGATTAATGCGTCTAGCTAAAAAATTTATAAGAAGTACTAGATTCAATACAAAAGTTCTAGCTGCGGCCCCTGGCAGGCATATAAAAAAGATTGCGCTATTCAAGTAACTGCAAAAGAAATAATTTGTTACACATTACCATATTTTTTAATACACATTTTCAGTATATTAAACAATACCTTGCAGTACATTCCTCTGTAAAACTCCTTTTATATCAGAAAAATTTTATATTAAAAGTGCAGTTATTATTACTATTAATATAGAGTAAATTATTCTCTTATATAATCATTACAGCCGATATAAAAACAACCAATTTATAAACCATTATTTTTCGGTATGGTTAACAGAAAATGTTATAATTTTCATAACAGTTATCATCAGCAGACTCGTTGCTACATTCCGAGTGTTAAACTTTAACGTGAGATTTAAAAGATTCAATTTGGTTTATTTAACTATGGGTAAAGTACGCGAGGGTTATGTGAATAAGAGGAAGGATGCCTTCGTGGAGGAATTTCTAAGGGAAATTAGTTCGTGTTCAAATGACACACGGGGAAAACAAAGAAAATCTATTTTAAAAAGGAATTTTATGTTACTTTTCAAAACATTATAGAATTACTTAATAATTAAAAATAATTTTCAATATTATTCCAGCGTCTACTATTACCTCACTGATACCCACAAGAACTACTAAGAAAATAAAATTTACATTATATGCGTAGAGTTTTCATCAAGTTGGTAGTCCTCCCCTTTTTTTCAATAAATCCAAGTTGTAGGAAATATCACGTTATTCATTCGTAAATGGGTTTATTTCGCTTTGGAATGCAGACGTTTAAAATGTTCATTAAACATAACTGTATACACCGCGCTTTTCTACATACTACAAATGTTAAAAGGATTAATTACTATTGGAAGGCGAATAATTACTGCATATACTAACTTTTAAGAAAAGTGGGTAAAATGCCAAAACTAGGAAATCAAATTTACCCACAACTTCATCATGCAAACGGGAAGAAGTCTACTAACGATAAAGTGTGCCAGGTTGGATGTACTGCAGAACAAAACTATTATTTTGAAAGGACGGAAATTTGGGCGGCTCACGTATCGTTCTATATTACCTTTCATAAACAGGGTGAATCTGAACAAGACGGCAAAATTTTAAGGGTGATAGAAGGCAGCTATACAAGCAATATTCGTCATAGAATGTATAGTCGGAACGCAAGCGGTGAAAAGTTAAAGGGTAGTTTCATACTGTCACATTTAAAGAATTAACATAAGATTGAGAGGAGATGCTTCAGAAAACAAATTTAACTGAAATGTTATTGATGTACACTGCGCAAAAGAAAAAAAAGGGGGGCGCAATTCTGTATCTCCCGTTCTACTGAGCTGATTGACGAAATTCAAACTGCCTTTTTCATGTTTCGAAAGCGCGTCTTAGGATATATATTAGATTTATATAAAGCACTGTTCTAATATATATTTTGATAAAAAATCGGATTTTTTCTGAAATTACATGCCAATGTTTTTTCCATATTTCGATTCTAGAACTCAAATTATGCCTAGATATTAAATTTTGTAATTTTTTGTCAGAAATTTATGCAGAAATTAAAAAATTTAGCTTAGCGCATTTTTTTCAGATTGTGCCAAAAATAATTCTCTTGGCGAACTTCTTAATTTATAGCAACCTATTTTCCTTCCTTTTTTTTATTGAATACGAGCGGAAATAAAGTCATCGTTCATACTTTGAAATAACTTCAATAAAGTGCGTAAACTACATTTGGCGTTATTATCGCCTATAACAAATATCCCAAATTTCAAAACGTGCCAATATGAAAATTCATGTATATCTTAGAAAATTTTGATTAAAAAACGCTAATTTTTTGCACTTGCGCTTAGAAATACATCTACTTTAAGATGATGTTAAAAATTTTATAGGTTATAATACAAAAAGTTTTTCGAAAAAGTTTTAATATTTAAAAATACAAATTTAAAAAATAAATCTTAAAAAATGAGCCAATTTCATTTGGAATGAACCTAAATTTTGAAATGCGAAAGGGAAGCATCGGATAAGTTTAATAAAAAAAGAGATATTACTAAATATATACCAAATTCAATTAGCATGCAGGAACTAACATTTTGAGAGCTAATTTCGTCAAAAACTACTCGTGCGATTTTTACAAAACTTGGCACTTTGGCATAATTTGAGTCGTAGAAACGAAGTATGGAAAAAAATTGGTATGTTATTTGAGAAAAAGTCCGATTTTGCGTCAAAATACCTATGTTAAAACAACGCTATATATATAAATGTAATATATACCCCAAGTCGCGCTTTTGAGACGTGAAAAACGGAAATTGACTTTCGTCAATGGGTCTAGTAGAACGGGAGATATAGAACTGTACCATTATTTTTTGCGCAGTGTGTATTCTCACAGAAAGTGCTCAAAAGACCTTCCGTCAACTGTAATGCGGCACACACCTGCGGGATAGGGACTGACGCACATTTCCGAAGACGTCAGGCATTTCCTGAGTATTGCCGCCAACAACGATGATCCTGGCGACTAGATCCATATTCGTTTGAATGGGGCACTCGTATATTAGGGCTTTTCATATGGCCCCACAGGAATAGTCGAAACACAAAAGATCCGATGTCTTGATGGTCAAGCTGTCCACCGCCCTGGAAATTTTGTAGTTCGTATAACCAGCCATCCTCTCGGCAATCCACGGAAGAAAATGCTATTGGGGTGCGAGGACCGACTCTTTTTACACCATTTACAATGCCACTTAGCGGCTCGCCGTTTGCTTTCCGACCATACATTCTATGTTATTATATTGCTCGTATAGCTGCCTTCTATCAACCCCTAAAATTTGCCCTCTTGTTCAGATTCACCCTGTATAAGATCAGGCCCAGCTTTTAAAACTGAAGTATGGATCACTGCAATCGTGCTGATCCATAATTATGCACTAATATTTCTGCAATCAGATCTTGAGGACTTGAAGATACTAATTTGTATCCTTCTGCAGTCAATATTTGCGTACCGCATACAAATTTTGTTAGTTACTGAATCCAGCAAATCGGATAGCTTTAATTAGGGCCGAAAACACAAGTGGACTGCAGTCATTCACCATAGTTAAAGTCTCCACAGGTACAGAACTCAAGACTTTAGGTTTTTAGGCGTCTCGAAATCCTCCCACAGTTCCTCATAACTCGTTCATATAAACTATAAAATAGAAAGGGGACCCCAAACGAATGATTTGCCTTAAGTCTCAAACTGCCTTAATTAAGCTTTGGGTTGAATTTGTGGTTCTTTTAACCAAAGCTTGCAGACAAGAGACGCATATATATATCCTAATGAAGCACTTGTTCATACATATTCCTAAACGCTAATAATAATAGCAAGGAGAACAAACAGAATTGACATAGCTACTGAAAATGCAGATTTCCTCCCTATTTGCCGGATGGCTCATCAAACATTTCTAAACAACAGTTCGTTATTATAAAGACTTTTGATAAAGATTCTGGCAATTGGTACGCTGTAATTTAAACGTACTTTAGCTGTATTAAATGATTTTAATGAGAGCATTAAATGATAGTACCTAAGGCCTTTCTCAGTTCATGACATTTAAGTGGGTCAACACAGAATTATTACAACAACCTAATAATTGCACGACACGACTATGAGATACTAGATTTCTTATCATGAAAGGGAGGAGGCTTGCATAAAATCACTTTTAAACTCTTTGGAAGAGAGAACTGAAAAAGAAATTCTCTTTCTACCTTGTTGAGAAAGTCTAAAAATAAAGACAACATAAAAGAAGTAAAACCGTATAATTTCTGATGGTGACAAAAACATTAAAAGAGCATGCTTTCATAATATATTTGCATTCCAGTTTGCATCACAAAACATGGCAACAATTAAACTAAATTTAAAGCAAAGCATAGTAACGCCAAATTTGCATCTCAGAATGCATTGAGGACAACGCCATGTTTGTAACAAATCTCAACGGTCCCACGGTGTTAAAGCGAAACTTAACCCCAGGATTTTTTTGTTAATAGTAAAGATGAACAGAGTGAAAGAAAGCGATGCCAGCGGCTATTTGCAGAAAACGGCCGCGAAAAATATAAGACCTATTATGTTATTTCGTTTTTTTAAAATCACATACGCTTTTCTTCTTCTTCTCTCTCTTTCTCCAATAAAACCGCTTTAGGGTAGTAACGAAATTCTGCTACAAAACACAGAACACACACATCTTATAAAAGGAGAAAAAAAAGCATTTCTTTTTCTCTCTACCAGATTTCGGTCTAGCGTCTGCTTAAATTGACTAAATACATTTATCCAGAAGTTTTAACAAAATGGAGTTCAGAGATTTATACCACTCCGTAATAATACAATACTTGCTTATTCTTAAATGCTGCCCTCTTGGTTTAAAAACAAACAAAAAAATTATGATTCACATTTTTTAACGTCGGTTTTACAAATTCCGCAAGTGTTACTAAGGGTAAACATTTTCATTGAGTTTTATTTGTTTTATTGCCGCTTAAAATAGAAAGATTAAAATTACTGATAGTATACTTCGCAGAATAAACTCCGAAAAACTCTGACATCCTTCGAGCATGCTTTATAGCAGACATAAACAAACTGCGGTTCGCGGGATACATGAGCTTCTTTGGCTGTTATGCTGCTCGCGTTACAACAACAACAAACAGTAGTATTACTGGAATATTTAAAACAGAAATAATGCGACGGTACAGTAATTTAACAATACAACAATTTAAATTACGTTTTATGCATAATAGTTCTAGACAATTTCACATTATATACTAATTGTGAAAGGCAAAGAATTCTGTTTCTACGACTCACTACAATGGAGATCGTATTTGTTGAAATGGTGATGGCTATTCGTACAGCAGAAAAAAATAACTATATTAGTCAAGTGGTGAACCTGATATTTTACTTGAACAGCCCCATAAATATGTATATTTGTAATCTGATACAGAAAAAAATGCATCTGACGATTCAGTTTGTATTTAATAAATGAGTTAAATAATTTAAGGCTAGGTTTGTTCCCCGTTTCCTGTACTGGAAAAACTTTTCTCATTTTTGTGCAAATTACAAATGTGTTAGCAAATTACATTGAAATAACACTTGTTTCTTGAATTGCAGCTTCTCTGCACCGCTCATCAAGTTTCAAGTATTTGTTTTATCCTTTTTACAGGTATGTATACAGAACAAAAAAAATCGTTAACTTTTTTTTTTAATTGCTCGGTTGTTCTTTACTCGAATGCCAGCGTTTTCCTTAAAATTATTTGACACTTATGATCAGGAAGGGGGATATTGGAGAACAGAAGAAAATGCTTCGAAAATACAGTTTTCAGCATATCGCACAAAAATTAAAATTTTACGTACCGTCCATACATACTTTCTTGAACGCAGTACAAGACCAACGACATTTCATTTATTTATAATATGAAATACAGTTTATAAAATGCCAAATTAATTTTAAAAATAAGAGACAGCTTTTTTTAACTACTTGAAATGTTTATTCCTACTCAAAAATAGTTTTATTAGTTTTTTAAAAGGGGTAAATATATAGTTGCTTTTATAGGTTTCTTTTGATTTGATTACGGCAAAGCCCAAGGGCAATCTGCCTAAGTTGTGGGATTTAAATACTCCTGAATTTTAAAAGCCGTTTCTAGTGATGCGGAGTTTCCTTACTCATGCTACACAGATTGTTTTAATGCCGTATTGCAGGAAATTCAAACTTTTCATGTAAATATTTATTACGTATTCCAGATAATCTCTCATTCTACTAATTTATCATCTCATTCCACATTTTGTCTATAATGATTGTACTATCATATGTAATCCCACGTTCATTTTTATAATTACAGACTTCTGTAAATGACAGGTTAAGATTGTACCTGATATTTTTAAAGAGACTGCGTGCGGACTTAAAATTATTAACATATTTGTTTTTTTTTTTCTAGGATATAAATATAATCACTAAAATGCTTCACAAAAATAACCTATTCCATTATTTAGCATAATTAATCTCGTGAATGCTATGTTTCAACATTAGAGACTAAAAGTTCAACAAAACCTTTGAAATTTAGAAACTGAATCTGAGTTATAGTTATGGCAATATTTGCATCAATTACATGGGCACGAACAATGCGTAAACAAAAAAAAGTCTTAGTGAAGGAAAAGTTTTATATTTAACTCATGATAACTACAGGAAACAAAAATAGAAAGAAAATAGATTATACGAAAAAATAAAAATGGAGGACACAAAAAATTATTTCCCTCAGTTACTATTTTTATGTCAAGTTATAACACTCCTTTACATATATTTCAAATTTCGTAGATTTCATAGAGATCATCTTCAAGTACAATTCTCACCTTAATTACGATGAAGGAAAATACAAAACAGGAGCTTTAAAAAAAAACTTATTATATTATCTCTCAAAAAAACTTATTATATTATCTCTCAAAAGGCAGGAACCGAATCTAAAATTTTAAATGCATTTATGAAAAACAAAAACAAAAAAAAAAAAAACAATTTTCTAACAATGAATAAAAATTATACGTACAAAAGATATTATTAGAATGATATTCAGGCTTTAATAACCTCCATTGTAGCCAATTAAAAAGAGGTGCCACATGTAAGCACGCGCACTTTCTTCATTAAAAGTTGGGAGAAGCTACTATTTATTTATTTTTAAATATAGGAGGCATATCACATTTTTTTATAAATTACCAGGAAAACATCTAAACAGACTCCATCGTTGAACTGATACAGAAAACAGGTTATTAACATCAAGCCCTTTGTTTGCTTGCGCGAATTCGAGTACTTTAAAAACAGCAACTAAGTTTTGCTTCTAGTTCAATGTTGTGATTTCATTTTTCTCTTACTTTCATATTTAATATCAAATCTCACAAGAAAAAACACTCACATTCAGAAGCCTGCTACATTAATTATTATCAGACGTCTTCTATTTGAATTTTAAATCATTTAAATAACCAGACAGTTCCTTGAAGCAGAAAAAATACAGCCAGAAGATATGCATAGCAAAACACTTCTTCAACGTTAGCAACACGATCACAATTAATATCGATTAGATGATTGGATTAGAACTTGGATAAGCACTGGAGAAATATGAGTTTTTCTCCCCGAAACTTATGTATTAATTCCAAAGTACGAGTACATCACTAAGATAGAGTATACAAGTGGTTTCAAACCAGCGGAGCGCCGATAATTTTTTAATTCTGTATTTGCTGTAAAAACGCCGTTTTAAAGGTTTTAATTATCAGAGTTTACATTATTATCATTACCATTATAAACTAACGTAAATAACGCACTAGAAAAAATACAAATTGAGACAATTAATTTACAGTGTGATATAAATCTTATTCAATCGTTTGAACACACGTATCTGATTAATTTTTATTCGCACTTGTCAAAAAATAAGTAAACTCAGTTACGGATTTTTGCATTAAGAATAATCGCTTTTGAGTGAAAATATTTATTTGCAAATAACTTTTCGTAACAGTTGAAAATTAATAAGAGAAGAACCCGATTGACTGAAGAGCATTTATAATCTCTGATGAAAATAATTTCTTACAATAATTTTTCTCCAGCAGGTTTTCGCCAATAATTTTTCTCCTATAATTTACACAAACATAGTATTTTAATTTGTGTCGAAAAAAAAATCTAATAAATAAGAGAAAAAGACTAGATTATTATTTATTCTCACGTTTTAATTCCATTCGGAAAGGTTTCTCTGAAAACTCAATATTTTCATATTTTGTTTATTTTACTTTAAGTTAAAGTTATTTAATGATTAATTGGACGTGTTAGAATTATTTAAAAAAGTTAGTCTTAAAATTCAATATTTCGCTGTCAATACACAAGTTACAAAGTGTAACCAATAAAATGTCTTCCAAGTACCGAACTTAAGGTTTCAGATGGAAAATAAATGCAAATCGAGTTGTTTTTTCCTTTGCGTTATTGCTGCTAAAAAGTATGCATGTTGTGATAAATATTCAATACGCGAAAGTTAAAATTGAGTTAAAATATTTTATATTTTATTGATAAAAGACTTTTGTTTTGATAAAAAAAAGAAAAACATTCTAACCCGACAACTGTTCTCAGATAGTGCATTCGGCACTCATGCGATTTGAGTTTCAGACCACTGGTCATCAATAAGATAACAATTCAAATTTTAAGAAAGCACACATTTTGATTTTCATATGGAGGTAATGAAGATTCAACGCTGTTCGCTGTTCTTTTTTAAAAAATTAAAACTAAGCTTTTACATTTAAATTTCAATAACCTCTCTATCTTAGATCCAACAATAAATATTTTTCACAATATTTATTCCCTGTGAGGAAACTGAACATAAAAATCTAATACAGAAAGCAATAGCTTGAAAATGCCAAAGCTAATAAAGTCCAAATAACATTATGATCAGATAACACATTTTTAAAACAATAAAACATTTTCTTTTTTTCCCTTTTCCACGACAGTGATGGTTGAAGATGTTTGCATTATATTGTAACACACAGTGGTATAATGTAATGTGAACGATCAGCTGGTTAGCACCGATTCGGCAAAATGATAATTTTACACTGATAAAATAATAACTTCTTATCGAACCGTTTTTTAAAATTTTCATTCCGCGGAAAAATGCCACTATTGAATTGTAATACTTATTTTAATAATACTACTGTTTAGTTAGTGGGTAATTATCGTATTTTGAGGCTGTGAAACGACTGTTAAATTATTTAAATCCCATCACTAGTTAACACCATAAAATTCCGTAACTGAAGTTAGGAAACCGTCATATCACAATGACACAGCGACAATATTTGAAGATGTTTGTTTGCAATTTCTCATGCAGTTTCGAAAAGTTCTGAAGAACTAAAATAATATTTAACCTGATTCTTTCAGTGATGCTTACAAACGCCTTACTGTTCAGTTATCCTATCCTGAACAGTACACAGCCAGGTTTTTATAATGTTGATAAAACAAAAAGTTTACATAAAAATGTTGCACCCAGCTATCTTTTTTTCTTTCAGTTTCAGGGTAGACCAGACTTACAAAAACATTTTTTTTAGTAAGTGTTTACAGTCGAAGAAGAAACTAATTGTTCACACAGGTGCGTTTCTTTGTATACTATGAAGAGTTCAGCATGCAGTGACTACCTGTACAGCGACTTAATACAATTATCACATAAACATTTGCATTGCGTAACCTACGTTTTATCCCACGCGATTTTAAAGAGTATCTAGGTCATTTGTTGCCTACCTCATCTCTTAGCAATACTTGTAAATATATGCGCATATTTCTTTTTACTTTTCTTTTGTTTGTTTCGATGGGAATTGTGCTCTTTTACAAACCTGGCGATTAATGTTTTGCTATCTAATGATCAAGAGATCACTAAACAACCGTATAATAATAACCATCAACCATATTATAATTGGTATAAATTAGACATATCGTTATCTGCATATTTTATTAATTTCACCAATGTTTTACTTTTAAAAACGTACACTGTATCGTAACAAATGTACATTACGTTTATCAGAGCAGAACACATGAAAAATGAACAACGCCCGCACCAGGATTTGAACACCGAACCTTTCAACTGCTACCCGGTCATGTTTCCAATTACACCACAAAGCACGCGGTAACGAGTGAGAAAATGCTTTACAACATATTTATGCATACAGTTTTGTTAAACCGGCCTGAAAGCGTCAAACAAACATGTATACTGAGCACATGAACCCTATTTAATACGTATCATTCATTCATAATTATTTAATCTTAGAAATACTTGTTTACATGAGGTGTTGCAGGACTGTTACACTGACCTGCATACAGATATGTGAATAACATAAATAAGTACAAATCATGAAGAAAGTTCAGAAAAGCATGCATACTCCATAAGATAGATCAAAGTTTGAAAATAATATTGTTAGAACTTTTGGGTCAAGAGTTTGAACGAGGTTAAATAGCTTAAAATTATTCCCCATTCGAAGCATTCGAACGCCGTTAAATAAGTAAACATCAACTTTGTAACACAATATTTCAGGTAATCCTAATTCAGTGCACATCACTGATGCAAAGCAACTTTTGTCCTTACTCCATGAAGGCCCTGAGAACGAAGCGCCCTTCAACAACAAACAATAAATAAAATAAAGGAAAATATGTACCCATTACCGGAGCGACGTAATTAAATTTTATTTATTTTAAAACTAATTGCTTAGAAAACATATTTGTTTTCCAATTTGTTTAATATTTTTATATTTAAATATTACACGCATCAAAAAATTAAACAGGGTTAAATATTAGTAAAATCCCTTCATTTTTCTCCAAAGACCTAATGATTAATGTTTTATCTCTAATATTAAAAAACAACTAATTGGTTTTCACGCAGAACTGTCTTTTTCCTCAAGTAAAATATTAATAATAATAACAATCCAAGGAAATTTGTTTTCATTAGCTTTAATCAAAGAAGAATTAAAAGTAATATGTATAAACTAATGTTTAAATTAGAGAAAAACTGCAGAAACCTCAGTTCAATTGAGATGGAGAATGCTTCTCAGCAATTATGGGAAGAATGCTAGGCGTAATTCTCAGAAAAATAGTAATCCCAAGTCATTTACATATTTAGTTTGTTCGTACTGCAGTACTATTACTCTGAATGTAATAGTCTTTGCTGTAGTCCCGAAACTATACGTAGAATTTTCAGCTCTAAAAACCTTCAAGGCTTCTAGTTTCCTTTTGATGAACTTTATGTCTAACAACTTTAAAGGCCTTTTTAAATAAGACTGAAACACGGCGACTGATTCGACAAATTTAGCTCCCCGGATTTTAGATGGTTAGCACTGCTGCATTGAAAAGATCTAGACATTATAAAGCGTGATTTCAAAATTGATAGTGTTTTAAAGCGCAAGATTAGTGAAATTTAATTCTTTAAAATTCATCATTTAAAATGTATCAATACTCAAATTTAATTAATAAATTCAGTTAAAGTAGCTATGAGTAAAAAATAATTTAAATAAAACTAGAAATCGGAAACCTTAATGGTTTCTAGTTTTCCAGTCTGCATCTACTGATTTCAAGTTTGGACAAAAGAAAAGCAAGTTGAGATATATTTCTACTTTCCTTTAGTATAAAGCGGCTTTCATTTACAGATGTATGGCGGTGCAAATTTCTTTGATACTTTCGACAATTAGCAACGCAACAATTTAGCAACAATAACAAGCAATAATAAATACTCCAGAAACATTCATTACTAAGCAAAGAAATTTTAATCGAAGAGGCATTTTACTGAAATGAGAAACAGCCTACTAAATATTAAAAAAATGCACAGCAGGGAGTAAAACATGGGGGAAAAAGGCAACAAATATAAGAACAGTATTTCACGGTTAACGTTAAATTCCATTTACTACAACTATTATTACATCATATTCCATTTATTCGTGTATCTCTCTCTCTGCGTGTAGACTGGCAGGCAGGCAGGCAAGCAGGCAGACAGATAGATAAAAGAAATTTTCAACAGTTAAGCCAATTCGTCACTGAATTATATTTAGTTATGTTAGTTGCCACTGAATTATATTTAGTTTATGTTGTACCTAAACTTACACAAAATTTTACAATACACCACTGTGTACAGGTTTTCTAATGTAGGATTCCTAACAAACAGAGCTCGGATCTTTTGTTTTTAGGACAAATAATTCAAATTTTAAAGGCAAAAATTTCTACATTTTTACTTCTTTTTAAACGTTTGCAGAAAAATAAAAGTATTTGCATCAACTATCTAAGAGACAAGTACTCTTTTTTAGAAAGGATTACATTACAATACCGATTCATAGAATCCCATTAACCAGTTTAATACCTTTATCTATACAACGGCTGTATGTTTCTATAACATTTAATTCTCTCGCATAATTATTTTATTTATTTATATATTATTATTATTTTTTTTTTTTGCACATTCACAAAATGGATAAAATTTCATTCCGTTCACAGTGGCTCTGCGCAATTTGTATGTTATTAACAACTACATGCTTTTTCGAAGGTCGCCTCTATAAACTGGTTATGCTTTTAATAACGCTAAGTTTTAGTGTTTCTATTAAATTCAATATAAAGCATCATTCTGCCATATTAAATGCATTTTTAATGCAAATTTTAAACCTCGGAGCACACACACACAATAAAAAAAAAATAAAATAAAATAAAATAAAAAAAAAACCAGCGTTTTTGTAAAGGTAATACATTAAATAAATAAAATAGCACAACATGCCGGAATGGGAAAGTTAACAAACGTAAGTTTGCCTTTTCCCCTCCCCCTTCAAGGCGGTAGAAACAAACAAGTTATGCCAAGCAGTGGCGTAAATCATTGCGCAGCGCAAGTGAACGGGGTCACTTTGCAAGTGTCCGTGGGTGCGCCTCTACGAACACCTGATTGACGCCTACGCTGTTAGATTTTGGGAGAGACAACTTTGCCCCAGTGTAGGACCTTTTTTTTTTTTCCTTCTCTCGTCGGTGGACATCCGCTGCTTATGAAAATACATGACGCAAACAGTCGCGTTGGCTTCCAGGTGTGACGATGAAACATGCTTTCAGCAGTTTCAACACAGCGTGAAGAGAAATATTATTACATCTCTCTAGAATATAACAGGTTCTACTTACAGAATTAAGTTCCATATTATATGTATCACTATGTGCCATCAAATTCGCAGTTCACACATTACGATACATATGCATTTCATTAAACTCAAGGCAAAATCCGTATATGCATAATATGATATAATGGAGTTAATTTTTTATTTGTGCGGTTTAGATTTTGTTTTATGTATTAAACTCTGTTAAAGTTTTCCTAAAAAGATTTAATAACTAACTTTTCAAGTCAGGAACAGCAATCAAAACAATTTTTTTAATGTGAGAAACAGCAATGCGCAGGGCATAAGATACAAGAAATAATTGTTTTCCTATTACAAGCTATCGATGATGCCCAGGTTGTTAAGTGATAAAATACCGTATTTACTAGAAAATAATTCTCATTAGAATTCATTTGTTTCTGGTACGAATTAAAGGCAAACTACCAAATTAAACGCAATAATGTACTATGACAAAGAAAGAAAAATTAGGAAAAGTTAATGATTCATTATTACTAATTTGTTTTCAGGCATATCAGCAAACCAGTATAGTAGACGGAGGCCTAAATCGAAATAGTTCGATTAGATGTGATAATTATACAGCACTAAACACGAAATTTACACATACGGTAATTACCTGAATAGTTTATTTAGTATTTAAACAGCCTAATTAGTCTCTTTAATATAATACAATGTAACCAAAAAACGTTCTTGCCGTTTTAACGTGACGTTTGATGAAACGCTTACAGAAAGTAAACGAAGTGACTCATGCCGCGAAAAGTTAATGTAACCACTAACGTACATTAATAAAGGTTTGCTGAGCCATGCAGCAATCATAGTTTGCCCAGTGTCAAACAGAAATAGAGGTATCAAAGCAGCTCGTTCGCGATTGTTGCTGTGAGACTAAAGGTGGGCCTATCATCAGCCGTATCTGATTCTTTGTGATGAATCCCGCCATGAGCGACCACATATGTTGGATGAGGGGACCATAAGAGTAACCATAGATGAAGACAGCAGTGAAACATGTGGTGAACTTGCCGAACAGACTTCATCTCCACCGCATACAGAAGGTGTACAAGTTTAGCAAGTGGGTCGGCACGTTGTCGGCACCCAACAAGGAACAACAACGTAACAAGTTAACCTGTTTGTTATCGTTGTCTCGACGATCCAGTAAGACAGCCTCCCCCCCACCGGCGTGCCAGACTTCAGTTGTCACCACGTGATCCTGTTTCTCATATTTCAAAACCACCTTTGCATCCCCACAATATTCATGTTCTGCATCTGTTGCGCCAGGTAATGCATTAAGAGCAACTACCATCAGACTACATCATCACTCAAGTCCTGCATTCGCAACGTCAACATAAAGACACAGGGTTGTTTAACCCCAAGGGTCTATATCTCCATAACGGCGTGAGATCATATATGGCAAGAACAACCAAGAATACCACTGAACGACTTGGCTGGGAGACACTGTGGTCGTCGGACCTAGCGGCCACAATTATCGTCTTTTCCATTCGCTAGACAACAACCACTGCTGGAAATCTTGACAGTGCGGTAGACCTGAAGCACGTACACATGGACTTCTTTGCGTCCAGTACCCCCAAATTTTATCGCCAGGGCATTGCATAGCTGCAGGAATGGTGTGGTGTGATGTACTGAATTATAGCAAAGCACGAGAGGGCTATCTGCCCAAGGGAAGGGATGTCTTCGCGGAGGACTTTCTAAGGAAAACTGGCTCGTATATACATTACACACGGGGAAAACGGCGAAAACGACCATGCAGCCAGCCCGTTCACCTGGAAACGAACCCAGGTTGGAACTACCAGTGTTCAGCGACTTTACCGCTCGGCCGCCAGAGGGTCCACAAGAATGTTAATAAAGGGATGCTGATAGAGATTAATTCCAAACATAACGCTGAGTATTATATGCTGTAAGCCTGTTTACTTCCAAACATAACGCTGAGTATTATATGCTGTAAGCCTGTTTGTTTCTGACCATCACGAACGGCAGTATCTTGTTTGGTTAGCGTGTAATTAAACTCCTTCCTATCATTCTGCTGTTTCATTTATAATAAAGAGGAAGTTCTTATTTTCGAATAAATAGGGTAGCACTACACATCAACATAATTTCCATACATTTTCTCAAATAAATAAAATCTCTTAAAAAACTGACCGCATATTGTTATTGACTTCTAAAATAAGCGGCTTTCTAATTTATAGTCTTTCACTTGGCTACAAGAGAATTTTTGAGAATAGACTAGCGGACTATTATATGTTAACTTCACCATGATAAAATATTCTTCCTGTTCCGGATCTCGACAGTTTCACAGAGGCTGCTATTAAAACTATTATTCTACTGCTTTCCGTCACACAACCAATATATATATATTAACTTTAAGTTTAAATATACATTTTTAACATAATTTAAATATACATTTTTAATAAGAACCGTTCTCCTGTTTTCCAACCAACATTAAATAAAATATTTCAAAGCTTTACCAAAATTTGTCATTTTTAGAAAGACCTCAGATGGTAGCACAAGTCCTATTTTGGTAGTAGCTCGGATTTAAGAAGTCAAAGAAATTTTACGCTTTGCTGCATTAATCAAATAAGACGCTGCAATCGATCTTCCTAATGATCGTAATTACTGTCATAAAATGTTTTTTTATTGTAAGTAATCATCGCATTTTATATGCATGCCTTAGTATGTTTGTGTTTAACACATCGAGGCTAGTATCCATGGTTCGAATCCAGCGACACCACAGCTGATTTTTCGTGATTCTTGCTCCCGAACATCAAGATTATAATATACAATTAAGAAACCTGTCTGAATGAGTTGAATTACTGTGAGTTAAATGCCATATATTACTATAACATAAGTTGAATCACTATCAGTTGAATGTCATATATTAATTTAAAATGAATTGAATCACTCTGAGTTGAATGCCATATGTTAATATAAAATTCTTTTTTTAATTCTCTAATATTTTTATGGTGTAACCGTAATATTTCATTCTGTTATAAATTTAATATTTTTACTAAACACATATATCTACAACAAATTACATTTGCATGCTCTAGTGTTTACAAACACTGTGCCTTCTACTTCCTTTAATGATGTTGCTCAACATATAGCAAGCATTAATGCTATTATTCATTAGACTTATAAGGTATATCTCCCACATTCTCAGCGTGCCTTCGTGGTGCAATGGTCAGCACACTGAGCCGGTATTTCAGAGATCCGTGGTTCGATTCCCGGCGAAGGCGATGCATATTTTTCATCGTTCCTGCTTCCAAAAAATCCTAATGTCTCTACACTGGCGCCCGAACTAAAAGGGTTGTGGATGATGACTCTCCACACCCAGTTGGCGTGGGAGTATATAAGGTATATCTCCCACATTCTCAGCGTGCCTTCGTGGTGCAATGGTCAGCACACTGAGCCGGTATTTCAGAGATCCGTGGGTCGATTCCCGGCGAAGGCGATGCATATTTTTCATCGTTCCTGCTTCCAAAAAATCCTAATGTCTCTACAGACTAATTTCAATAGTTCTTCTTTCCTCTGAACATGATTTACATTTATTATTGATTTATTATATGTTGTAAAACTTTATTATGCATAATACTTATTTTTGTCACTTGACCTTTGAAAGTACTGCAAAATTTATTTTTTGATAATCTTTACTCCGTGATTTTACCTTTACGTATCATTATATGCATCCTTTTAATAACGAAATAATAAGATTAAATACTATCTCAGTTTTTATTATTTATACCTCTTCATAATATACCCGTAAGTTTTTCCAAAGATATAGACTTCATAATAGTACAGTCAAATTAATTTGCTTAATATGTTAATTATGGAGTTTTCATTCTATATTGCAAGCCTTGTGAGCTTCTGTATGCGCTATAATGGTTTAAGCTTTAGAAGGGTTCCCCTTTTACTGAAAGCTGCAGATATGGTTGAGAAAAACCATTCTAGCAAAACAAACACTTCCTTTTATTTTAGGTAATTTGCACCAGAAATAGGATATTGATGGAATTTCGCAGAGTATTTATAGTAATTTTACAGTAGTAAATCATTTAGAATAAATGGAAGGAGTTATAAAAAGAAATTGCAGATGGAATAGTGCTAAGGTGTGCAGAGGAAAAAGCTTGCATAGTTCATTTTAATTCAACTAAAATTAGATGACGTCTACAATAATTCTTATATGATATTTGCAAAAATTTCTATTTTCGATATTCAAGCTAGCTACATTCCTATAAAGAGTTGATTAGATTTTGTAAAAAAAAAAAAAAAAAAAAAAACTGGACAACCGGAAATGGCACTTTACACGAAGCCCATAACAGTTTTTAGTGAAAGACTATATTAAAATACACCCAAAACTCTTCAAATTTGGTATTTCAAATTGGTATGTAATCGAGGGCAACATTTTACATTTATAAGCATTAAATGTATTCTTTGAATTATGCTAAATGCAACGAGAATAAGTTCATCATGAAGACTAGATATCGTTACGAAGCAATTAAATGCATAAACTTCAATTCTCAATTTTCTGATCATTTCACTTTTGAGTCGAACCACTTTCCAAATAAAATGATGCTGCCATCAAATGTTGTCGCTATGTATTATTTTTTAAGAAATAATGCAGCAAACGTAAATAATACTTCGAATATAAAAAAGAAATGTGCGGCAACACCAGAAACTTTATTCGGAGTTCTAAAGTTATGCTGTTTTTACAAATTTTGTAATCGCTAAATTAATAACCGAAGATATTTCCAAATGAAAGCATGAGAACGGATGTGTACATAAGTACATATTATAGTTATCATTATTCACAGTATCGGAGAATAGAATAATAATTATAAACACTACTAAGTTTTTAACATTCAATTATACAGAGTATAAACGAATTAGATTTTATTTATAAACGATCAACCGAAAATGATAGTTCACTTGAAGCTAGTTGCTGTTCTGCCAATTCTATGTTTTAATAAGGAACTGGCGAGAGGTCATGTGTTGGCCACATCAGATTTTTCTTAAATCTCAATTTTAATATTTTTATTTTAATTGAAATAGAAATGGGTTGTGTGTTTGACATATGAAATGAAATTTTATTGTTCAGTTTTCAACAAGTGAGTACTGTCCTTTTTATTTATTTTTTATGGAAATGTATGAGTTTTAACAGTGTAACATTTGCTAAAAGATATGGATGGTAAAGGAAAAAAATTTTTTCTGTCACTCGCTTTTAAGAAACTGTGTGATTGAATTATTATTATATATTCTTTGATAATTTTACTGATTATCGTTCATTTATGCATCACTACTTATTTCTGTTCATTTATATCACAATGTACTAGAGACTTTTTTTTTTTAAAAGTAAAATCCTTTTGGAACAGCTTTCTACAGCGTTTAGACGAAAGAAGTAAACAGCATGACACATATTAAAAGACAAAACCATATCAGACAGAAAAAGTTAATGCATTAAAATGTAAGGAAAGAAAACCTAAAGCTTTCTTTATTCCATATCATAAAAAAAATTCCCTCAAAGAAAAACAAATAAACGCAAAATGAATAAAAGCTACATATAACAAAACTTCAGGAACATATTAAAAAGCAGATTCTTCAAATATTGCCTTAATTGAGATATTTTATTTCTACTCACCCTCTCGATCTGTATAATATTATTTATATGCTGAAAAGTACACTCTTAGACAAAAACAAACGACACACCACGACGCACAGAGAAGACAAAGCAAATTGGACACAAATTGATATGCATACATGTTTCGACGGAAAATGAAAAATTTTACATTTTGGCTGCCAATGAATGAACGATTGCCGCTACACAGCGCATCTGATCTGCGCAACTGGCAGGATATTTAAGAGGAGAAATTACGATTCCAGGTCATAAATTCTTCACGAATTTCATTCCGTGTACTCTGGTAGACAGTAACTATGCCTCGCATACATATAAAATATAAGCAGGGATAGCAGAGGATATAAGGATATAAGCAGATTCAGAATTTGAGAGAGGCCGTGTAGTTGGGCTCAAAGAAGCCGGTTGGTCTTATCGGCGAATAGCTCGACGACATTTGAACAGAAGCGATGCCACTATTAGACGATGCTGGCAGGAATGGGTGAACCATGGCCGCATACAGCGTCAAGAAGGAACCGGTAAACCTAGAGAAATGACAGAACGTGAAGACCGAGCAATCGTCAGAGCGGCATTCACAGCTCCAAATGCATCATTATCATCGATTGTACGTGCAACTAGTGCTTCAGTGGCCGCAAGGATCATTCATAGACGGCTCACAGAAAGGGGGCTGAGGTCACGGTGCCTCTTGCGCCGACTTCCATTGACCTCTGTACAACGTCAAGCCCGTTTGCAGTGGTGTCGGGGTCATTCGCACTGCAATGTCACTGACTGGAGTAGAATAGTCTTCAGTGATGAGTCCCGCTTTGAACTGAGCCCCGATGACCAGCGAAGGCGAGTCTGAAGACGCCCCGGACAGCGGTGTGATACCAAACTGACTGTCTTCCGGCAGAAAGGCCGACAACCAGGAGTGATGGTTTGAGGTGCCATTTAGTTTCATAGTAGGACCCCTTTGGTTGTCATCCGTCGCAACCTTACAGCACAGCGGTTCGTCGACGAAGTTCTAAGGACCGTTGTTTTCCCTTTATATCACGCCAACCTGGGCTTACATTTCAGAAAGATAATGCCCGCCCCCACACTGCACATGTTTCTACTGCTTGCCTCAGTGCTTGCCGAACATTACCTTGGCCATCAAGGTGGCCGGATTTCTCTCCTATTGAGCACGTTTGGAGCATTATGGGCAGGGCCCTTCAACCAGCTCGGGATGTTGATGATCTAACGCGCTAGTTGGACAGAATTTGGCACGATATCCCTCAGAAGGACATCCGCAACCTCTATCAATCGATGCCAAGCTCAATAACTGCTTGCATAAGGGCCAGAGGTGGACAAACGCGTTACTGACTTTTTCACTTTGCGAAGCCCTATCACTTCAATAAATCATCCAACTTTTTTTCAAACTGTAATCATTTGTTTTTCTGTACATTTTTTTTTTGTTGTTGTTGTCTAAGAGTGAAGTATTACAGCTTCATTGAAAACTGATGCTTCGCTGGCAAAATTCGCTTTACAATCTCTACGCGTTAAAACCTTGCAACTTTTCAAAACAACACTTCTGGTGAGTAAAATCTGATACACGAGTGTATGCGAATTGAAACTTCTTCTACGCATTTTGGTTAAAATCTGTCTTTGAAAAGTAAAATTTAGTAGTAAGCCATAAGTTTTCGAAAGCCAAACTTTGTCAAACGTCACAAGAGACTGTTTTGGGACGCATGAGGTTGGTAGAAGAAAATGGCTTTAAGAAGTTGTAGAGACATTTGGCAGTTTGGAAGCAGGAGACATGAAAAAAGAGCAATGCCCTCGCGGGATTCGAACCTCGGACTTCTAGAATACGCACCGAGCGTGCTGACCACTACACCACGAAGGCACGCGAAGAAGGGCGAGAGAAATACCTTATAAAGTCGTAAAATCTCTGGTGCAGCCAGCATGTTTTCTTCCCTTTCGCGTGCAGTTGGGTGACAATGCGATGGCAGGCGACGCATGCACATTAGACTCACCCTTTTGCACTCTATTGTCACCGATGCGGCGGCATTGTAAGGTAAGGAGGAGAGGTCCGAGGGTCGAGTCCCGGCGAGGGCATTGCTCATTTTTCATCTCTCCTGCTTTCCAAAAATACCTAATGACTCTACAAATATGCAGCAAATCTTTTAAAGTTTTTATACATATTCATACATAAATAAAATACTTTAAATATTATAATCTGATCTTAGTATTCAGATTACAGGTATTTTTGGAAAGCAGGAGAGCATTTTTTTACATGAAAGTTAAGTTAGGACTGACAGTTTAACTATAAATACAGAATATATAGAATCTTCTCCATAAATATAGAATATAAAATCATGCATTTCAAACAATCTATTCGAAACGACAATACCAAACAGTGGCAAGGGGTGGGGAAAAAACTGTAATATTATTATTAGATCATAAATTAACACCGCATGGAGATTTTGAAAAATTTTAATAAATAAAAGCCTGAATTATTCAAAATGTAGCTATGCATTTTTTCCAATGGATTACTTGCGCACGAGGCTTGCAACAATATTTCCTGCAAGTGAGAAGGCAACAACTTTAATTTTACCAAGCCACGAAAGACGCGAAGTGAAAAAGATAAACTCGATTTGACGCATAAAAAAATTAAAGCATAACACCCCAAAAAGAATTTGATATTTCATAATAGAAAAATTAAAAATAATCACACAAATATTTTATTTAAAAAATAATACATACTTTTGCCAGCTTACAAAACTAAAATTTTATCAACGAATAAAATTACACCGAAATAAAATACATTTCAATTTTAAAGGTATCGGCGTTTGTTTCTGAATTTTTTTTTTGTTTCGTTTTCTTTGCAAGTATAAAATGTGCGAAACGTTGCAAGGACTATATTAGTGCATTATCACTATGACAAGCACCACAGAGACAGGCAAAGGGTGTAAAGGACCCGTTATTCAAGTCAAACGAAAGTTAATAGAAATGACCACTCGCACTTACAAAATATACAGCCAGCAATTATGGCTTAAATCGAAGATATTAACTGAATTGATTGTGAAAATAAGTTAGCTGTAAACAATTCAAGTAACGCGCAAGCTGATTCCGACCCAAAAGGTCAGCGTGACAAGACTGACGGCCAGAATAACGCAACGCCGCAGAATACTACTGGCAAGGAAATCAAATTAACAAACGGGACTTTCACCAGGCAGAACACGATCCGATTCTATCCTCTAAAACCCTTCTTTAGATATTCTTTTCTTTCTAGCTCATCTGAATATCGTGCGAGCTAGAAATTTACATTCTATCAGGAAAATGGAAATGAGAAGGACAGGAATACTGATTAAAATAAAATAACTGGTTAAAGAAATAAAACAATACCTTACAAACGTATTATGAGAAAAAAGTAACAATTACAATAAAATAGTAAAACAAAGTATCAAAATATTAAAAAAGTATGCTACTGTTAAAGAATAAAAATAAAAATTAAGAAAGGGGGAAAGAAAGAAATATACAGAGAAGATTGCAATCTGTACGTTGTAAAATTTCAGTTTCATCATTTGATTTTATTTTGGATGTAGACAATACAGTACAGAAGAAATACAGTTAGAAATTTTGCACAATAATATATGTTTTACTTACTTTTTCTGCATAATTTGAGCCTGGTTATGTTTGCTGCTGTATGGTTAGAATTATTCACAAGCGAAGAAACTAATCTTCCGATGCAGTGCAAAATCACTATTTAGGAATAGGCCCTTCTGAATATTTCCCAGTACACTCCTCTCATTGAGTATACCCCCATGCCACAGATACTATTCTAATAATAGCCTTTCGTTGATTTTGGACTTTTTTCCCTTCTTTTTCTTTCTAAAAATTTTCCCCTTCTTTTCTTTCTTCTCTCTCTCTCTCTTTTCTTTTTCTTTACTTTATTCTAACACTCACACTGTTAATAGTTTTTTAGGAAATATTAACGCTGACGGCCGACCTGGAGAACTTAAAAGGATATGAATCAACGACGCTTTCGCAACAAAAATATTTTTTTAAATGTAACGCAAAATGCTTTGCGTCTGCAGAGGAAGTTGTATCACCAAGAGGTCAGAAGTTAATCTGTGGAAATTAGAGCTAGAGAGCCCCGGAATTAGGCGACAATACTTTAATGACAGAAGTTAATTGATGGGTTGAGTTATAAGGCACAGAGATAATATAGTCGTTTCGCTCTGCTAAATGAGATCAGTAAATACCAGGAGTACGTTTAGAAATTTTAGGCGAAAAGAATTATGTGTTTTTAACATCTGTTACACATTCAGTGAGAAATACAGTTTTAAATTACTTATTAATTCTAAATAAATTGACTTCTAAGGGATTAGTTGAAGGCCCAGGAAACTTAATAAGTAGACTTTCTTAGCGGCGCTTGGTACTGATTCATATGACGAATCTCGATAAGAAAAACTCAGTAATAATAATTACTGAGCATTTTTTTACTAATTTAATTACATCTCAATCTACGATTTAAAAAATACATTTTTTGCAGGCTTTATTTAAGAACTTTTATAAAAATGAAAAGTCATATAAAGACAGAATAAGGCTGTCCTACAAATAAGAAGTCTTATTTCTAATACACTCATGTCCATAAATTAAGAATAATGCAAGCTACGGCAAATAAAGGTACAGAAACAAAACAAACGTGACTTATTCATAAAGCCCATATATTAAACGAAAGATAAAGAACAAAAAAGATGACGTATGTATAATACCATTCATAAAAACTACGATTTTTGCTCCCGGGAGCTACATGGTTGGTATGATGGTTAATACATTGTGTTATGTCTCCCAGACGATGAAACACAGTTCGTACAACTCCTAGGCATGCTGAGTATCAATTTATCGAGCTGATCTTGGGGAAGATTACTCCACTCAACAAGCAATGCTCTTCGGATATCCGGTACACATGTAGGAGGTGCTTGACTACTGCAATTCGTCAGCTAAGTATGTCTTACACATGCTGTATCGGATTGAAGTCAGGTGAGAATGCTGGCCATTCCATACGGGTGATATCCTCAGACTGAAGACATTCCTTTACAATGTTTGTACGGTGAGGATGGGCGTTGTCATCCATGAACACAAATTCTGTGTCCATAGCACCCTTAAACAAACGTACATGTTGTTCCAGAATGATGTCCCGATAAATTTGGCATGTCATGGTCATCTGAACATGACATTTTCTGTTTTGGAGCCCAGTATAATTCCAACCCAAACGAGCAATCCTGCACCACCGTAAAAGTATCGTCCAATGATGTAATCTTGGTGGTAGCGGGTATCTGGAATTCTCCATATGAAAGTCCGACGTGAATCAGACTGCAAGCTAAACCTGGACTCATCGGAAAACATCACCCAAGTCCAACTGTCACGATGTCCACATTACATGTCTCTACTCCAGGCTAACCGCTGGCGACAGTGAGTTGCCGTGAGCAGAACACATGTGAGAGGCCTGGGGGCATATAGACCAATCTGTCTCAAACGTCTGTACACGGTTTGCTTTGAACTTGTCGTATCCATGGCTGAAGACAGCTGATGCGACAGGTCTAATGCTGTGCTCTATCTGCTTCTTTTGCCATTTAATACCAAATAACGGTCATCATTCGGCATTGTAACTCAGGGCCGACCTGCACTGTAACGTCTACTGGTATTTCCATCATTTTGGAATCATTACCAAAGCTTAGAAGTGATGCTTCTAAGCTTCCATTCGAGTACACCCACATTCCAAGCGGCCGACAATTCTACAACGTAAAAAATAATACACATGCGTTCTCTGTATCATAACTATTTGGTTGTGGCACTGAGAGGCTTACGAAACGCTTGTGAACAATTTTACTTCTTAGCTACCACTCCTTATACACACTTCTCTTACATTCTCATCATTGTGACGTAATATCGGCGTCATCTGATGGCTTCATGTAACTTGCATATTATTCTTGAAGATGTGTGCGATAATTCTACAGGTGAAATTTTTACTTTAGAGTTCGATTTCCGTGCGATTCCGAATTATCCTTAATTTATGGACATGAGTGTATGATTACAAATGAAGGGGGAAGAAAGTAACCTTTAATGAACGATAAATCTGTTGAGATTTACCAATGGCTGCAGTGAAAAAAGGATAAATTCAGTCTTGCTAATTGACCGTTGAATTCCACTTCTTACGCGAGTATTCCTAAAAATTCTCCATGGTAATTAAATCTGGAGATTTAAAGAAGAGCTTGAGAAACATACTGGAAAGCCATTTTCCGTAGACTGCTTACAGGTGCTCTTTAAGAGAAGCATTCTTGCATAGTGCATTTAAAGAAAACAAATTGCCAGCTCCAGCTTGAAACAATGCTTTCTGAGAGTCGTTAATGAGCTGAAAGCTCAACCAACAATTAATCATTGCAACTGGAGATTATCTTAGCCATGAGAAGGCGGATCAAACTATCATTGAACCAATTTTTTTTTCTGCCGTTCAGAAGCAAATCCTTTTATCTTTCACAGGTCATTTCAGCAATACTGTCAATCACCTAAACAGTCTAAATTGAATTTTTCCACGTCAGTACAAATGCTATATTTCCAGGAACCAGTCCATTACATAACACTTTTAAGCCCGTTTAAAGCATTCAATTTCATAAGATGTCAATAAAGACGCTGGTTTCCTTTTCCTGTATTTGAAATGAAAATATGAAGCGAAAACTGTCAGCCATCGATTTAAAAACAAAAATTCCTTTCTCTGTCAAAAAGGCAATTGCATTGAGAAACCACTGGCTTAATTAACCATTTTTTTTCTTCCTCTTCAGCCAGTGTTAGCGCTTTTCGGCTGAGCCGGGGGGATATTATTCTTTCATGTCACTCGTTCAAATGTAAAAAATTACCATTAATGGGCATTTGAACGATTTAACTTCTTGCCAATAATAAAGAATTTTCATTACACAAAGTGAATATTTTCCCTTTCGACAAATCTAAAAATTACTGTTCGTCAATCTGTTTTAGCTCTTTCAGTGTACGATTTAGAAACTTCTAATTTACGATTCATTTTTTTTTTCTGTAAAATATATGCATACAATAGGAAAGCACATTGTGTACATAAAAAAGAAAAATATTATTGTAATTAATAACTTCTGCAAAACTGTAATATTAGTACTTACATTTATATGTGCTTTTTCATCTGCTATTCTCTTAATTTAAGCTGTTATCTCAGAAATAGTATACACCGCGTTCAATTTTCCCTCTAAATTTTCAAGCAGTAAAATCAGCAAGGGATGGAGGAAGAGAAGCGAAAATATGCGAATTAATAAAGTTACAGAATAAAAGTTTATACGAATTTTGATCAAAGACTATGTGAAGTTAATTTTAAATGAAGATATCAAAAGCAGTTTATAACATTTTCCTAGATCAAAATAAAAAGCACGTTATTTCTGTGACGCATTAATTGATACGAAGTGCTTTTAAGTATAAATTTGAAGGAGTGCCAAGGAAAGAAGCTCTTAGTAAATCTTTATGAATGGATTATGTATAACACTCAATTTAGAAGACGCAAAGCAATCGTAATTTTCTTCTTCTTCAATAGCCAGACAGCCCAGGATGGGCCCTTGCCTTCCTCAGGATCGAATTCCAAGCTCTTCTATCCTTAGCCATGGACATCCAATTAGTTACTTTTAAAGTTCTCAAATCTGTTTCCAAACAGTCGAGCCACCTAAGTTTAGGTCCCTCTTTTTCGGGTCCCGAATGGCCTGGCCGAGAAGATCTTTCTAGTTACACGATTTTCATCCATTTTGCACAGGTGTCCTGCCCATTTAATTCTCTGAATCCTTAAATATTTTACTATGTCTAGTTCTTTAAAAGATTTATAGAGTTCAGAGTTAGTTCTTCTCCAGATATTGTTACACTTTATGCCACCAAAAATATATCTCAAAATTTTTCTTTCAGAGACAGAAATTATACTTTTAGCTTTTTCTGTCATTGCCCAGGTCTCAGCAGAGTATGTAAATCGTAATTTTAATTACATGTATTAAATACGTCTTAAAGAAACTACCATTATTATTAAAAGTATATATGTATATGAAAGTAAATATAAGCGTACTGACAATGGACTTTGATGCAGTCAAAGAAAACTATGAAAATAAAAATCACTAAGTAGGAATTACTTGAGGTTATGTAAACAAATGCTTTTTTAAGAATTTATTCAGTACGACAGGGTTAATTAAATTTTCGTATAGAAAATCGTAATTTTGACAATAAATGCTATAAAAAATTGGGAGGGGGACTTGGAAATTCAAAATAGTAGCGCTACAACTGCTCGAAGTTGACTCCTACCCTTCCGTATTGCAGGCTACATCTCGTTACAATGATTTGAAATCAAAAATCCAAACATTTTGCATTAAAATATGATCTTGCGCAGATCTCGAACCATGAATTTAAGGGGGATGGGAGATTATTTTTAATATATTTTAGATTTAAGATATGGTCAATAAGTTAAAGAATATCTGTAAAATTTGAAGTCGACCGCTTAATTAAGTGAATTTAAAAGTGTTTTGAATACACGCGATTAAAGTTTTACATACCAAAAAAATAGTAGTCAAGTAATACTTAAGCAAACACACCCCTATATATGGTTTACACGTTCGTTGCCAAACAACATTTTCAAAAACCACAATAACAAATTTAAATTAATTAATTGTAAAATAAAAATACAAAACATGCATTTATGGGAAAGCTATGGAATTTAGATAATTTTTAATTGCTTTATGAATTATACGAGTTATATCGTAGTCCGTTTTTGCGATAAAATGTTTTATGACAGCGCCAACTACGAGTATACTCGCAGTTGCCGGTTGCTTATAACAAATATTGATTATTTTTAAAACAATTATTATAACACAGATTATTACAAATTGCTTAATTATTTTTATAGTTCCTATGTTATTTACTTTATAATTACTTATATCATACTTATATTAATTATAATAAATCTCTTCAATTGCTCCAAATTGTTGTGTATTTTTCTAACCCCCAAAGCCAGATACTTTCAGAGAACATGAAAATACTACGAGTTTGATCGTATATGGCGTAGGTAAAACAAAAACGTTCAACGAATTGACTCGTAGGTGGCGTCTAAACACAAACTTTGACCTACGAGATAACTCGTGTTTGGCAGCGAGCGTGTTAACCTGCAAAGGCAGGGACCATATAAACACATTTTCCTCTTCTGCGAAATCGCCCATTAGAGCTGTTAATTCTTTTTTTCCGATCTGTCCTCTAGGAATGCGTTACTTTGATGACTCCATGGGGATCTCCGGGGCTTTAGTTTGGTTTACAACATTTATTCTTCAGACGCTAAATGAATTAAGCGTCAAAATATTCCACTTATAAGACACTCCCCTCTTAATACCTTTAGTAAATACACGCCAATCGACAAACCCGCATTCGAAAAAGAATGCTGTTGTTGTTGCTTATCTCCAAGAGATCCGACGGAGTCAGATCAAATTAAGGAATCCGTTAACGGAAAGGAAATCGATGACAAGGCGGGGGGAAGTGTAGATATTGTCCCACAGGATATTCATACAGTCCAGGATATGTTCAGGAGATGCCTGGGAAATCGTAATTTTCTTCTTCTTCAATGGCCAGACAGCAAAGGATGGGCCCTTGCCTTCCTCAGGATCGAATTCCAAGCTCTTCTATCCTTGGCTATGTACCTGCAATTAGTTATTTTTAAAATTCTTAAGTCTGTTTCCAAACAGTCGAGTTACCTAAGTTTAGGTCAATTTTTTTCGGGTGCCGAATGGTCTGGCCGAGAAGATCTTTTTAGTTACACGATTTTCATCCATTCTGCACAGGTGTCCTGCCCATTTAATTCTCTGAATCCTTACATATTTTACTATGTCTAGTTCTTTAAAAGATTTATAGAGTTCAGAGTTAGTTCTTCTTCTCCAGATATTGTAACATTTTATGCCACCAAAAATACATCTCAAAATTTTCTAAAAAGAATGCTCAAATGGTGAAGCCTCTTTTATTCGTTTAAAAGGTATACACACTTGAATTCAGTAACGAATCAAGGAGGAAAAAAAATATTCACATTTCACCAATTTGCATGCAAATGCAAATTAGGAAAATCAGAATAAGAAGCTCTTTATTTTTTGATTTTCATGAAACAAAGACTAACAGAAAGAAAACAGTGGTTAATTTTAATTAGACACGAAATTTTGGATAGTAAAAGTGCATAAACACTTTTTCACAAAATAAACAGGGTAAATTTAATAAAAATATTACAATTTAAAAAAAAACTTACATTCTTTTAATTCATTTGAGATCTCTGTTTTCTTACGGAAGTTCAGAAGAAAGACGTCGAATTCAAATATATTTTCATCATCATTGCGAGCAAATATTCAAACAAGTAATAAATTAGAGGAAACATTATCAACAACATAGGAGCCTAATCAGAAAATGCAGTTTTTGCTAAATAATTTAAGAAAGGACAGCAAATTTTTACATAAGATACCACACATTTTCAGTAAGGGTTTCAGGATAATCGCAGCACAAATTTAAAATAAAAAATAAAAATCACCAAAAAGTACAACATCATAAGTGAATAAATATTGATATCGGAATGAAACTGTACAGACGGGCTTTGGTTTCCAGACTCTTCAAACTATACTAAGAGTGAGCAGAACAGTGAAAGGGCATGTACACCAACCGGAAAAAGAAACCTTAGAGCACTTTATGACGGGAAATCCGACATTTCGAGGTTTCCAAAGCGACTAGGAAAGAGAAACTCACAGACAAGAAGGTTAGGTTAATGGATTAAGGCAAAGCAACTGGAAGAATATTTGACTCAAGGAAGGGATACTTCCGTGGAGGGTATTTTAAGGAACACTGGAGCGCAGGCCAAATTACCAGCGTTCAGCGACTTTACCTCTCTCGCTGGTGGACGAGGGATAAGAAGGAAACGCTAAGGCAAACTGCAGAAGGGGTTTTTCTGCAGTGAAAGAGTCTCATATTTCTAGCTCTTTTTGCAATAAAGACGTCTTCACGGTTCTCGTTATAGTTTCATACTCCCTATTCGCCAGAGAAGTAGAAGACACTGTGCACACTAGAGATCATTTCAACCAGTTGGTACCACCGTGCCATGGGCGCGATATTCGCAGCAATAATTGTTATTATTTGCATTATTCGTTCTCATCACACCTTTTTGCATAATTCGAAGGTAGATTTCATGCAAATGCGTTGTTTATGTTTCGCAAACAAAAATTTGAATCGCATCGGATTTTTTTCTACAGAAGACTACAAAAAGTTTGGAAAGAAATTTAAGGCTAATCCTATTTCTAGCTAAACTATAAGCTTTTATAGAAGAACGCGCTTTAGGGGAAAACTCATAAAGCTATAATAATTGCTACTACACAGAAACACTTCTGAGCAAGATATAAAATAGACAAAAGGCATCCCAGTTATTAAAACTAACCAAGTAAACATATTTTTAAATTGGGAGTTGTGAAACTTTGTATCAGTTTAAGTAGGATTTACCCGTAATGAAAAGAATTGAAACATACGTATATATTTGCAACATGCTAAAAAAGGGTTAGTGGCGAATTTTCAAAATTTGAGAAAAAGTCATTTTAGTTTTCACAGGTTACTGAACCATGCGTATAATGCTCAAAGAAATAATTCTTCAGAGTTTAATTTTCTTTCGTCTACTTCAAAAAACACGCAGCTACTTCTCTTTATTGCACATATCATACTGTCTTTTCTCTTAAAAATAGGTTCAACTTAGAATTGATCAGTAGAAGAACTTGGAGCCGCCTCTCTGTAAGGAAATCCGGATTTTTAAATTTATCCGGTCCCCCTCGGGAAGGGAAATAAAAATTACAAGCTAAACCCTCTTTGAAGGAGGAATAAACAGAAAAACAAAACAAAAAGATAAAACTAGTTTCAGAAATAAATCCATCGAAGAAAGTGGAATGGTTTACTTTCGTTAGAAAAGCATCCAAATGCATAATAAATGAATAGAGACAAGCAAAAATTATATTACTAAAGAAGGAAGTCGGAAGAATACGAAATTTTTATTGATTACGACTGCAGTCTGGACGCTCAGCTCGAATTTTCGTTATAGAAAAGGATGGGAAACTGATATTCAAACATATAAAAAAATTTCAGGGCAAAGAGTCTTCGAGTCAGAGAACAAAAGGAAAGAACAGCCCACGTTCAGATAAACATACATGAACATATTTCGCATTAATGCGTAATTTGCGCTGATTCCCAAGATCGAAGTTGAAATTCGCAATTATAATGTGATAAGTAATGGCGGTATTGCAATATTGATAGAACAAACAAATCAGATCTACGTAATATAAAATCCTGGATAATAATATGTTACACATGGTCTTGGAAACTTGTAAAATATTTACAATATACTTACAAGATTATAACAATACGAATCGCTCTTCGAATCAAAGAAATAGCAGTTTTAATGGTGTCATTTTGAAACATTATGCTGCTTTTAATGGGCTACAGAAAATGTTCGGAATATCCTAAGGCATGATTGTAGAAACATGGCGTGGTTGTCAGACAACTTGATATCACTCTCTCATTCTTACCATTCAAACCACACTAACTAACAACTTCGTCCCTTACCGCCAACGTCTCCGATGGACTTTTGACTCACCAGTATTTTAAGTGCCTACCACGTCGCAGAGACATCTTCCATTTACACTTAAGACTTCTTCGAGATTTAAACCTAGGCCCAACGGTAAGGCAATCAGCATCGCAAGAGACTATACCAATCAGAGCGGTTTATATAAGACATGATTTACAACTGCAGTTGTTTCTCACTCCATTGACAATGCTTACACAGTTTTTCTTAGCAGCATCACAACTCACACTTCAGAAATTGGTTTTATCATATCATATAGAGACAAAGATCCATCCCCCTTCCGTGAAGTCTTTGGAGGATTCGTGTAAAGGATTCATGCTCACAATTCGCCCGCTACCATTTGGAAAGAAAATCTTATTTAATTACTAATATTTAAAGACGAAATCACGACGAATATAATATTTCCAGCGGTAATTTCTTTAAATTCTACATATGAAGATTTTTTAACATTATTCTTTAAAATTAAAATAACTATATGTAATACACATATATTACATATATATACATATATTTATCCACACATATATATACATATATATATATCATTTACACACATATATATATCATTTACACACATTTATATATCATTTACACACATATATATACATATATATATAACTTCAAACTCGTTCTCAGATGTTTAGCAGACAAAACTGCATTTTTCATTTAAATAAATGGTAGAACCACGCTTTAAATGGAATCAGCATATCTCCAATTTTTGCGAATGAACAATTGAATGGGCGTAATGGAACGTTAAGCATTCGCTCAGATGTACGTGTACATTTATGACAATTCCGAACATATTCTAATATTAATGTCAGTCATTAACAGAATCATTTGTTAGATAACAAGGTATCACTCCTTCTATTACAGCAGCTCTTTAATACGAAGGGTGAATATGGCATCCAGTAAATCGATGTGCGTCTCAAATACATTGAAAAGTACTTGCCGTCAGTAAGAGAATACGTTACGTACATATCCTAATTGATAAATTGAAAAATAAAAGTATTTTTTACATCCAATGTTTCAATCATCACAAAAGTAGAGTTCAGTCATTACAAAACCAAAGCGTTTTGTATATATATATTTATGCTGTAGAAATATAATCAAATAATGCCTGAAAGGCAATAAAATAAATTCAGATGATTTTTAAAAATATAGTGTAATGCAGACAGAAATACTGGCTTCCAGAGGAAAACTCCGTATTTAATATTTAAGAAAGAAAAGAAATTTTATATTTCCTTGCAATGAAAACGAAGTAATATTCAGGCCCTGCACCTGCATACACTTAATGCTGCTACGCTATATGTACAATATAACTGTATGTCATAAAAAGCATATTACACATTAGAGCATTTTTAATTCGAGACTAATACGACAGAACGCCTCTATCTTATTCTTGCTCAGTTAAGAAGCCGGAAATTAAACGTGAAATATAGAATTTCAAACATTCCCCACTCCCTTCTTTCCCTCCAAGAGAATAGCCTAACAGTTCCTCTTTGTTCTACAATCATGAGAGTCATTCTATCTCGAAACACTGAAATGCAACAATAAAATAATGTTAAAAGCCGATGGAGCAAAAAATACGACGGCAAGATATGATTTCCATCCCTTTCTTAACCCCCCAAGTACTCTGAAATGTCAAAACATGCAACGAAGCATTAGAAAACAGAATCAGAGACAGCAAAAAAATGCTTGGATTATCAGACTAACGTCAATAGCAAGAGATACTTCGCAAAAGCATTTTAAAGAAAATACCTGCATAGAGAAATTATTTGATCAGACCACTTTTCTCAAAGTAAAGATAATTCATTAAAACATACCTCGTTAATTTTAGCATTAAACAGGCAATATAATTAATATTTTGCATGAATATGCGTTGGTCAAAACTACCGTAAAACACACATACACACAAAGAAGAAAAATTATTGGTTCGGTGAAAAAGCCAGCTTCTTTTGGAAGAATAATTATCGTTAATATTAAATTATTTTCAGGTTCATTTCTTAAAATTACACTAGTAGTTCAATTGGTTTGGCTCCTGATAGTGATAGACAGCTACTAATCAGTCGTAAAATAGAAAAGTATCTGGGAAGGGAGCAGAAAGTGTCAAAGGTGCCGTTTCTGCTTACCACCCACAGTTTATGTTAAGGTTGAAATCTAAAATCATCCCATTAATATATCTAATTTTCTTTATTTTTTTCTTTTTTCATAGAAAAAACTGATTAATGGTTACAAAGAACTAACTAAAAAAATTACAAGACGAAAACGAAGCATTACTGTAAAAATTATGCTCAACCTTCTCAGATATTCTAGAGCAAGCAGTATGGCCAGGACAGACTAGATCGGTTAAAAATCAGTGACAGTTCCATTCATATGGAAAATAATCAGTAGGAACGAATGTTTATAATATCGTAAAAGATTAACAGGTTTTGGGTAGCCTCTAAAGCTCAGTTCTCATATTTTCTCATATTTTATATGTGCGTTACCATTAACTAAACTAGTTGTATAGGATTCGTAAATTACCATAAAAAATACAGCAACAACCATGTGATGTTTAATAACAGTTGAATTTGCATCATAATGGCGTATCACTGCTACTTATTTGAAGATGGTAATTTTTTATTACTTTTGAAACTCAATGTTTTTAAAATTAAAAATGAAGGATGAACCGAAAGTGAAAACTTTTAAATGTCAATGGAGGAATAAGGTACGTATAACAGGGAAGAATAATCGTTATTTTAAAGTTATTCTAAATACAATACTAAAAATAAAATAATTACGAAATTTGAAGTAGAATATAATTTTAATGTAGTGAATATAAAAATATTTTGTTTTAAAAATCCAGTATAATGGAATCCATGCCGGATTATTAAAGTAACACTATAGTAAAACAAAAAAATAGTATGTTGAATAACATGTAAAAATGATTTTTTACACGTTATTTAACATACTTTAAAAAGGAATAACTTTAAAACGAAAATATATTTTGAGTAATTGTGCAATGAAAACACACTGGAAAATAAACTAGAGATTATGTATCATTTAACATTCTTAATTAGTTTTATTTTGAAACCTACTGTACTGCTATTGCAAAAAATTAGAGATCAAATGCACACTTGCTTCACAAATTCAATGCCTTTTTTTAAATCACGCAGAGAGTCATAGGACAAATTATACTTCTACAAGACTGTGATGATGACTGCTTTATGCGTATTTCAGATATGCATTTAACACTTCGGCAACCATACACCTAATAATAGTCACTGAACCTTCTTTCACGACATTTTCCATCTTTTCTGCCACATTTGGGTTTTATAAACTCTGTATTATGATGCCGTCACTTCTGCAACTAACTCATCTTTATCATCTTCAATCTATTCAGTAATAGTCAATACGTAGTCTTCTGAATGTGTAATTCGTGAACTGTTCGAAGAGACGCTTTGAAATGTATCCAGTTATCTAGACCAGCGATTCTTAACCGGTGGTACGCAAGAACAAAATAGGTGGTACAAAAAGAAACAGAGTATTTTTAACTATTAAATTCAAAAATCTCGTGGGAAAAAATAAGAACAGTTGATAGAAACTTCCTGTGATCGAACTCTAACTGAAGATTTAAAAAATAACACTTGTTAACTTTTGGCTGAACCTAAAAAAGAATTTAAACGGCATATAGAGACATTAGGTTATTTCGAAGCAAGAAGACGTGAAAAATGAGCAATGCCCTCGTCGGGACTCGAAACACGGACCTCTCGAATACGCGCCGAGCGTGCTAACCACTACACCACGAAGGCACGCGAAGAAGGCGGATATACTCTCCCTTTTAAAGGGCGACCGGGGAATAGGGGATCCAGTCGCCAAATCCCGGTGGTGGATGTCCACCACCTTTTTAGTTCGGGCACCACTGTACAGACATTAGGTTATTTGGAAGCAGAAGAGATGAAACAGCTACAGCAGGGGTTCTCAGCCCTTTTTGGTCCCATGCACCCTTTCACCAGTGCTAAACCATCATCTCCTCCTTCCTTTCCAAAACTCGAAAAATAAATATACATTTATTTAAATTATTTTAATACATTTTATGAATTAAACAAGTATAGAAAATGTTGATAAATAACAAAATTTGAACAAAAGCGGTTTCTCATATTCATAAACTAAAACTAAATACTTAAAGGTAAGTAAAAGGCTGACCTTATTCCCTGGTCTATAACAGAAATTTTGTCTCTCTTGGCATAGTTTATAGTCACTTCGCCCGAATACATTCCTTTCTCCTTAGTGCAAATGAGTTAATTCAATGCTTCAAACTTTTTCCAGTATGACATTAAATGTAGACGGTTTTAAGACTGAGTATGTCATATCATACTGACTAAAGATTATTTATTAACTACTTAAACTTCAGCTTCTTTAGGATGTTTAATAAAACTACGTTAAAAAAAAACTTCTTGACACCTTTGTTTGAATTAAGACTCCAGTTTACAACACACACATAGAAATTACGTAGCGATCAAACAAAACTATTTTTTTCTTCGAAGCCTTACATCAGATACCTCACGATCGTAATTTAGGTTGCGACCTGAGAGTAGGAAGCACCGCCCTACAGTGTAAGGCAATTACGTGACAACGAAAATTAAGATACGTGTAATGCAGGGTGAAAGATCTGAGAGTGATAGTAAAAATTTTTACTAAAAATTTTTGTAAAAATATTGTTAAAATTTTATCGCCTCACACCATGATAGTTAAATTACTTTGGAAGAAATAAAGCACTTTTTCTCTGGCGCCATTCTCTTCGTATTAATGTAACGCTACTAGATAAATTTTTTTAGTTAAAATGAAAGCACTACTAGATAAATTTTTTTTAGTTAAAATGAAAGATCTTTGTAAAAGATTTGAGGTTAGGATCAGAGTTTATTTTTGCAGTTCTTAAAGAGAGTTAGGCAAATCTGAAACAATTCTGCACTAAAAGAGAACTGAACTGAACAACTGAAACCTAAATTTTAATCCGAAAGTGCATAATGAATCCACGAAGAAGGCTCGTATTATCTATCTCAAACACCTCTTATTTGGCCAATCAAATCAAATAAATGGCGTGGAAACTGCATAGCTACTAAAGATATTATAATTCTACAATAAAATATGAAATACTCATAATACTTGTAGAGGAATAAATATATAGCGTGAATTTCAAACAAAATTGATACAAGCTAAACCCACAAATCTTTAAGTTAAAATTCTGAACAATTTATTAGCAACAACACTGCATTAAAAATTAAGCATTCTTATTATATCAAACAAATTTTTTCGAAGTAATTAAAAAAAAGCTTCACTCTCCACCAACACCACAAAGCACGAGCGAATTTAATAATAAATGAAAAGCCATGAAATTAAGAAAAAGATTTTTATGCAAGAACTATTAATTTCAACAAGGGTTTATGCAAGAATTATTAATTTCAATAAGGCAACCAAAGGAAAATATTACCGAAATGCAAACATATAAATAAAGAACACGCTTTCTAACTAAACGATCGATAGTCATTGTTCCACAATATAGTCTAGGATTAACAATATATTCAAATACTTAAGCACTCGTTAAGAAATTTTATTCAAATCTACACACACAAAGCTCAAGGATCCTTACCATAAACCTTCAGAAATTTTAAAAATAATCAAACTCCTCATTAAGTCCACCATCGAAAGTTGCACATTTAATGGCTTGAGAAACAGCATTCTCTGCTCCAATTTGTGTCAATATCAGAGCATTAAATGATGTTCACTCATCAGTCCCATTTAATAGCGGTTTAAAATTTACATTTTACGTATTTATGTCATCCCGTATTGTTTTTTGAACACAAAAGCGGAGAATTGCAGAAAGGCTCCTACTCTATTTTTAAATTCGCACAGCAAAGTTAAAAAAAATATATTATTTCATATGAACGAGGAAAATTCTCATTAAACAAGGAAAAGAATGCAGTTTATAATTGCAAAAGGGCTCGCAAGCAAAAAAAAAAAAAAAAAAAAAAAAAAAAAAAGTCAAACTTACCGCAAGTAAGGTTTTAATTCTTTGTTCGGATTTGCTTGTGAAGAACAGCTTGTGAGCTAAGAACATGAAACATTCGACGGACTTCCGAATAAATAGCTTCTTAAAACGCGAATGCCTCGTTGTCAGGCTATTATGGACTATAAAATACGTTAAATAGCTAAAAATACTTGCAATCTGAAAACTTTTAATCTACAGTCCAACGGCTCCAAGAAGCCATGCTGGTAAATTTTAAACATTCTTAGATGAAGGGTAAAAAAATAACACTTCTTCATCATTCGACAACTTTTAAAACATTTTTACTTTTTGTTTCTAGAATTCTGCTCACTGCATTATCATTTAGAATACTTTGTTACAATTTCACATTAAAAATTTCATAATATCCATTTATTCACTTCAAATATTCATTTCGTTTCCAAATATTTATTACACTTTGCAAGAGTATGGAAAGGAAATTAGCTTTTGAAAACTAAAATTCAAATCCAATTAAACACACACATACATACATACAAAAAACGGGGAGGGGGAACCAGCACTGCAAAATTTTGCGTAAGGTATTATTTTAAATTGTTTAAGGATTAATAAAGCAAGAAGCTTCTGATTCATTACACAGTATATCGAAGAAGCATATATATCTTTACCTTGCCCAGCAACAGAATATTACCCTGAGCAGCTAAAAGAAATAAAACGCTGAAGGAAGAGATAAAATTAAATAGTAACCACTGCTGCCAACTAATAAAACTAAATCTTTACCGTCGAATATAATTTAAACGCAAAACTTGAATGTTTATTTCAGCATTTGTTTTTTTAACGTAAAATTCGTATAAACAGAAAAGTACCAAAATATAAAAAAAGCATATTTGAATGCGCACACACGTATAATGCAAGTAAAATGTAAGAATTGTGTGTGTGTTTTTTTTTTATTATTTTTTCCTCAGTTTGGAGTTTATTCTGAGATTCCTTTTGCTTGATGTTTCTTCTTATATCTTGCTTGCATTTCATTGCTTTAATTTTAGGTTTATACAACTTATTATTGCTTTTGTTTATTTTGGATGCTGGATTTACTTTAGTTGAATACTTTTTAGGAAAATGTTGAATAATTTTTAGCAAATTTCATGTTCGGTTAAAACAGTAGCACGCACATTTTAATACAAGACATGTTTTGCTTTCAAAATTACAATCATGACCTAAATTAGGCTATTGCAAGTATTTTTAAACTTTGTATTGCTGATACTGTTTTTTCATTCTGCTGCAAAAATTCTTTTCGCGTTGTAAAACGCCATTGTCCTCTCAGCTGTCCCCATTTTGGTAACTAATTTTTTGGAATTTATGAATTTTAATTTTTTTATTATTTTAATCTAAATTCAAACAATAGCATACATTTTTTGTTACGACTAAATTTTTTTAAAGTTTTCTGCATTCCTTATCAACTTGCTGCTTTTATAGCTGATTTTGTTTATTGATTATAAATCTTGTAATTACATACTGACAGTGTTTGTTTCATCCGCTTTGAAAAGAATTTTGTTTCTGGAATGAATTTTAATCTTAATTTTTAAGTGGTTTAAAATGTCTTCAAATATTATTTAAATTTTTAAAATTCTTTAGAAATAAATTCAGAAAAAAAGCTGACCACGTGAAATTGGGGTTTGTTCCTCGAAGACGAGCTACAATTTTACATTACCCTTCCATTTTTTGCATTAACTGCAATTCAGTGTTTTAACTATTTGTGCGTGCGTGGGTATGCTTCTTTGTCATTAAGATGGACTATCATGAAGGATAAACAAATGTTTTTACAAATTATTCGCTTTATCACATTATTTGTAGCAGCGTTTAGCGTACAAATAACGTATTAATTTTTAATTTTCTCTTCGTTTTACACGTACGCATATTATATATCATATTTAGGATAAGAACAACACTGCAGTCTGTCTATTACTACAAAATTTCAGTTTCATTTTGGATGCAAATGATAATGTAAACGAGAAGTTGAGATGCAAATTTTAAATCAATTCTTTTCAGGGTATTAAAAATGTATTTAATTTATCTCACTTAAGGCATGAAGTGATACTTGTTGCAAAATATTATTAGGATGTACAAATAAATAAAACATTAATTTTCATCGACGAGCAACGCACAGATAGAATAGCAAAGACAAATAAAAGATGCTATGCACCTTCGAATGGTAAAGAAAGGATTCCGTGTTTCTAATCTTCATTTGTAATAAACAGGAGTTCAGGGCAAACGAAAACATCGCCTTTAAGTTCGGTACAATCTAAAAAAACATGTACTTCCCTTCTTAGATAAAAATAATAGTTATTGTTGTTAACTCTTAGAAACTTAATTCTCTACCGCTAAAAAAAAAAGTTGAAACTCGGAAAAAATTTCAATTTTAAGAGCTGCGACAGGGTTTTTTTGGGGGAATGATACAAAATGGCCATAACAATAAATAAGTAAATAAAAATATAAAAAATACATTACAGTTTGAACAAAATTATTTTAAAAACAAAAGGATATTTATATATATTGCATAAATGTAAACAAAGGCTTGGAATTTATTTGTTGACATAGAACTTGCATCTTGAATGGAGGAGATAGTATACGCAAGAAGCTGAGTTAAAAATTATGCAGCGATCTATTAGAACCAATGTTAGAACTTACTCATCAATTTACAACACTCATCGTGTAAAATAACATCTGATGCAAAATGTTAAAACGTTCAGGTAAATAACTTTTTAAATGATTAATTTTCCTATGCTGAAGAATTAAGCACTTTTACAAAATTGAAGATAAATTAAATATCTTAAGCATCGTCGACTGGCAAAACTTTTAACTTATACTCGATAAGACTATCTCTAACGAAAATATTTTAAACTCTCCCGGTATTACAAACAATAACAATAATAAATCAGCAAACAAGTGAAATATATAGCATTCAGACAACAATAAATTTATATCGCAAATTATTGCAGAGTTTTAAATTACTCGGGAATCATATACTTTTCACATACTTCTTAAAACTGTCGCACAAATAATTTCTAAGATTAGCCGATACATTTATAACATAATAATTTATAATATATTTTATATTTGTAGCATAAGCAATAATTCTGTTTTCTATTTATTGAACAGCAGGTACCAGGTCATCACTATCTCGTTCGGAAAAGAAAAGAAATATAGTTAACATAGGATTACATTAAATGGAGGGCAGCTTGGATTTTTACGATACCATAAAAGCCACTTTAATTATGAATGGAACTAGAATAGTTAGAATCACATTTTAATTCTGCATACACTGCATACTACATTTAAAATACATGTTTTAGTAGTGTTCTGTTTCCGGGACCAGATTCAGAAATGTGTGAATGTATGCGCGTGTGTGTATGTATGTGCATATATGTTTATATGTACACACATACATTCATGCCTACACGAACATACATGCATACATGCATACACGAACACATCCATTCATCCATACATACATTTCTGGATCCGGTCCTGATAACAGAACAGTATGTATGTGTTTTTCAATGCAGATACTCGTAAGGAAACTGCATTCAGAAAAATACCGCTTACGAAATAATTAAAGGATGATATTAACTAAAAATATCCCTAGGTATGTAAACAAGAACGTAAAACATTTTTCGACTTACTCAGAACAAGAAATATTACATTCAATTTCTTGTTTTACCTTTAATGAGAGACGCAGAATGAGAAAAAAATTTGTTTTAATTAATGTTATTCGTGGATAAAAACATCGTTATTTCTAACCGCAATGATCGCTCCGGAAATTTTAAATTGCGAAATAACAGCGGCATTAAAAATGACAAGAGATATCAATCTACTGGGAAATCATGTCCATTAAAGATTTTAAAGAGTGCATTTTTAAAGTGTACTTAAATGATTTTCAGGTTTTTTTTTTTAACTAATGGTAATTATTTGTGGAATAATAAATAACACATACTGCAACTGTTCCGAATTTTAAGGACATGAAATCCCTAAAAAATGCATTTTTTCCCATTGTCTTTATTACTGCTTTAAATCTTGCGGCATGTTTGACGTTCCAGGAAGCGTGAAGAGAAATCTCCTTTGGAAAACGAAAAAACATCCATGCGCCTCGAAATAAATGCAACAGGTGCGTTTGTATAACAAAACCAAAAGCATACTGACAAAGTGTGTACTTTGAACAGCATTTTCAAAACCAAAATACTACTTACTGATTATCAAAGACGGTGAATGAAACGGATACAACATAATACAACAGCAGCACATATGGATCTACTCCTTTCCTGGACGAACACAAGCTTTAAGCCGCGATGACGTCACGATGTCGTTCCTTCTACAGTTTTCAGACCACCCCCGCAACCAAACAGCAACAAGGAACCTCTGTTAAACCTTTCTGCCACTGCTAACTTGTGCGAATGGGACCCACTGTCGTCACAAACGGCGAAACCTTTCAAGATAGCGTTTCAGACAAAACTTGTCTACTACTTTAGAACAGCAGCAGGGTTGTTGACGGTGGCACTGGCATATTTTCCCCCTGACCTTGCGATGCCATGGCAGTCAAGAGGTCAACGTGTCGCGCATGCAAATAGAATCTTGTTTTAAACAACAGATGGGTTTAATTAATCCGAAAAAGAAAATGAGTGAGATTGGAGGAAGACGTTTCCTAAAATAGCTTAAATTTTTTATCTCATTTATACTTCGGCATAACGACAGGCAATGATAATGAATAAATATTAATGACTGCATGAGTTCAGTGAAATAAACTGAAATTAATACACTTATACATGTGCTTTCAGCGTTAAATTCTTATCACAATTATTACACTAACATTAAAAGAAAAATCTAAAATGTTATTTTAGTGAATATCATCGATGAGAATTATTTTTTTTTATAATTCTTACATTCTTTAAAACGACGCATTTTTGAAGAAATCACAATTGCCTATCTCTTTTTTAAAGGAAAATAGTTTATCTGACATATTCACATAAACATTACACACTTTCCGGTGATAGTAACAGATCATTTAAATGGCTTAGGGTACATCTGCATTATCATGTTATATTTTAATGCAAGAAAAAGGTCATGCAATCAAATTTTAAACTGAACTCTTAAAGCAACAGACGTATAAAATCATCTGCAATAGATTTATAAAACCTTTGAACGATTTTTTACGTCTATTGCTGATGCTCAAGGACATACTCTGGAAATATGAATAAAGCCTACAGGCATAAAACACATGTAGAAATCATGCTAAAATGGAAAAATCTGGAGCAAATGCAAATATTTAAAAATATCAAAAAAGAACAGAAAGAAACGTGGAAGAAGTTGCCAAAGAAAAAAAATACTAACACGTGTTCTATCTAGCGACTGACAGCAACGTCTTTCAATATTATTCCACACACAGGAATCCTCTGTTAAAATTTCAAAGTATCATAAAAACAAGTTTTTTCAGATTCATTAGAAACAAAATGTTCAGTAAAATTTAAAAAAAAAATCATTGTTCCTTAGATAATAAATGGGTGAAATCCAAAATCAGTTTAAGGTATTAGAACAATTACAGCAGATGGTTAAGCCAGGACAGACATTAGCTTTTGTTAAGCTTTACATATATCACGGTAGATGGCAGCACCAAAAGTAAAACAAATACTTTCTGTTAAAAGATTAATTTACTTCAATTGACTATATTAGCTATTTAACGAAAGCACAGCTGCCAAATTTTCAAAGTAAAGCAATCGAAAAATATAATGGGTTGTTAAAAGGAATAAGAGCGAAAGTAACAATTGTAACTGATATCTCTGAAATACAGAAAATGTAGTAGCATGGCATATGCAATCGCAGGCGCTTTTTTAATTTGTCATGTTCTCTTCTCCTACGCGTAATTTTTCCACTCGCATTTTTAAGTGGTAAAATTTGTAAATTCAGGGGGAAAACGTGTATAAATATGGTATATAATATAATGCATAATAGATTGGATTGGATTACCGTAAAGAAAGCAAGAGGTATTTGCTGAAGAAAACAGATGCCTTCATGGAAGACTTTTTAAGGGCAATCGAGTCGTTTTCACATTATACACGGAAAAGGCACGAAAACTGGCATACAACCAGCTGGCTTGCTGAGATTCAGTCGAGATACTAGTGTTCAGCGATTTTATTAGGTTTATTTATGAATCAATTATTTACATTGCTCTTTAATATATTTAAATTACTATTACAAGTACTAAACTCTTAAGTGCATTCAGCGCTATTTTTTCTGAATGTATACATTTCTGAAAAAATTTAATCTTCTTTGAAGGTATGCGGAATATTGCAGATCTTAAGCTTCATAACTGTTTAAAAAAACCTGTTTTAGAATATCTGAACCTTTCAATATGATAGGAAGCTGAGTGGCACGTGAAAGAGACAAATGGATACATGTGTTACAAAAGTACAATTTTCACGCCAACCAAAAAAGTGTAAATATCAAAATATTTTCACTCCACAGGTATAGGGAAAAGCTAAGTCAGCACCTCCGTAGCACCACAGGTGGATTGAGGTTGTACAGTGAAATAAATATAGTAACGTTTTTATCATTGTAATATACATTTGCGTTAAGTTGACACTTTTTCAAAGAGGCCCCAAATCCGCCAATGGCACCTCAAGCGTAAAATGTTTAATGGATTTCACGCCGATTCGCTTTATGATATCGTTGCAAGAATGGAACACGGCCGTAAGTCGAGGAGTTCCTGTATTTATATCTGCAATAAGTGGTGTACTTTTCCGTGTTAGAAGGCGGTTGAAAGCAGAAGGAACGCAACTCTGGCAGTACACAGTACAATAGTATAAATATGCAAAAATGACGCACAAAAATTATTTTAATACCAAGTTTGATAACTTTAAAAATTTCTAAGTACCCTAATAGCAAAGCTATTAATTCTTGATGTAGGTAGGGGGAGGAATTCCAGAAATTTTTTATATGTTAAAGAACATATGTAATTATTTATTTTCTGCTGGACTTTAGCATTCACCTTTCCCTTTCTACAGTGAGTTTTTCGATAGTTGCCCATCATAAGAGTGGCAAAAAATATAAATACTATATAACTTAGTTAATGTGGTTCAGCAAAATGAATTTTTTAAACATAATACATACCCTCAGATAGCGTGAAATCTCAATATTTATATTAATAACATCTCCTACTATTAAATGAGAGCTAACAGCAAGTACAATTCTGTTCTAAACCAAAGTATTTTTTCCTCAGTTTGAAATTTTCGTGACAGAAATCCAAACACAACTCAGCAACGAACTTAATATTTTTCGCGTCTTCATTCACTTAAATCCACAATCAAATTATTTAGAATGCAATAAAAACCCATTGCAAGGAATATTAAAAATAAATTCATGATTGCTTTGATGTCTGCTGCGTTCTAATGCTTATTTTAGACTACAGATGTATGAAACTAACAATAATTTTTTCAGCTTGAGTTGACGAGTGACGATTTTAGAATTTAAACTGCTCAAACACCAAAAAGGTGACACCCAATTTAAACTCAACTTTGAAACTGTGTATATAATTAATAACAAAAAAATAAAATTAAGCTTCATAACGAAAAAGCAAGTTACATTTACAGCTCTCTAGACATTTACGAACACATAATGCCGATAGAAAATTACCTTAGCCATTTAACTATCAAATTAATAAGATAAAGTGAAATATTCTCTTCTCCGAAAGAATTTAAAATTTGAAATCGTCTAATGACAGACAATAAAAAAAATTATTTCGTATGGGAAGACAGTTTACTTTAATTCACGATTTAGCGACATCAAATGAGAATGGAATTACCACTGCGCAGTGGAAGAATACTAATTCACTAAAAACATTGAGCTAACTATATCTTTTCTCAGCCTCAAATAGCTACACATGAATGTGAGGTAAATAGAGCTTTAATCCAAGAATCACATATTCATACGGATTGTTAGGAAGTATTTTAAAACAGCTGTTTGAGACAGGTATTTATTGTGATACTAAAATATTATTCATGATACTTTTAGATGCAATGTAAAAAATTATATCATTTTGATGAACAGTTTCTTCTTTCGAAGCTATAGTAAGAACATGAATGTCTGGAAATAAATACCGGAAGAAGAGACAATACCCATAAAAATGAGAGTAAACCTTAATAAATGCATTATAAAAATTTTTTCAAAGATTCCCACGTACTCTAAAATTTAGATAATTCTGATCAATAAATTAAAGAAGATAAAGCATACATACGCATTTTAATTAAATCACCTAATTCAGTTTGGAAAGTTGGGAATAATTTTAGTCGTATAATTACAGGTGAAAATCATATTTCGCGAGAGACTAATGTCGATAAAAGTTGGCTCCATGGAAAAGGAGTAAGCCAAAAGGCGAGAAAGAAAAGAAAAAGTAAGAGAAAGGAAAGATTGAGATATTCAGCGTTAATGGAACGAAGCGTTTTACTCTTAAGTGGCACAAAACTTCATTTTCACAAGGACGGAGATTGGATTAACATTTTTCTACAGTTTACTAAGCTTAGATTCGTTGAGTGCGGCGTGTTCTATGGTGCAAACCCTTTAAAAATGCCTCTTAAAACCTACTTCCTGATGCTGCTTCCTTACACTAACGCCGCCTTAAAGCAAAACATTCTTCAAACTTGAATAGAATTTTCTATATAGATAGAAATAGATTATATAGATTCTCCTCACATTCACACTAATGCTATGTTTTAGTAAAGCACAAACATTAAAATTACCGTTGTGATAAATCTTAAAAAAGACGAAATTTAACAACTTGCAAAATTTATATACAGAAGGAGGAAAGAAACCAAAAGAATACTTTTAAAACACACACACATATTAATACCGAACAGAAAATTTTCTAGTTGCTTAGAAATTTTAACGATTAATTTCTTTGAATGAATAATGAATGAAGAATAAAAGAATTTAATTAAAAACTGTTTCAGTAAAAAAAAGGAAAAAGAAAATTAAATGGATAAAAGAATCGTAAAAATTTGCATATGCCGCTTCTGCACTTCAAAACTATTAGAATCAGGTCGCACTACTCTCATATGGTTTAAAATATTTGACATCACAGCTGTCAGTGTAATCATAAGCAACAGGAATGCATACTTTAACTAACAGAAAGTAGTTTAACGTATCTCTTCAAATATGAAAATGAACTTTACAGATTTTATATTTGCGCAGAAATAAAGAGCGTGTTCTAAAAATAAAGAGTTTTTTTTCCGGATTACGGAAATAAAACAAATTAATTAACAAACAATTAAACGTAAATTAAAATACACTAAAAAAATCTCCATGAAATCTAAGGGTAATTTTTTTTTCATTTAAATCAAGCTACTTAAAAAATTTATTTACGTGTTGCTTCTGCTCGTACACGGTAATACAGCAAAATCTAAACTAATAAAAAAGTTTAAATCATACGAATTTAATAATTTATAGCAAAATTTTAAAGCTTTTTAAAATCTGGCTAATTGTAACTTAGGAATGGCTGCTGGAGAAACAATGAAAAAGATTGAAAATACTTCATGTTTTTAGGAAAATAAAGTATTACATAGCTATGAAGGCAAGAGGTAAAGGAATAAAACGCTTCACCTATTTTTAATTAACTTGCTGAATAACAGTACTTATCAATGAATTTCCAACTTTTAATTTACTAATGATATTTAGTTTCGTCAAATGGCAGCTTATTTTTCATGCGTCTACTAAGATGAAAACGAACAACCTAACTATTTAATTGATTATAAGAAAGTTAAAATAGCAAAATCACAGCAAACAACAGAAAATTTGACAGTATTAAACGTACACTTTTACTTTCGGAATAATGAAACATAAAGCTTCTTTAATAAGTATTAAATGCATCTAAACTTTAGCTACATTTATTTAAGGTTAACCAAAAATGCGGAAATAACGTATAAGAAATTTTTTTTAAGGTAAATCCTGTATAATACACATATATACATATATAACAGAACTTAAATACTCACTTGTAAAGCTGAAAGCTTTTTAAAAACGCATTTTAGTACGTGTCAGCAGAAAACGAAGCATTTTGATTGTTTCTTAAGTGGATAGCTTATGGTATGAGTACCTGTATATGGTACACTGTATCTCCCAAAACAATAAAAAAGTAATATTTTCTTTTGCAACATATCACGATAGATAGAACTGAAACTCAAGTATTGTTCTGCCTTTTTTACAGATGTTTTAATTCAGCATTACAACACGAAAACATTTAATGTTAAAGACTTTTTAATGTTTTTGTTCAACACGTTTCTGTGTGCAGGCTACGTTTTCGCGCAATACAAAAACTTGAGCTTTTAAGCCTTTTCAATTCTAACAGATAAAAATTAAATTTTAAAAACAGATGCTTCAATATTCCGCAGTAGTGAAGATGAAAATAAATTGCACTGTACTTACATTTATCGGCATTCGAATGCTAGTGTGCCCATTGAATAATATATTTTCCATAAAACTGATCTTTTACACGCAGACAACTGAAAGAACTATATATACCGTAATGTTAAAGTACAAAATCGTGAGAAACATGTAGCTCATTCATAGTAAATCGAGAAGCAAAGGTGCGCGGAAAATCAAAAGTAATTCAAAATGCATTGCCACAGTCTCAGACCTATTTCGAACTTTTGAAAGCGCACTTTTCTTGCTTCAAGGATTATATAAGATGCAAAACAGAAGATACATCACTCCCAAGGTAGTTGACAGGATTCATTATGACGCGATCAATGAATGTTGATTTCTTTCCAGCAATGAGAGGTTTCAAGTACAGGCAGCCCTCGACTTTCGCACATGATTGGTTCCTGAAAATATGTACGAATGTTGAATGTTCGAAAGTAGAGGAAATAAGAAAACATTAAAAACGGTATTTTAAAATATTTATTCATCAATATGCGTAACTAAGTTAACGAAGCGTGTTTAAGAGCGCTTTCAGATGTTTTCTTCATATCTTGTTAAGAGTTAGTTGAACACCACCCCTTTTTTTCTTTCCCCTCCTTTTCTTTATAGAGTTCTATTAACATGATATGCCTTTTTCAAATGCTCGACGCACTTGAGATATTGAGTTCTAATAACACATTCTTCTGTGAAAGCAAAATTTAATCATGGTGCATGGAGGCTTCATTAAAACTTTTGCAAAGTCTTGTCTATTTTATCAGCTTCTTCTTCATCTCTTCCAACTCTGTATTTCATTTAACTCTTCTTTCACAATTAAGCATTCATTTAGCAAAGAAACTGAGCAAAATTCAATCAACTCATTACTATCTTCGTTGCTGACGTCCAAGTTTAGTTCATACATTAGGCTTACTATCATTTGTGATAGTTTCCGGAATATCTCCAGAATTTATGAAATCACTCATCATTTGTGGCCATAATTGTTTCCAGAAACTTTCGTTATTGAAGCCTTTATTTCAGTTCACTGGTCTCCAAAAATTAATTACAGTTCTTCCAAAAATATCTTAATGTAAGCCCATCTTCCCTGCCACACGCTTGGATGGCCTGACTCATTATTGTCCTCAAACAATAAATTTTAAAAGTAGCTATCAGTATTTGATCCATGGTCTGTATGAAGCTGGCAGAATGGGAGGAAGAAAACACTGATTTCCGGGTAAAACTTCTGCAGAGAGTTCGGAAGTCTTAACGCACTTCTAAGATTAATACTGCTTTAAATTGTAAATTTTTATCTTTAAAATATTGTTTAACTGCTGCTACGAAATGAAAAGTAAACTAATTTTAAATATCATTGGAGCAAGCCAGACCTTTTTATTCGATTTCTAAATGACTGGAAGTAATTCTTTATCTTCCCCTTTCTATGCTCTGAGATTTCCCGCTTGATAAACTAACACTGGCTTCAATTTTAAATCAAATCAGCAGCTAGTTTCCAGCAAGAAGTAATTTCTGTCGGTTTTTAGAAGGTTTATGTCCAAGAGCAAATGATTCTTCCTTCGATAAGAAAGCATGATTAGGCTTTCTTATCGAATTATTCCCAAATAAGCCTGACTTCTCTACATCGCAAATTTAGCTAAGATAATTTTCTCTATCTACAATAATTCTGGATACTTAGGAACTAAATTCTTTTGCGACATCTCTATCTACATCAACCGATTCTCCAATTACAATATTATGTAAAGTACACTTCATATTAAATGTGTCGAACCAGCCATCACTTGCTAGAAGCATGAAGTTAGAATCTTCAGTTAATCTACTCTTCTAATTTTCATGCAAACTAATAACCTTAGCTTGAATAATTGAAAACTCAGAGGGACATTGTTTCGATGTTGATCATCGATCCATGATGTGAAAGATCTTTCCTTTTCCAGCCATCAATATGCCGTGTTTTTTGGAAACAATCGTTGAAGATTTATTTCCTCAATTTCGAGCGTATTACTTAATTTTATCCTTGTTTCTCAAAACTGAACGTATCGTAGACCTGTTTATGTCGTATGAATGGCGAATTAAGAAAAAGGTTGAGTAATTAATTTCTTTTCATTCGTATCAATACTGCAGTTTCTTCGTTTTTCACTTATGTTTATAAATTTATAAGGGCGAAATATTTAAACATAAACACATAAATTTGCAAAACATACAACGCATTGATACGCTCCCTAACGCAAGACTAAATCTGTTTAATGCATTGTAATACATTCGGCACCGCCACCGCGACTCTCAGCTTTAGTAAAGAATTAAGAAAAGTCCGCTACTCGAGAAGGCTACGCGTGAATAAGCGCGAACTACCGCGCTTCGTAGGAGTGACTGTACAGAAGCGAACAATTTTTGTAATATCGACAAAAATCTTTAAAAAATTTAATTTTTAACCTTTTGCTCTCAAAGCAATTTCTAATATCATCTTTCAGCAACTCCCAGTCATTTTACGCTATGCTACCAACTACTCCAGGAGTAATGGTGCGTTGACGCCATTTTTTTAGAATAATCCCTTCGACTTATCGGTAAGGAATACGTTGACAAAGGCAGGATCAGAAGAAGCTCGATCCCCAGATTGATTACAATAAGCATATGCCCAAATATCTCTCTTGCATGAATAAAAAAAGTTGTTTCTAGATGCCGTTATGCACAACAAGGGGTTACTAGCTTATACTACAAGTGTGCCACTGCAAGGACCACGGAGTTACTAGCTTATACTACAAGTGTGTCACTGCAGAGACAACGGAGTTACCAACTTATCTTACAATGTCGTCGCAGCAATGATAACAGTGTTATCAAATTATGTTTCAATGTCGCAGCAGTGGCAATTGTGGACTGCAAAGGGTTTAAAAAACCTGAGAAAGTCGAGAGCCTGACAGTGAGGGAAGGGGACATAGAAATGAAAATGACTGACCTTGATAACTTTAATAAGAAATTTTGCAAAGAAGGAAATTCTTTACAATAAATTCTTAAACTATCTAAAACATATGCTTCCGATTACAATGCAAGCACACACAAACATGTTAAAAAAAAAGAGACAGAGTACTGGTACAAAGTATGTTTCTTTCATTTTAATATTTACTTCCGAATTCCTTTTTTTATATTACTCTACGTCACATGAATTTTGTTAAGTATTAAGTGTAATTTTCTCAGCAATATAAAGCCTTTTACATCTTTAAATTTTGTTTTTGAAATCAACATAGTAGTTTCCATAAATTCCCGTTCTATAACATAGCACTAGAAGCGTCTGGTAATCTGAATTGATGAAAAGACCTGAAGGAAAGATCGCATACTATTATGGCGTTATTTATTGCATATATTCAATCGCATGCGTAGCTTATGAGAAAGATGTAGCAAATTTTTTACGAGAAAAGTGCAATCTCGAAGTTGTAAGGATCCAGCGAAGATATATACATCTAGGATATGCACCATGTCTACAGAAGTCGTTACCGCACCTTTACTTTCGCAGACATATACACTTCCAATTACAAAAGTGTTTAAAATGACGCAAAGATTCATGTTTCCGATTTTTAAATTTTTTAAAATTAATTTTGTATAATACAAGACAAGAAATCTAAATTTTTACACGTTCCCCCGGTCCCTATGTTTATATTTAGGAAAATTTTGAATTTGTTATAAAAAATTAAAACAAAATGTTTGATTCACATATGATAAAATTTGATCGAGATATTTAAGTTGAACATTTGCGATATCTGACGTCAGTTTGAATTTGCATTGCGGGGTGGTCGAATAATAAATTAGCGTTCCTCCTTAATTGGCATTCAATGATATTCATTTTCGATTTACTAGGCCTTTATATATCAATTTGTCACGTATGTTATGCCGAAAGAATGTTTACACAAGCAATTTATAAGTTTTCAAAATCTAAAAATATTACGTTATTAATATTCTCATGAAGTTTTATTACCTTAAAATCATAATCTGGTAATTGTAAAAAAGCCATTAAAGTACAATATTTTTAATTTTCAGTTAATGTGCTATATAAGAAAAAGTTGTTGGTCAAGTTGTGTCGTTTTAAATTTAAAAAAAAAAAAGATACATTGTAAATCCATTTACACTCATGTCCATAAATTAAGGATAATGCAAAATCAGGCAAAATACGAGTTAGAAACAAAACAAATTTGACTTATTTGTAAAGCTTATTTATTAAACAAAAGGTAAAGAGCAAAAAAAGATGCTATATGTTTGATATTATTAAAAAAATTAGCAATTTTTTCTCCCTGGAGCAAATTACAAAAAAAAAAAAAACCTATTTACAAAAAACCAATATTACATGGTTGGTATGATTGTTAATACATTGTATGTCTCCCAGACGATGCAATACAGTCCGTACAACGCCTAGGCATGCTGAGTATCAAATTATCGAACTGATCTTGGGGGATATTACACCACTCAAAAAGCAATGCTCTCCGAAGTTCCGGTAGACATGTAGGAGGAGGTTGACGGGCTGCCACTCGTCGGCCAAGCATGTCCCACACGTGCTCTACTGGATTGAAGTCCGGTGAGAATGCTGGCCAGTCCATACGGGTGATATCCTCCGATGGAAGGCATTCGCTTACAATGTTTGCACGGTCAGGACGGGCGTTGTCATCCATAAACACAAATTGTGCGCCCATGGCGCCCCGAAACAAACGTATATGTTGTTCCAGAATGACGTCCCGATAGATTTGGCTTGTCATGGTTCCAATTTGAACATGCAAGTCAGTTCTGGAACCCAGAATAATTCCACCCCAAACGAGCACTCCTGCACCACCGTTAACGGTGTCGTTCAATGATGTTTTCTTGGTGGTAACGGGTACCTTGAGCTCTCCATATGAAAGTCCGGCGAGAATCAGCATGCAAGCTAAACCTGGACTCGTGGGAAAACATCACACAAGGCCACTGTTGCGGTGTCTGCAATGCATGCTCTTTACTCCAGGCTAACCGCAGGCGACAGTGAGTTGCAGTAAGTGGAATGCATCTGACAGGTCTACGAGCATATAGACCAATCTACCCTAAGCGTCTGTACACGGTCTGTCTTGAAATTGTCGTACCAGTGGCTGAAGAGAGCTGACGAGACAGGTCTGAGGCTGTGCTCCGCCTGCTTCTTTTGGCAGTAACTGCCAAATACCGGTCCTCATTCGGCGTTGTAACTCTGGGGCGACTTGTGCTGTAACGTCTACTCACATTACCATCATCTTGGAATCGTTGCCAAATCCTGGAGATGACACCCTGGGCAATTCCAAGTTCTTCTGATACTTCCAAGTTGTTTACGCCCACATTCCAGACGGCCGATAATTCTACCACGTAAAAAATCATCCAAATGCGTCCTTTGTGTCATAACTACTCGGTTATTGCACTGAAATGCTTATAAAGCGCCTGCGAACAATTTTACTTCTTTGCCTGTATTCCTTATATATCACTCTCTTACACTCTCGTCATTGTGATGTACTATCGGTGTCATCTGGTTACTTCCTGAAATTTGCATATGATTCTTGAAGATGTGTGTAGTGATTTTACAGGTGATATATTTATTTTAGAGTTCGATTTCCGCGTGACTCCGAATTATCCTTAATTTATGGACATGAGTGTAATTAATAATATATTGTTACGTTTTTCTCTTCAAGGGTTCGCGGATTTGGAGTGTGTAACGACGACACTCGATGAAGTATCGAAACACACTTTATTGGCCAGTATTTTTCAAGACAGCTCCAAAATCACACTTACAGTCATCGAAGAACTACTATACACACGCTGAGACAATCAGCGACACAGCCTTCAGGCTATAACGGTGAAGACGGCTTCACAGCAAAACACCAGAGTACAATTCCCGACTCCTCGGTCGTTCTCGGAACTCCACGTACTCTCGAGACTCTCCCCGCTAGAACTCGCGATGCAATCGACTCGATGTGTACTCGGGCTAGAGTACACAGCTCCCGACTCGGTTCAGTCGTTCCCGAATCTCAACACACTCTAAGATAAGACTCGACGATGCACTAACTCGCGATGACCTAAGAGACTTTCTCGATGCACTCGACGACCAATTCGGCTCCGCACTGACCCAACTAACTCTACTGACTTCCTCGCCGCGTACCAGCAGGGTTTATATAGCTTTTGGCTTGTGTTCGGGAACGTTCTGGGCTAAACTCTGGGGACGTTCTGGGCTAAGGAAGAATTCGTTCTAGAAGGTTCTCCATGCGTCTATACCATATCGCCAATTTTATCGCCAAATGTTGCCAAATGGACGATTTCACGCCAAATGTGGCAACCCAGGCCCCTTGCCATTTTATGGCAACCCTAAACCTGCTTTGCCGGGAAGCTATCTTACCGCGCCTAGACATTTCGTAACAATATAATTATCATGAAATAATATAAAAGAAAAGACATTTTGCACTGTTTTCTTACATATAAGAAGTCAATAATAACTAATAATTAATAACCTATCCTTAAATTTATTCTGATCGTATAATGTTAAATCTTCCAGTTTTATAACCCGTTGTGAGGTCAGTGAGCTTTCGTATCAAAGACAATTTCTGAATATACTAGCATAATTTTATTAAACATTAACAACCGTTATACAAAATGTTATGGTTAATTACTCGTACTTTAGATTTGCATTCTTATTATTTAAACCTCAAGCGAGTATAATTCTTATTTGGCTTTACAAATTTATATAAATAGTTAGAAATCAGTTCTTGCAATTAAAAATTTAAAAAATAAGAAATTATTACCCTTATAATTAATCATGAATAAAATGACATACCAGATGGAAATAATAATATGAGATGGCTGCGTACTAATATTGAAGCCTGCCAGCTTTTTCTAGAACACAAATTCTATAAGATTCTGTGAATAAGATCTTGTCTTTTAAAAAGCGAACACGCACGCATGCACACAAGTATTTTTCACAATAATCTGTAATGTAATCTCTTACCATCAGAAATATTTTTCTACAGGAAATCGTATTTTTAGTTATGTAGAAATGCAAATATTTCGTTGTTCAATTTGTATACGAAACCTGAATAGGAATCCTGGCTATGATATCAAATATCTCGGTCAATTTTTGTCGTCAAACGTATTTTATTTTTGGTAGCAAATACGAATTGTTTCTAAATATAAGCGTAGTAACCGGAGAAATGTGTAAAAACTTAGATTTCATGATTTCCACGAAATTAATTTCTTGCAAAACATGAATCTTTTCGTTACTTGAATAATTTTTGCAATTGTAAGTACACGTCTACAACCAACGGTTCCGATAACAAAGGCCGGGTAAGGATTTTTCTGGACACGGTGTATACACACAATGAACAAAATTTGTATTTCAAATGAAAAACCTCTTAATGCTATTTATTAAAAGATACCAAATTTCGTCTTTAAGAAGAACATGAAGAAGGTTCCTTGCACATATTATATAATTATCCACTTTTATTTCTTTTTATTTACGGTCTACCAAATGAAATTAAGAGACTTTCAGTGCAGCTTGAAACGAATATATTCTTCCTCATACAAAACGCCTTATCGGTAATGACGTGTGAATCCAGCAACCGATAAACACTCGCGGTTGATATTTCTACACTGGAGAAATAAATTAAGATAATTTGCATATTTGATCTACGATCTCCAGAACTACTGGACAGATTTTAATCAAATTTGGTGTGAACATAGGCTGATATAATACAAACAAAATACGCATTCAACAGTTATAATAGGCACACATATTCGTGTGTAACACTCATGGGAGTCTGAAGGTCTGAAACAGCGGTTGCAGAAAACACAAAAGAAATAGGTTAATGGGAGTATGGTCCCCTCTTACAGCCATACAGGCCTCGCAGCGTGATGTCATACTGGAAATAAAGGAGTTTATTAGCGCCTGTGCCAGTTGGTCCCACTAATTCAGCGACGCTATTTTCAGTTCCTGGATGGTTCTCGGAGGTGGGTTGCGAGTTGCAATTGGCCTACCCAGAGCGTCCCAGACAAGCTCTATAAGGTTGAGGTCTGGAGACCTGGCTGACCAATCCATCGGGCCAATATCCTTACTCTCGAGAAATTCGTCGACCAGAAGAACTCTACGTGGCCTCGCGTTATCGTCCTGTAAGATGAACTTGGATCCCACTGCACCCCGGAAAAGGCGAACATAGGGCTCGAAGACCTCATCCCTATACCTCACACCAGTTATAGAGCCGCTGTCAAAGACTTAAAGAGGTGTGCGGTCATTCAACATGATGCCTGCCCAGACCATTACACCGCCACCGCCATAATTGTTGATTTCACGGACACTGGAGGGTAGGTAGCGGGTCCATAGCTCTCTCCATATGAAAGTACGGCGAGAATCGGTGTTTAGGCTAAAACGGGACTCGTCAGTAAACAGAACGGTCGCCCATTGCTCCGTACTCCAATCACTATGCTGCCTGAAACATGCTAATCGGACTCTCCTGTCCGTAGACGTGAGCGGGACGCAAACAGCCGGCCTTCTGGCAAACAACCCTCTCTCATTCAGTCTTTTGGAAACAGTAACCCTTGTTATACGGGTTCCTGTGGCTACATACAGGTCCCAAGAGAGCTGAGAAGCTGTAGGCCGTCTGTTACGCCTCGCTAAAATGGACAAATAACGATCTTCTCTGGCCGTCATGGCTCTTGGACGATCTTGCCCAGGCTTTCTCTCGATAGATACAGTATCCTGGAACTGTTTCCATAGGTTACACACGATGCTGGGTGTTAAATTAAACTCTCTGCATATCTGGACTTGCGATAGGCCCGCCTTTAGCCTCCCCATAATTCGCCACCTCATTCCATTATCTAAACGTTGGTGATTACTCATTTTTACTGTTCCGATGTGAATTTAACCGATTGCTGCAAAATAACACCAAGAAATTCGCCGAGGTGTGCTAGCGAACGCAATTCGTGTTACCCTCCACGCGCTCATAAAGCCTGTTTTTCTGCTGGCTCCGTCTACACACACGTGTCCGCTTACATATTTGTTGTACAAGATTTGAATTTTTATCTAGCAGCAGTGGTTTTTCCTTAAGTTCAGTTCTTTTCATGCAGTTCGATAAAATATGCAAAATTTCTTAATTTATTTCACCAGTGTATATTCACAGATCTGTACATAGGGAATACTGGTTGCAAACTCTGAAGATAACAGTGGTTCTTTCCTTATGGAGAAAATGGCGAGCTATGTAGAGTGATAAAAAATATAGTGGATAAAGATAATAAATACAATGAAGTACTTATTCATGACACCAAATGTAAGTTTCACCAGCGATTTTTAAATCCAGACTACCTGGTGAGAGGTTAGAACATATCACTACACCGAAAACCTCACAAAAAGAAATCAATATGGTGGTCATAGCGCTCTTGCCAAAGGAAGTATTATGATGGAGAACATAGTTCCAGCTGCTATAAACAGATAAAGTATAACTGATATGTGATATCAAAATAAAGTTATAAAATCTCATGCTCATGTGCTCCGAGCTGTTGCTGGCTCTGAGTTCCCGATTATGCAAAATAAATCCGCACACCATCGTCCTGTGGCTGTAGTTCGTTGCTGCAAAGTAAAAAGGAAGAAAGTGTATAAGCCACCATGTTTTGTAGGTCTAAATTACACAGAAAATGTGTCAAATAAATGCGGTGTAGCTTTTCAGTGACCAAAGGAAAATGTTCACCAACTGAAGACGGCGCTGACGAAAGAACGTATGATGGTACTTCTGGCCCATACTAGCTATCTCAAGTATTGTTAGATGATTCAAATCATACTTCAGTATTAGGTTTGGTGGTTAACAGACTATCGCTAAGCATACGAGAACTCACTTCCTTAGACTTGTTATGTAGCGATTTTAGTTAGTTTAGAATTGTGGATTCATATGCAGTTAATTGCAGCTTATTTTTGTTAATTAATTATTAAGTGAGTAAAATTATATGCATTAATTTATTCTTATTCTAAATTTTTCTTCACTAGTTGTGT
>KK121888.1:214117-237549 GCA_000611955.2 Stegodyphus mimosarum | reverse complement strand
CTTTGATCCGAAATTCTGGGAGGGAAGACAACTAACAAAAGAAGTTGCTAGCATTTTTCGAAATTTCAGTGCTATTTTCGCGACATTTTAGGGGTAGTTGGGTTGAAAGTTAGCGACAATTTTAAAGGTATTTGCCGAAAATAACTCGACAGGCTAAGGGTTAAAGGAGCAGGGAATTTAACTGGATATACCTATCACATTAAATTAAAACCAGGAGCTGTTGGTAAAATAGAGCCCTGTAGAAAAATTCCACTTAGCTTATTCAATCCATTAAAAAAGAAATAGGCAAGAATGAAAAAAGATGGTATTATAAAGAAAGTTAATCAACCTATAGGATTTGTGAATTCATCAGTCCTAGTAATTAAAAAGGATAGTAATTTAAGAGTGTGTTTAGATCCTTTTTAGATCCGTATTTATTTTGATTTGTATTTGATTTCTTTTGTAATATGAAATTGAAAAGCGTATCCACGAACCCGTATAACGCAACAATCTATTTGTAAAGAGTGTATTTAAAATCTTTAGACAATTATTTTCTTCAACGGTCCAATTTTCTGACGAAGAAAGGGAGCGTCTTTTAAAGGAAGTAACATCTGTGTAAATAGCTTTTAAGATAACAGTTGGAACTGAAGGCGATCTGCTGTTGTTCCCCACGTCTTTTGTTACGAAGCAGTAAAATGGATATCATAATTGGCTTCCCGTATTCATTTGCACTCTCGCTTTGTAAATGTTGCCATGTTTATATAACTTCAGAAGAAAGGAGCGGTTGTAAATTGGATCTTGAAAGGGCAGTTTTTTGTTGTTTCTCCTTAGATTTTTCCGCTTGTTAACAAGGAGGGTCGAATTTTTAGTCTCAGATTTTCGCACGTGTTAGAATGAGTCATCTACAGCTGGTCAACCGTCGACTGTGGACAATGACTCTATTTTATTCGTTTAAGGTGTATATTTGTTCTGTTAAATTATAGTGAAAGTCTCGGGTTGGCGAGAATCAATTTTATGTGTTAAGTTTTGATCAGTAATATTTTATGGGAGGAGAAACCGAGTTTTCCTCGGTTCTTGCACGAGTTTAGAAGTTAGTGTTTGGAGTAAGGTACAACTTTGGAGGAGAATAATTATCTGACAGAGAAAGGGCTTTTGCCCTGCGGCCGAGCTTTGCCCTTGCGAGCTGGCTCTTGTGGCAGTGTGACGCAATCGTGAAAGAAGGGTTGGAAGTGCCTTTGCGTTGGATTACAAGAACTCTAGGCAAAAATATAGCATCGCCTCGTCTTCATCATCTTTCTCGGAGAACTATAAATAGTCATTCTCGAAGTGTTCCTGATAGAAGGGTTGGAAGATTTTAGGAAGTTCCCAGAAGCTCTCCTGATAAAGAATTTTTGATGCATTTGGCTGCTTGAGGACACGAGCTCTACTCAAAATTATAGCGTCTCATCTTCATATCGTTTTTTCGTGAACTATAGTTGGACGCTCCCTGAGGCGTTGTGACAGTAATGATGTATCTTTCGGAATTTTGGTCTCTCTCTCTCTCTATTCTCTGTCTATCTTAATTCCTAGTGATCTGATTCATTTATGTATATATATGTATTTTAAGAAGTGACTGAGAACTCAGTTATTTGTGTAGGATTAAGCTTTTTTTCAACTTAATTAGTGAATTATCTTATATTTTTATTCGTACCATTACAGTATTCGTCAGAGAATAGTTCAAATTAATTTTGCGTAAGTGGTAGAAAAAGAATTCCATTTGATAATAAAGAAAATTGTTTGTGCCTTTAGGAAAATTTAATTTTATTGTCTATAAAATATGAAATTTATGTTATCGCAATTTCTATATTAGTTATGTGAGATCCAGTTTGAATAATTCATTTAATGATCTAGTGTAATCGAATTAATCGTTATTTTGTTAAATTGCAAAATCTGATCTTGATAAATGACTCTCGAGGGAAATTTAATGTTTAATATTAACTGCTATTGTATGTAAGGGTAGTCTGGCCAGCTGTCCTATAAATATATCCGAGGTATTAATAAGTGACTTTGATTTTATGTTATTACTTGCATTTGTTTTTTTGTGTGTGTGTGTGTTACGTAGTTGGTTTCTTCCAGTCACTTCATTTGTTTGAGCCGTAAGGCTTTTAAGAAACATGGAGATTTTATCAGGGTTATGGAAAAATGTTTATGCATTCAGGGTACTCACAATGCGCCCTCTTATTTTTAGCAAATATATAATAACCACGTCTTATTGAATATTTGTAATGCTTGCTTTAGATGACATGATAGTTAAAACTATTGCTTGATTTTTTGTACTGGAACTGATTGATTTTTTTTAATAATTCTTCCCTGGTGCTTATGAGGTGTTTAATGAATCTGAACTTGTACTCTTGAGTTAATTTTGAAATGAGTGAATTTTAGAAATGTTTTGGTTAAGAAATAGTATTCAGTTCTACCGAGTACCAGAGAAGATTTATTCCTTCTTTTTTTTTCAGGTTGAGATTTATTAAGATGAATTTGCTTTGCTTTGTGTGAATTAATTGATTTAAGAAATAGTTAATTTAGATATGGTTTAGTGTTAGTTCAATCAGTCAGTTCCTTCCTGCACTTCTAACTAGAAGAATTTTAGTAGCAAGTTATTTATTTTAGTTTGTCCGGCACCAGAGTAGGTCAGAGTTTTAAGAACTTTAAAAGTGGTAAAAATTAAAACTAGTAAAGTTTTACCTATTTAATGCTGTTTTTTAAGGTTGCCATATGGACTAAGTTCATCACCAGAAGTTTTTCTGAAATTTTTAGTGATTTAGAAGGAGTTCAAATATATATAGATGACTTATTAGTTTGGGGAAAAGATAAAAAAGAACATGATTTAAGATTAAAGAAGTTGTTGGACAGAGTCAGAGAAAAAAATGTTAAATTTAATTTAAATAAATGTCAATTTGGGCTGAATGAAGTGAAATATGTCGGATATATATTTTCTAAAAATTGTTTAAAACCAAACGAAGAGGAAATTAAGGCTATTCTAGACATAAAACCACCAAAAAATGTCAAAGAATTAGAAACTTTTCCAGGAATGATTACATATGTTTCTAGATTTATAACTAATGCATCAGAATTGACATCATGTTAAACAGATTTGTTGAAAAAAACAAGTTATCTGGAACTGGAATGCAACACATGAAAAAAAGCATTTAGAAGACTAAAAGATGTCTTATTAAATAAACCAGTTTTACAGTATTATAAATATGATATGCGAGTAGTTTTAAGTTTTATCTGTAGATGCATCTTAGGAAGAAGTAGGACCAGTCTTACTGCAGAATAATTTACCGGTAGCATATGCATCTCAGGCATTAACAGATGCACAAAAGAATTATGCTCAAATTGAAAAGAAAACTTTAGCTATTTTATTTTCGTGTGAGAAATTTCACCAGTATATATTTGGAAAATATATTACAGTGACCATAAACCGTTGGAATCAATTTTCAAAAAGCCATTAAATAAATACCCAGTAAGATTACAAAGAATACGTATAAGATTATAGCCGTATCAGTTGAGATAAAATGTAAACCAGGAAAAGAACTTTTTATAGCAAATGCATTATGAAGATCATTTACTGATAATGGATCTGATTTTTTTGAAGGAGATATAGAAGCCCATGTTGGATTGGTTGTAGAATGTGTACCAATGTCTGAAGACAAAATGGAAATGCTTCAACTGGAAACAAAAAAAGATGAAGAACTATAAGATTTAAGAAAATTAATTAAAACTGGATGGCCAGATGAAAAACGTATGGTTCTAGAAAAAAAGTCTGGCAAAACCATATTTTAACTTCAGAGAAGAACTATCAGAAGCAAATGGATTATTATTTAAAAATTCCTGTGTTATTGTATCAAGAAGTTTACGAGAAGATATGTTAAGTAGAATTCATTATGGTCATTTAGGAGCAGTGAAATGCAAGAACAAAGCAAGAGAAATATTATGGTGGCCAGGAATGTCGAAAGAATATTTGGTGCTGATATTGGCCAACATGATTCAGTTTACAAAAAGTTACCACTAAAGAACCAATGCTATCTAAAGAAATACCTAATAATCCATGGGAAGTATTGGGAACAGATCTCTTTTACTTCCAAGGCAGGGTTATTTAATAGATTATTTTAGCAAGTATGTTGAAACTGGACATTTGGAAGATTTGTAAAGAGTGATAAAGCAATTGAAATCAATTTTTGCAAGACATGGTATTTCGAAAATAGTATATTCGGATAATGGTCCACAATATAGCTGCATGAAATTTAAAGAATTTATAAGAGGATGGAATTTTGAAACCAGAACTTCAAGTTCAAATTACCCACAATTTAATGGAATGGTTGAAAGACATAGTCAAACTGTCAAGCGAATGTTAGAAAAAGCTGTAGTTGACAACAAGAATCCATATTTAGTATTATTGGAATACAGTAACTCTCCTATTTCAGATGAAATTAAGTCACTTTCGGAATTGATATTTGGAGAAAAATTAAATCGATCGATGCCTATCAAAGAGAATTTCACCCAAACTAAACGATATGGAGAGCATCAACAACATTTACTGAACAGACAAACCTTACAAAAAAGGTATTATGATAAGAATGCCAGACCAATAAAACCCCTAAAGGTAGGAGATCATGTGTACATAAAAAAGAAAGGGAAAAAAACTAAATAAAAGTGGAAGAATTATAGAAGAAGCGGAAAAACCACGTTCATACAGGATTATAAGAACAGATGGAAAAACTGTAGAAAGGAACAGAGGAAACATTCTTAAAGGAACTAATCGGAAAGAGTTTACAATACAAAACAACTATGAAAATGGAGGTCTTAAGGATGAAGTTATGAATGAACCCGAGATACCTGAGAATAGCAGAAGCACTTCAAATTTAGATGTGCCTGTGAATTCTTCAGCACCCAACAGAAGTGGTGAGCCACCAATTAATTAAAGAGATATTGTATCACCAAATTTTGCAAATGGAGATAACTACGTTACTCGATCTTGTAGGACTGTTAAAAAAAACTCATTATTTAAAAGAATATGTATAATTTTATTATTTTTATTATTTCTGTTAAAAAAGGAGATGTTATATATGTAACTCTAGCTGTATCTATTATAATTATTATTAATCATGACTGTAATATAGAACATCAGAGTAGCAATGTAGAATAAACAATGTTTGTGTACATCTCGTAATTATCATTGAGCATCTATCCAACATATGAAAATAATACATTTTCCACTCATCAGTTGTTTCTTGATTGACAAAACCAGTTTCCTTACGAAAGTGAAAAGAATTTTAAAAAAGAAAGAAAGGAGGGAATGCAATGTTATAATTTAAATTTATGGAGTATGACACTTTAAATATCGCTTCATTAATGTTAATTTTTTCTTCAAAAATACGGGCTTTTGTCTTCAGCAAATCGCTTTCTACTGGAGCATATTTCATTCATATTAGTTTCAGTCTTCGCACAAGGCTTTCTGTTACTACTGAAATTCTATTCTTGCAAATGACTACGCAAAGAAAGGGTGCATAATTCTTGATCTTTCGAAATCATAACTCGATTTTAAAATGATTGCAAATATTGGACTTTTGGGGATAGGGCATGTTTTTAACATTTTCAGAGTTATACATCAGTTTTGGGTTTACCCCTATCAAAATTTTTATTTCTGTTTCCAAAGCTATTGAACTACATTTGGTTATGGCAACCATTTTGGAAAAGGTAAAAACGCTACTAATGTATCATTGAGTTTCACCTCAAAGTTATCAGTTCAGAAGCCTTATTCATCTTCCCTTCGTTAAAATCAAAGCGAATGCCCATTGGATGATATTTTGATGAATAGGACAATTATTTAATGCCATTTCGTTGATCGTTTAGCATACCTTAGCACTCTAGTCCAGCATTCTATGCCGGATGAACTTTGTTCATATACCCTTTCCATAAACCGAATTGCGCGAAATGCTTTACTACCCTGTATTTAAGAATACTGCGTAATTCTTCCGTTTCCTGTAGCTATTTCCTTCAAAGATCAGTGTTAAGTTAAAATTAAACCTATGGAAATTCACATCTAAACGTAGTAAGTCGTTTTATATCTCTATAGATTTTCGTATTTCTAAAAATTCCCGATGCTTGGCGATGATAAAGTATCTCATTAAGTTGAATTTTGAGACTTTATTTACATACTTACCTATAAAAGTATACTGGAAACAGAATAAAATGAGCATTGGATGCAGAGCTAACTGTCACTTCCAAACAATTCTATTAAACAAAAAGTACAGAATAATCCAGACTGAAAAGTTTTCTTACATGGTTACAGTAAATTTATATAAACCGGTATTTCATGAAAGTCACTGAGTCTATTCTTGACACTAACTATCTAAAGTTTTGGTAATTACCAGAACTTAACATTCTTTTTAGTATTGATACCTGTGGGGTCCGCGTGGTAATCGTCTACTACGTGTAGTTTTGGTACTAGTAGATTATTTAGTCTTCTCAACAGTTTAGTTAACAACAGTCGCTGGATGAGAATCTGTCATTTCTAAAGTTTTTTTACAGGATGAATTAAAGTACCAGACTTCGTTTTGATTTGGCCACTCGTACAACTCCGTTCTTACCAAGATAAAGTTCTAGCATTCTTTCAAGAAGCCAGTTTGTTCGATTTGTGTTTTCTGTCCAGATGATAACAGCAATAGGCCCCACTATGGTGGCCGAAGTGACGACACAGGTCACGTGCCCGGAAGTATCGCCATTTTGCTTGAGTGGAGTCGAGTTGCTTGAAGTGGAAGTTGAAGTGTTTGTTTTGGAAGTGAAAGTAGAAGTGCATGGGGATTTTAGGATTTAGGTATTTTGGGTGGCAACGAGAATTTTGGGGGGAAGTTTCATTTTGATTTTGTGGCAATGACGATAGTTCTGTGTGCTCTTTTTTTAATCCGTCATCTTGGAATGGAGTGGAGTTGTTGGAAAGTGGAATTAGAAGTGGTTGTTTCTAAAATACATGGAAATTATTGTCAGAATTTATTTTTTTTAATTTTGTGGCAACGATGTTTTGTTCAAAATTTCATTTTTTCTTCTGGCAATGATGAGAGTCCCTCGTGTTTATTCACGCTGTCTGACGTATACGGGAATACGTCACGAAGGAGGTGTGTTATAAGGAAACAAGCTTTTTCTATTGGTTCTAAGCCAGCCATTTTGTTTTGACGTCATGTGGAAAGTTCATTTTTCTTGCGAAAGAATTCAGTTGCCTCTTTGTTGTGAAGAAAGTAGTTTATAAAAAAAATATTGTCTTGCAATTTTTGAAGAGGAAGCGTGCTGTTGCAAGAGATAAGCCTACAACTTCGAACAAGAAAGTTAGATTTTCGAGTCAAAGAAATGTGACTAACGATGCAAGTGTAACAACGTTTAAGTTGGATTCTTTAGCTGCTCATCATTTTTATCTTGGTGGTGAAAATTTTGTTGTGATAACAGATTTCGCTCGTGTAATACATGTTCACTTAAGAAAATATGTGCGCTTCGAAAACGATGAGTTTATACCGACGAAAAGCGGAATCATTCTCTAGTCTTACCTGTGGCAAGACTTACGGACAAAGTGGAATTGCAACTATACAAGACTCTTTACTCCTTTCAACAGTTACAGTTGAAAATTCCCCGTGTGTTTCGTTCCAGACATATTTTACACGCAAAGATTTTACTCTTGAATTTTTGCCAAATATGTGTGTTCTTACAAAAAGTGAATGGGAGCAACTTATACGAATAAGCAAACAAATAACAACGGAGGTGGGTTTCGTTAATGTTTGGGTCTACTTTCCAGTTCTACGTTTTGAACGAAGTTTTCAAGCAAATGCCATCGCATCAGGAAAGCCAAATCGCTTCTGTTGATGCAAAAATGTGTCTTTCGACTTCTTTTATCGAGCTCTTAAAAGAGACTATAAGTACAAACATCGCGGACATTTTCGAGTGTAGTGGGTGCATTATGGAATAAGGAAATCAGCTTGGCCATGAGTGTGTGACAATGACCAATTCGGATAAACTTTGGAAATATGGTGATCTTGCTGAGTGTAAAATAAATATTATAAACATTGCTGTTGAATTTGTGAGTAAAAATTCGAATATTGCAAATCATATTAGTGTCATATCCAAAAAATATCGATTTTGAAATGTTGTTAAATAATGCTAAAGATTTATGATGATGCCAAGTGGCCAAGATGCCAAGTGATAGTTACAATCCCACTTGGCATCATAGTATTTCAGATTAGTTGGTTCACTTTTTTTTATGTGTTGTAAATGTCTATGTATATATATATATATCTATGCGTGTGAATAATCGCCTATCAAGTTATTTTTTAAATGTTTGTAAATATTTTTTGTGCATATAAAGGAGTTTTCAATTGAAATATTTAGTCTCTTATTCTCTTGTATTGTAAGAAATGATTTTCTAACTTAGATGAAACTGTAAAAATAACGTTTGAATAGGATGTTATGAGGATTAGGTGAAGGGTTTATATAAAGTATAAATCAATTTTCTATTTGATTTATCATTTATTTGGATAATGGTTGTATGAGGATGAACATCACATTTTCCGTTGATAAAAATTCATGTTGTAATGTCAGAAATTCTGGATCTAACGTATCGAGATCCAGCACAACCGGCAAGCTTCGACGGTATCAATGCTTTACATCCTGTTTCTGGAGTAAAGAGATCAAAAGATAGTTAGAGAAGAAGGATTCTTATACACTTCACAAACCTATGCGACACAAGTTCCAACGCAACCGAGTCATTGTAGGGAGGATCGAGGAACAATTTCAGTCTGATTTAGTAGATTTATAAAATTTAGCCACTTTTAACAGAAGGTATAAATATTTGTTAACATACACAGATATCTTTTCGAAATATGCTTGGGCTATACCTTTGAAAGACAAGAAGGGTTCTAGTGTGAAAATGGCGTTTGAAAACATTTTTAAAGAGAGTAAACCAGATTCATTACAAACAGATAAGGGCTCAGAATTTAAAAATAAATTAGTGCAAAATTTATTTAAGAAAACGGGCATTCGTTTTTCTACAACAAATAACGAAAAAAAAGCGAGCACTATTGAAAGATTTAATAGAACTCTAAAGACAAAAATGTGAAAATATTTTACAGAGTTTAACATACATCGCTATATAGACTTGTTGGATAAATTAATCTCTAGTTACAATTCCACTTGGCATCATAGTATTCAAATGGAACCTTCATCAGTGAATACAAATAATCAGTCTGTCGTATGGAAGAATTTATATGGCGATATGATAAAATCTGTTAAGATGGTGATATGATAAAATCTGTTAAGAAGCCTCAATTTAAAACAGGCGATACGGTGTGTATTAGTAAATCGAAAAAACCTTTTCAGAAACGTTACGAAAATAATTGGACTCGAGAAATATTTACAATTCATCTAATTGTCCCCCCAAAACATGCAGTTTATAAATTAAGAGATTTAGCTGGAGAAGTGACTGAAGGTAGTTTTTATGAAAATGAACTACAAAAAGTATCCAATTCGGGATTTTATCAGGTAGAAAAATATAAAAACCAAAAAAGTGGCTAAAAAATGCACTAATTTGTCAAATTTCAGGGATACCCAGATAAATTTAATGATTGCTTAGCCGATGTAAAAATGTTATAAAAAGAGAACATTCCGTTCTGAATTTCATTAGTTAGAGGCATGTCGTTCTATGTGACACTGCCCTTTGATAGTAGTCAGGAACATTTTTCAGAAAATACACTATCGCATTTTGTGACACAGCTATCCATACCAATTACATTAAACGGTCTGTGGGAAGTTGGATTAACCGAAATAATTTATCCGCATGAATGGTATAACATAAATAAAGAAAATAATCTGTTTGGGTTTGCTTTAAAAGATGGAAAACTCCAGGCAAGAAGGCTACCACCCTGATATTATGAAACTGTGCAAGACATTTTGAACGAAATGAATATTCCACTTTAAGAAACAAAATTACATTATTTTGAACCGCAAGTAATAGAAGATATCGCTGAAAATTCCTTCGTCGCTGATCCACATGCTTCCTTCCCATTTTTTTATATCTATACAGATATCGTAGAACCACAAATAGTGGGAAACATTCAAGCTCCCTTATTGCGTATTGTAAAAATAAATGGAAATGATGGAGAAGTCATCAGTACTCATTATGACAGATCACACTATGTCCCTGTTATTCGAAATAATTTTCAAACGATTGAAATTGAAATAAGATTAAAGTCCGGAGAATTTGTTCCATTCGAAAGAGGGAAAGTGATCATTATTCTGCATTTTCGATTCCGACATATCCTGTAAAAGGGATAATACGTTTCATGAAACACATCATTTGAAAATTTAACACCTTACATACAGCCTGAGCCATGTTCCTTATGTCTGTTGCACAAAAAAGTTTGAAGATCATTATGTCGGCCAGTTAGGATCTGGCCTTCCATTTCATCGCGGACAAATAGCTTACCAAAGAGGATACGGTATTGGTGGATTTTTTTAAGAAAATATTTCGTTTGGCATTACCTGTTCTTTGGAAAGGGGCAAAAATCGTAGGAAAAGAAGCCTTGCTGACAGGGACACGTATAGCTTCTGATGTCATGGACGGGAAAAATTTAAAGATGGCCGCGCAACAAAGCTCAAGAAAATCTGGAAAATTATTGGCTGAAAAAGCTGTTAAGAAAGCAGAGTCGATGTTAGGTAGAGGGAAGTATAAAAGAAAGCGTAAAACTCGACAATGTATTAGTTCTTCGAAAGCCAAAAAGCTCCGTAGACGTGATATTTTTGTCTAACCTAAACAATATATTCTTTTTAAAAAGTAAATAAAAAGAAAATGACCTTTATGCTAAAATATTATCCCGAATGTACTAAATCAGAATTAGAACTTTTTCACATACCTGGAACTCAGACTGTCATTCAAAATGGGCAATGGATTCAATTTCATCCGCTTTCGAACGTATTTAATGGAGGACCTGTCGAATTCCTAGTTTCCGGTAGTGGAGAGGAGTATATGAACTTGTCACAAACACTTCTTTATGTAAAAGCTAAGATATAAAAACGGATGGAAAACCTACAGTAGTGGATTCGAAGATTGGTCCCGTCAATCTTTTCCTTCATTAGCTGTTTTCTCAAGTGGACGTCACTCTAAACAACCGATTAATTTCTTCTTCGAGCAATGCGTATCCATATAGAGCTTATATAGAAACTCTATTAAACCACGGGTTTGACAATAAAACTTCGCAACTTATATGCGAAATGTTCCACGAAGATACGTTCAGTAAAATATTTACAGATAACGAAGGTTGGATTAAGCGGTCCGAAATTTTTAAATTAAGTGGTACAATAGACATGATAGGGGGTATTCACTGCGACTTGTTTCATCAAGATAGATTAATGTTGAACCTCGTAGATTTGAAACTGAAACTTATGCGGAGTGAACCCGAATTTTGTTTACAGGGTAACGAAGGCCATAAAATGGTATTAGACCATGTTTCCCTTTTCGTTCGAAAAGTTCGCGTCAGACCAGGTATTACTCTGGGATATGTCAAAGCTTTAGAAGGAGCAACAGCAAAATACCCAACAAAGTGCTGTGCAAAGTATATTCTGTACCGCAAGGCAGCATGTCTATCGTACAAGATAACGTTTTCGTCAGGCAGATGCCAAAACAGGTGATTGTTGGATGCGTACATAATGATGCTTTTCATGGAACTTATAAGAAGTCACCTTTCGAATTTAATCATTATCATTTAAATTTTATCGGAGTCTATGTAAATGGTCAGCCTGTGCCTTATAACCCTCTCGAGCCGAATTTTGATGAAAATAATTACATTCGAGCTTACCAACGCTTATTTCTCGGGAGAGAGAAAGTGAGTCAAGATCATGGTATTTTTATATCGAGAGATGATAATCCCTTAAGTTATACATTATATGCTTTTGATTTGTCGCCAGACTTATGTGATGGAGAGTATATAAATCTCATAAAACACAGCAATTTACGTCTAGAAAGGAAATTTAGAGTACAACTATCACAAACAATACCTATTATAGTGTACAGCAAGTTTGAAAATATGATCGAGATTAATAAATCCCGAACTGTTATTTACGACTTTGCAAATTAAGATGTACGCCCTTCAGCTTCATTACCTATTGTCTCAAGACATGGACACTGCTCCGTTCTTCCAAGAAGTATTTCCTTCTGACATGATGCCTATGCCTGGAAAACGATCTGCTATGGTAATAAATGTATCACCCTATACAGAAAATAGAATCTACTGGCTTGCTCAGTTTATAGAAAATAAAGCCTTGCAATTTTTCGATTCTTACAGAGAGCCTCCGGAGTTTTATGGAAAGAACATCGAGAATTTCATGTCACATTTTCAAGTAACTCATTACAATAAAATTCGATTTCAAAGTTTAACATCTAATGTATGTGGACAATACTGCATTTATTTTTTGTTAAAAAGATGCCAAGGCAAATCTATGTATGATATTTTATATAATCTCTCTTTGTATAAAAGCAATAATTTTAGAATATACCAGTTTGTAAAAAAGAAATATGGTCTTAGAATGACATTTAAAAAATAAAGGTTGAATTTTGATTTAGAAATACTGTGCGTGAATTTTTTTCACTAATTTCGTTATTAACAAATAATAATAATTCATGACGCTTCCTTTTAATCTAGGTCATTTTTTAGACTTTAGTTTTGGAGGGGGGAGGGAGTACACAGGAACTATAAATATTTAACTTAAGTGCAGAAAATTTCACTTACCATGGAGTTTCCTAAGTTAAAGAATTCTTTTACAATGATAGTGGCATGTCCTACATCTTCAGGAAAAACAATATTTGTTAAAAAAATGATTGAACATAAAAGCATACATCCTTTTCCTACAAAGACAGTGAAAAATTTAAGCATCATTTTCATCGTTCAAAACTTATTTCACAAAGGTAAAGAAATGAGAGAAATTTCTCTTAATTGCCATTATATGGTCTTATTTAAAACTCCGTGAGATAAGTCTCAGATCATACACTTGAATAGGCAACTTTACCCAACAAGAAATACGTTTTTTCAAGAAGTGTTTCAGGATGCAACTTTACTTGTTGATTGATTTGAAACCTGACACAGAAGAGAGCTTACGTTTATGAACAGAAATATTTCCCGAAGATAAACATTACGTCTGCCTACCGCGATAAAAAGACTCTTAATGGAAATTTGATATAAAATTCAAATTTTAGAGTACATTATCTTTTTCTTAGTTTATTATAAAATGAACAATCCGATTCTTATTCCATGTTTATATGAAAAGAAGTAAAGGATAAAATATTTGGTTTGGAATCCTATAAATAGTACAGAATTCATTCCGCATCTTCATTGAATACTAGAAATGTCAGAATGCGAGCAGCATTTAATAAAGCAACTGAAAACATTAGCAAAGAGTAAATCAAAAAGATTTCTACTTAAAAAAGCTTCAAAGAGTATCATCAAATCTTTATGTGAGTGTGCACTAAAATTAATTCGGGGTAATATACCACTATCTAAAACTCTGAAAAGTAAACTCACTCCTTTTAAGCGAAGTATACGTAAGTTAGCGAACCGTAAAATACCTTTGTACAAAAAACGAGAATGGCTCGTTCAACGAGGTGACGGTTTCCTGAGTTTTCTCTTACTTGCAGCTATATCTGTGATAAGTTCTATTATTAATGGAGTGCAGTAAAAAATATCGCCTCATATCAGAAGATCAGTTCGAAAACATAACAGAAGAGTATTTATGAGAAATAGATAAACAAATGTACTCTATATTAAGAAATAAGTGTTTGAACGAAAGTGATAAAGCAATTTTATATTCCCAAATTTAAAAATTTGTTCATGTTCCTCACCCAGGAAAAGATGTTTCTACGAAGGCAATTTTAAAGTCAGAAACTGTGGTTGAAGCAGATAATTCTGTGAAACCTGAGACCGGAGCAGAGAAAGAAAAAGAAGAAGACTGTATCGAAAAGAATATTCTAGTTGTTGTTCCAGTGAAAAAGAAGCATATAGCAAAGGACATTTACTCCTTTTTAAAAAATAAACAAATATTTTGTCATGGACTTCTAAAGGGGAAACAGTTCCTAGGTTCAATATTGTTCATTTAATTAACGACTTATTGGGGAATAGAAAAAAAAAACTAAATTTATTTCGATCTGTTTTGAAGGAAATGCCTGATGTATTCGGACATGATGAAAAATTGTTAAGAGAAAAGAAACCCTTAAATGTTTCTAGAATCAAACAAAGTATGTACGCAAGAAGACAGCCTTGGATAAAGTACGAAATAAAAGTGTTAATTTAACTATAAGTTGTCGAATTTTCTTTACCTGTAAAATATTTTATATAATTTATCTCCGAATACTACATTACCCAAAGTAAATGTAAAATATCATCATCTATAAAATTTAACTTTTGAATGCTTCACTGGATAGAATCATCAGTAACCGAACGGAACGTCATAAAATCTGGTAAGATCACCCTTTTAACGTATTAAAACGATAATTTTTTTCCTCGTTCTTGTTATAGACCTTCCTCGTCTTAGCATTTCGGCATATTTTATTTGTCGTCACTTTGATGGAGGTTTCAAAGTCGCTTCGTAATTCAGTTTGCTTGAAGCTTTGTAATTTAAAGTAAATCCTCTAATTTTGCAAGCTGTTAAACCATCTGAAGATGTATAAGCGTAATTTTTTGCACCATCTGAAAAACCGTTAGAGCCGTAAATAAAACAATGTTGTATAAATTACAACTTTTTCAAATGTATGCACTGATAATTAATTACCTTTTAACCTTTAACTCAGTAATTTTATACAAACTAGAAATGAAAGACGTTATATATTTGCCGTCTAATTCATCAGTAAAATCGCCCAAATAAGGACCTAAAGGTGGGTCATTCTTGCCATTGGATTCATAAATAATACTGAAAGAAATATAAAAAAAGCGTTTTTTTTTATCCTATATAAACAAACGTTTGCATAACAATAATAATACAGGAAATGGGGCTTTTAACCCTAATATTATACCTGTCTGTGTAAAAGTACAAGACATTTTTGTCTAATTGTTTTAATTCTGAGTAAAGTTTCAAACGTGCATGAGCAGTAGCAAATGTAGCTATAAATATGTTTGTTTTATCCGTTTGAGGAGTAAATTCAGATTTGTAAGCATATTGAACTGCTGCTACTTTTTCCATCGGTAAATATACATCCTTAACCTAAAAAAATAAATTCAATGGTATATTTTACCCTTTTTAATATTATGCATTTTCAAAAACTAAAAGTATAATATAATTCAATAAAAATTTACCTCTATAGTACTATCCGTTAAGAGTTTGTTAAAATCTGCCAGATCTGTCACATAACATATTTGGGTTTTATTTTCCAACATACCCCATCTTCCCCAGAAGCTTAAAATAAATTGTTGAAAAATTAAAAACATTTTATAATCATCTGTTTTATGCAACAACAGGGACAAAAACAACAACAACAATTTTTTTTTCTTTGCTTTTGCTTTACCTGTTTAAACAAATGTTTGCTACTTGTCGTCTCCCTCGATTATAGTTAATAGAATTTTTATCCAACAAAATACCTTCATGTTCCATGTATTGAGAAATATATCTCTTTTTAGCATCAGAAGTTATACAGCCTTTTGGCCAATTACTTGGTTCCTGTTTTAACTTCACAAAACATTCAATATACGGAGCAAATAATCCAATCATGCTTTCTTTGAAATGATAAACCTGTTAAAGAACCAAAAAAATGGGAACTACCCAGTCAAAAAAAAATTCTGTCATCAAGTCAGTGAAACAAAACCCTCACGCAACCCCATGTATTTTGACAATTTTATGTCCCTTTTACACAGCTTTCTGAACTTCAAGAGAAACCCATTCTTTCCTCATCCGTATGTGTGCACTTTTCTTGTTGCAAAGATTCTGCACAAGACCTACAAAGTGGAAACATCAGTTTATTTCGGACAGTATAAAAGGGGTAAAATATAATTTAAAAAAAGTGTTATAATACACGTACAGGGACATAGTTTTGAAATTCTGATTAAAGGCAAGATAATGATCAATACATACCGATAAGGTAAAACAGGAAAGTACAATCTTTTGGGAGGCTGTACTGGGCATTTCAGTATACCAAAATATTCTGATACATCTTGGAAATTTTCCGTTATGATATCAGAATGTTTAATTGAAAACCTGCGGATTAATAAATACACACACACACATACACACACATACATTCATTATCACATCTTTTGTAATAAATCAATGTTTTCATTACATTAATCGTTCTAACAAGTAAATGAAGAAAACAAGTACCTGCAACACATGTTAACCCACGGATATAAGCTTGTGAAGTCCATGTACTTAACTTTTCCTTCGTACATTAGCTTTACAGCATTCGTTCTCCCTTCGAAAAATGAGTCTCTTGGATTTAACCTCTATGCTAAACTTTCTACTAAATCTTTCAAAAAATTCCTGAGCTCCTCATCATTTTGCTTCATGATATTAAACTCATGCTCCCAAATGCCTACCAAATTATACCCCATGCGTTGAATGATTTCCGATGTTCTCTTTGTGCTGGCAGAAAGTTCCCACATGAAACACTCCTTTACAGCATTTCTGGCATCTTGCTGAATACAGCAGCTTTTACATCCATACCAATAACATCCTTAAAAAAAAGTTTTTTTACAGTCTAAACCGATATATCTTAAAAATTAGAATATAACTGTAAGAAAAAGAAAGAAAAGCGTTTAAAAGATATTTACCGTAAAACTGATAGACATGTTATTGGTTTCACAGAAGCCGTCTACAGAAATTTTTACAATCTTTTGCTCGCCAAAACCATTTCGACCATGTCTGATCTGAATGTTTTCCTTTAAAGCAATAAAATCTATCCATTGGATTCCTGATATACTGTGATTTGTACGATTTACATAACCATGAACTGGCACCAATCCAATTGTCTGGGGAGGTATATATTGCGATCTGTAAGTAGCCATACAAGCTGAAGCTATCGTAGTGTACTGAAAGGGATCAATCTTGGTTGCAGAAATAAATTCCTCTCTAAAACTGAGACAACACCGTCTCAAAATGTCTACATCAGATCTATAAAAAGAGAATATTCTAAAATATAGAAATAGATAAGAAAGTCTAAAAATAAGTAAATGAAACAAAATAAAAATGTTATGCAAAATAAAGTTTACCTACTTGTAATACTTGTAAATTTCTTCCTGAAAGTCGAAAGAGTATTCTTTCCTGCTTTTGTACCACGCCAGAAATCCCCGCCGGCCTTCAACAGTCATTGCATCCGGGCTGTTATACTTGGTATCAGGTAAGGGACCTCTATTAAATTCCTCAAAACAAAATGTTTTCGGAAATTTGCTTAATGGTAGAGGCAAAATGTTGAAACTATCTATCAAACTTATATCTAATGATGGCAGGCAGATTTTCATTCATTTGAACCCGTTTGGTACAATTTTTGGTTGATGACTATTTTTCAGCAAGTATGCTAATATAAACTATCCATCGAAACCTTTCAAATTATGGGCTATCATTGTGAATGATTTGAACTCTTTCTTAAACAAAAATGCACAAAATTTTTCGATGGCATTGTTGCCTTTAAAAATGAATTCCTGACCACCTGTATACTGGGCAACTGCAAAATTTACTTGGTGTTCACCTGTGTTTTGCTAGGTCTCAAAATCGAAAAAAATATAATTATTGCTATTCTTCCTTGCAGGAATATTACGAAGGAAACATTGATGTTCATCTGAAAAGTAATTTTTGCAAATGGTACAATATTGTTCAAAGCATTTATGTAGATTGATAGGTCTCTCTTTTGTGACTAGAAACTTACAGCAAGATTTGCATTCATAAAATTTGATAATGATCAAACCATAGCGCAAGATGGTCCAAACCTACTAAAAAAAGGTCAAACCATAGCGCAGAGGGAGGAATAAATTTTCATTCAATAGCAGATAAATTATTGTTAGCTTTTCAAAGTCAGTACCTTTCAATAAATTTTGTGCTCCAATAAAATTCGCTCCACGATTTCAGTAAATCATTGATAGGCGACCTCTTCTACATATGAATCGTCTCAGAACAAATAGGAAGTTTTCTATGGATATAGATGTCAAAAGTTCAAGATGTACTGCTATAAACGCAGCATATGTTAGTATTAATGGGCGAGCTTTGTTTCCATCTTTCAGTATAAGAGAACCAGCAAGATCCACTCCAATAATTTGAAAAACAAATACGTTTCTCATTCTGCCTTCAGTTAAAACTGTTTCTAGAATTTCTGGTGGATGAGATGTGAATAGTTCATAAGAAGTTCATGTAGTATTCTTATAGGCCTTACAGTATTCTTAACCTTTTCCCTTGGACTATAAGGACCAATTTTTTATGCATTAGGACCATTCAGTCAGCTATTTTTACAAGAGGAAAAATAAATCAACAGAGTCTTATACCTCCTAATCCATATTAAAGAGCAAATTTTTAATCTCCATTATTTACTGAAATTTCTTGAGACACATTTAAAGCAGTGAACATGCGGGACTTCTATGTTCCAGCTACCTGGAAAAGGTTAATGGTCTTTCTACTCTTCAAAATCCAGGAACTCTATTTCAACTCAGCCATTAATAACTACACTCCGCAATGTTTTAGCTGTTTATGTTTCCACATTATAAGGTGTTTCACGACATCCTAATTAGAGGGTTAAACAATAGGGAAAGTCTACAATTAACATCATCTCCATGCATAAAAATTTTGGTCTTTTACTCTTAAAATTCCACTGGAATCGATGAAAATTTGGATGGCCTTCAGCCTTTTATCCGACTGATTTGTAAAATCTCCATGCTGACCTTTCTTAAATATAATACTTTGAAGTTTATTGCAGTCTTTTGAAGTTCATAACAGTCTAACTGTTATGAATATTCTGAATATTCTGTCTTTTGTAGACTTCTTAGATTTATTGAAAAATCTGAAAATCTGTACAGAGATTCGTAGAAATTTTGTATAACATAATTAACGATGGCATAACATCTTTTCATTATCTTCCAGATTTGAGGCTGTAATTATCATCGTTTTCTTTTCAGAATTCACAATTTCCATATTGGGCAGAATATTACTTTCAGGCCATTTCCCTTCTGATTTCAATAACCAGTCAGGACCCAACCACTGTTGCGATTTCGCAAGAGACTGTGGTCTATATCCTTTCGATGGTCCATAGGATTTGAGACTATCGGCACATGTCTCCATGAATCGACCGACGCTTAACTTTTTATCTGTTTTACTCGGTTAAATACAAAAATAGCCCAAGCTCATTTGTTCTTTATCCAATATAGGACATCCATAGAATCTGACCAGTAAAAGGTCTTTACATTTTTTAAGTGTAAGTATTCACCGAACTCAACAATCTTGTACCAATATTACAAGCCATCTGGGTGTAGTTCATACGATTCATTCACGTGAGTTCAAAACTTTGGAAATGTTTTTCATTAATTCATTCAACACCAGAATAAACTTTTTCATTGTCTCTTTTGTTCACTTCGATTAGAATATCCTCTGGCAGGGCCTTTAAAATAGTAGTGCAAAAAGCAGAAGAAATATTTTCTGTAGATAAACCAAGACTATCCAAACTTCTCAATTCAATCGATACTTTATCATAAAAATTTCTGAAAACACGAATGTCAGATGAACATTTTAAAAGTTTCGCCCTCTAAATATTACTCATAGTATGAATCAGTAACTTAGCATTTGCAAACTTTTCTTTCTATAACTCAGTAGCAGAATCATATGTAGTGGGCGATACAGGAAATCCTTCTACAGTATTTAAAACCGAACCACTCAAATGTGCTTTCTGATAATTAAATTTATGTACTTACTGTAAAGAATCATTTTTATGATTCTCGGACTCAAAACTGTTCCAAAATGTTAACTATCCATTAATATCACGATAGAATTTGAGAATGCTCATTTTCGGTAGTTCAATACGCACAAGTTCTGTTTGTTTCGAGTTGCTATTTGGTATCCTTCTCTATACTCATCAATAGGCAACGACTCCAAATTAGCTTGCTTCACTGTACTCCTTAATCTACTTTTTACAATTTTTAAAAAGCTCTTTTGCATTTAACTTGCGTTATAGGTAGGGTTGTAGAGTTATTAGTCATTAGGTGGAGGCAGAAGACATGAAAAAAGGAGCACTACCCTCGGCGGGACTCGAACCTCGGACCTCTCGAATACGCGTCGAGCGTGCTGACCACTTTACCCTTAAGGCATGCGAAGAAGGCGGAAGAAATACCTTATAGGGTGAGTACAAACTTATAAGCAAAGAAGGCATTGGCGTACGCGTTACTATATAAATTATATTTCAAGAGTAATTTATATACGCAAGAGAGGCAATTTTTGCAAAACTTGCGTTTAGCTTTGGATAAATGCTCATTAATGGATAGAGCCTCTCTCCTTCTGACTCGGTATCAGATTCGAAATAATGATTTTGAATTGAATTTTTTCAATATTTCGCAGTATTTAGTATGCTTTTAGTATTTACTTACTAGGTCCTGATATTCGTCCATAAGATTATCAGTTGTAACACCTGCATAGTGCGCCAATAATACAGATAAATAGTCAAAAGAGTTCGGCGATGATGGCTTAAAAGTTTTTGGGACCGAGAAGAGATATATCTTCATACAACATCCTATGCCCTTTAAAACTACTTCCCATCGATGACATTGTGTTATCCATTATAAAATTAAAGACGGTAATTTCGAACTGTTTGATAGGGCAATTGAAATTATAATCGGACGATTCTTCGTTGTCCCCATTTGCTTCACTTTTCTACATCTTCTGGCAGGTAGGTCTTCTTTTATAATTATATCACAACACACCCGTTCTAGTTTATTACTGAAGTTCGTTGGAAACGATTTTGATGCGTTAACTATTAAATCAAAGTTTCTAAAAATGGCTTTTAAAGTGCTTATAGCCTCCTTAACCATATTATATGCTAGGATGTAATCTAATCCTTTAGTCAGCAAATATTTCGTTACTGGCTCAGTATACTGAAATATTTTCACATATACGTGAGCGAACAAAATTATTCTAAAAGTTGATATTTTATCTAGAATAGATTTGCCAGTTGTCGTATCTGTGCATTTTACATATAATTGGAAGCAATAATTTTGAGTGCCAGTATTAATTCTACGTATGAACAACTATCTTTGCAATCGAACATACCAAAAATTTGTTTTAGGGCGTAGTAATTCGATTTCCATCTAGTTTTATCGATGAGATGAAGCTTCCTAGATTTGGTTTTATCATCGATTCATCTCCGCACATCCATTCGTTGATAGGATTTTTTTAAAGAATTTGTCATACTCATTTAATATGAAAAAAAAGAGAAGTTCCTTCTAAAACGCTATTCGTAGAATCGACTAATACTAGATTTAGAGCATGAGTGTGACCCCAAACATGAATTTAGTGGGGTGATTTACCCCTCAACGATTTAGTAAAACCCTTGTAAGTACTGCACAAAATTGACGCGCTATGTATAGAATTGCCGATATATTTTCTGATATCAATGCCCATGCTCTCTAAGAAGTTGATGACCATATTGCACATACCGAGTCCGGTGGAATCAGTACAAGATAAAATACCCATCACTCTTTTGTACATGTTTTCTTTATAAAGATACCTAAAGACAACTGAAGAGTGGTTCATTTAATGTGTGTCAGTAGCAGTATAAACTTGAAGCGAGTAAAAATTAAGTTCTCGAATCTCAACTAACATTAACCGTCTCAGGACATTGTTGATGCTAGTTACGATATAATCTATTTACTCCCTTTAAGTTGGCGATCAACAGGGTTTCGTTATAACGTTGATATGCCTCTAAAGAACAGGTTCGTATTTTGAAAGTAATAGTATCGTTTCCAGGAAATTTCCGTGATCAATATTAGCATCTGTTAAGCTTTACGCATTGTTATTTCTTATGACTTCGGAAAGTAATTCCTCTTTTTCCTATAACTTGAACAACATGAATAATGATTTCCAACACTCGCTTTCGTTCTATTGCATTTTTTTTGACGTATCGTCGATGTTTCTGAGAACAAAGTACTATATATGTCTTTTCCTTTTACATTCATAATATGTTCTTCTGTGCATTAGTTATGAGTTTTATTAGCTTCTTGTTCATTAACATGTTGTATTACGTGGCCCAATATCTCATTCCTCCATTAGCAAAAGTAGTTTCCTTAGAGCTATCGAAATAAAGTAAACAAATGAAGCAGAATAATCCGCTTGTCTCTTAACCCAGAAACTCAACCATTTCCTATTACTTTCGTTAGGGGGATAGAACATTAGATAAAGAAGAAAAGGCAAATGTTTTGAAACTAAAGGTTGGCAGAATGTTTGCTAATAAAATCCTGTCGATTTTGAGCTGCTGTCGGGAGCGTAAAACAGCAAGCCGACAAATATGAGAAGGACGATGATGATGCGCTTGTTGATGTGACGGTAATATTTCTATACTGATTGTATTCGTTGCTATCAGTACCGAATTATCCTCACATGTGTTTGATATTTCAGCTTCAAATGTTTTTGAAGTTGTGGTCTCTTCTTGTGTTTGCGCAGTAATTATCGTGGAAGAAAGTGCTGGTTTTGAAAATCCAAGATACATATCCGTGATTTTTCAGCAATGTTTTGCAGAATCCTTCATTAGTGTTTGTCTGTTTTCTCGAGGCTTCGGTGCACCTCCTTTGATTTTTCGTTTATCCATTCTGCGTACCTGAAAAGTAATATAAAAAATTCAAGTGCAATATTTTTTGTCATCAACTTACATTATTCAGTGACACAATAAAATTCACTAGAGTCTTTTTTTTTAATTACTGTTATAACGTAATATTTTCAGTTTCACAATTGACTGACTGTACTGTATTTTCATAAATGCGAGTTTGAGTGCGATATGCGGTCTACGCATCCATGCTTTCCTCACGCGCAGGTCTTTCTCGCCCAGTCATCCGCGTCGACTCGATCGTTCGAGTTTCTTGATAGGCCCGAAATGTCTCCGGTCCACCGGTCATGTGCCCGGTCTCCCGCAGGCCCTATCCGGCATTGGAAGGAGATTAACTTCCAGAGGAAATATTATTATTTTATCTGAAGAAAAAAAGTTTTCTAAATGTTTAAACATATTATAAACTGTTAATTTTAATAATATCCTCCTACTTACAAATACACTCACGTTTGTGAAAATTGCAACACCAAGAAGGAATCGTCATAATTGAATGCAATTTAATACACAGTTGAGTGGTAGTGGTACAAATAAATGATTAAATGTTCAAAGCAAACAAACAAGAACAAGAGATCAGAATCAGTATTTTGTGCGGCCACCACGCGCCGCAATAAGT
>KK121888.1:160469-213168 GCA_000611955.2 Stegodyphus mimosarum | reverse complement strand
TTTACCACTAGCAGATAACCACCGATAACCATACACGCCTCGCTACAGCCGTCTATTTATTCGGATCCATCAGCCGTTCAGAGGGCGCTGCTCAGCATACGCATGCGCTACGGATTTGCAATTCTAATCATTTGTATATCATGCGCTACTTTGCATTTCCTGAAAATTTCAGCTCACTCGCGTAAGTCCTTCATGGTGCTGCAATTTTCACAAACGTGAGTGTATATATATATATGGTCACTTTATATATATATATATATATATATATATATAAAGTGACCATTTTGGGGTGGAGTTCGAGAAAAAATGAAACAGTTAAATGATTAAAACTTTCTTCATAAATAGTGAAAACAAAGAAATATGAAATCTTTTAACTTAGTTCACGGGTCAAATAGGGCACTTTTGAATGTATATTAATTATAAATATTTATCACTGATATAAGACATTCCAATTTTTTTTGTCATACTGCTAAACGTTTTATTATTGTTTATAAAAGTGTTGCAACATCCTTAGTCAAGATGAATTAGAGCACAAACCCATACACACACAACCACACAAAGTGAGGTTTCGGGAATCCTCAGAATAATGCTCCTCTTGCAAACAAGTATTAGATCTGAAACCCGTGATTCAGTTGCATTTATGACATTTATTTTACCATTTTGTTTAGCTTGTGAACCTGGATCCTGAAAGCGTAGATTGTAATATACTTTGGTACAAGGAAACTGTAGGCCTTAAATGATAAGAGTTCTAGGAAAGGAAAAAATAAAGAAATCGAACATCTGCGTAATAGTGTTAAACGTTATGGCAGATTGGTTTCAGTTAGTCATAATTTAGTTTTATGAGTGATTGATGATAAAGTATGTAACTCTTATTATTGTAACTTTAACTGCATGGTAATGCTATTTTTGTGAACAACAATAAATCTATTGAAAAAATTAATTCTATTGACAGAATCCTAAACATAGCAATAAAAAACGAAAGCTTACAATTTGGATTATCAATATTATATTGTGGCGTGCGTACGGGTTCGTAATAGATTGAACGCACAAGTCCGATAAAAGGTTAATAAAATTATTCTTATCACAAAAAATACCACAAAACGCTGAATTTTCCCTCAGAAATATTCATACACTATCGCAATATCACGCAATATAATCAGTAGCTATATTTTTTACTACTAAAATATTAAATAGAACGCAATCTAAAGCACGGATAAAGCTAATCCGATCACACCGCGAATTCGCTACAATCAATAACAACAGCTCTCTTAAACGGCAACTGAGCTGAAAAGTTTCCGGCTTTTATAGCTTTTTAAATCAGCCGCGCAAGAGAGTTCTAGCAATTTCTGGAAAGCAAAAAGAGTAGAATTACGGTTACAGCTAACATACTAGTCAATTACATTTATTCAAATTAAATATCAGTTACAGAGATAAATTTTTATTCAATGTTAAATGCACGTGCTCTTGTATTTTTACTTTTCCAGCGTAGCTTTGCCTTAAAATCTGTCACGCGCTGCGGTCACGGGGAAATAAAACAATTTTAAATATAATAAAATTAAAAATATCTAACTAAATGCAAAATTCGTAACAATATGGACAGATTCCCCCCCCCCAAGTTCCTTCTAATACTTTGCCAACAAATTTACGATAAAAGAAGAGGCTAACCCAAGCAGATTATAAAGAAGTCGTATAGCGAAATAATAAAAAATAAAAATAAAGCATTCAAAAGCTATTTAACGGAAAATCTGGATTAATCGTGGATAGACCTAAGCATGGTTTTGGCAATTCAAATGATGAAAACATGTTGCTTTTGTTGTGACTTATCTCACTTGTCTGACAGTAACATTAGAAAGAGCCCCTAAATACATCGTGACAAGGAGCGCAACATTACGCTTGTTCGTTGGCAAGATACTTTAGCGCCATACAGGTAACAGTACAACTTTGCTCATTTCCGCCTGAATTTTGATGAAAAGCACCCCGGGGCGACGGGTCCGACGGCCTCCCACCGCTCTTGGCGCAACATAACCTCTCGACAGGAGTTTCAGCTCCTCGTATATTTAAAGTGCCCCTATGCCACAGAGACACTATGCGTTTACAAACATCCATTCGTTCTCCGCGATTCTAACCCGGGCCCTTCGTACTTTTACGCGTTGCACTCCCGCTAGGAACGGCCGGACAGACACCCTCGTGGGCTTTGCCTTAATCAATTTAGCTTAATTGCTAGAGTTAATTAACAGAATTTAGCTTCTGTTCTTGAAACTGCGCCAGCCTTTCTTCAAGTGCATAGAATTTATCCAGGAAGCTTATGGCCATTAAAACCAATGGCGATCTAAACACGATTTTAAACATCAAAATCCAAATATAAGTCATTTTTTTAAATGTTTCATTTAATTTTTTTAGAATTTCTTAGAATGCAAATTTTTCATAAAATCTAAAATTGTAAACATTTTAAAGGAGATTATTAATAAATTAAAGTAAAAAATATTTATTTCTGATATTACAAGAGCTTTATTTTCATTTTATTTAATTGAACATAGTCTTCATAGATGGCAGCATAGAGCTTCAGCTACAGAATTGTTAATTCTATACTAGGGACCCTATGCATTTCGACCATTGAGCTACTGCTGCCATCTATACGAAAACGTTCTATTCAAACATGGAAACTGAGATTTGTTGAATGGTTTTAAGATTTTTTTGCAGTCATGACAAAACGCTTAGTTAATGTACCTCAAAATAAAATTTCCTGCAACTGTAAAGGTCTATTTTAAATAAAATATGCCAAATATGGCAGAATTATTTATCGTAACTTTATTGCTTTAATGCTGTTACTGAGAGCTGTTAGCACCCGGTATAAAATGTGAAATTAAAATATAATAATACAAAAAGAAAGAAAGAAAATCTGAAAAGTTTTCAAATTTTAAATTACGTCCAAAGGGGGGCTTTATTACGTCCAAAGGGGCTTTTTTTTAACATTTTGTGTGTTATCTTTATTTATTAAATATCATGTTTTTCGCACTTAAGCCATAAAATTCAGTTCAAGAACAATATTGCAAAATAATTTTAAATTGAGCATATCTTTAGAATTTCCGATACACAGTCTCACGTGCTGGAGATAGAAATGTTTTCTCTGTATAACGTTGCCATTGCTCTCTTTGAAATCCTTGAGTTTGTTAATCAAAACTTCGTTAAAGTTTTACAAAATAAGAAATTGGTAATAAAACAAATTTCAAGTTTGGACTTCCAGATGTCCATATTCTCAGTACCTCATTCAAATTTGGATGGCTGTAGATAGCGTTGTTTTACCACAATACGGGAGACATATATACATTTATGCAGATTCTTCATTATTTAATTTCTTCAAATATAATACAGGGCAATTTATATTTGTTGTCAACAGTTTTAAAAGTGAAACGGACATTCAGAGTGATTCAACGCAAAATCACAAAACGAAAACAATAGTCCTTCAGAGACAAAGCCCTTTTGGACTAATAATCATATTACATCTTTAGAAATTTTTTAATGCTTTTTCAAGAGCAAACTCATGCCTTTACAAGACCACAGTTTTATGGTAAATAGCACATACAAATGTAGGTTCTGACTCATTTCTGGAGTAAAAAATATCCTAAAAACAAATTTAGAAAAAAATTAACCTGAATATAAATTATTTTAATCAAAATTTTAATCTTAAATTTGAGGTTGGGAGATAAGGAATCCTCAGTATTTTTCCGTTAGAAAAATGTCTATTTTCTGAAGTGTTACTGAAGTTTTCAGAAGCTCAGACATCAAATTTAGCCTAATGAAGTGAGTTAAGTTTTTCTTATAGGAGGTCTTAAATTCTTTTTAACTGAAGATTTAGCTATGTTTCACTGAACATGGATTTCGAAGTTTTCATTCCAAGACAAACAATAATTTCTGCCTTTTTCGTTTTCGAAAAACAGAAATTTATTACATTAGAAGGAAAAAGCTCTTGTTTTCTCACTTTCTTTATAAGACTCCGAAAAAATATTCCCCGATATATTTAACTCAGCGTTATGTGATTCACAACAAATTTTTTAAGTTAGCGGTACATCCAATGCTTATAATAAAACTGTTATCAGAGAGAATTAGGCAAGAGAACAGCTTATTTTTTTTCCTGAAAGCAACCTTACTTGAATACGGAAGAGCAAATTTTTATGATTAATTCGTAACTCTCTGCTTACGATTAATGGTAATTTATCAAAAATAATTTTTAAAAACTTTAAATCTAAAGATCAAAATTCAGCATTTTTATATCTGCTGCCTAAAATTACTCTTTAAGTGTAAGAGAGTATACAAAAAATCTACGCCTTTTTTCAGGCGATTTAAACAAGATTTTCATACCACATTCGAGGTACGAAAGTAAAATATAAATCTTATCTCTAATAATGACGAAATGATTGTGATGTAATCATAATTTATTTGTAAGACAGTCTTCTATAAAGTGACAGCGAGGTCATTTAAGAAAAGCTACTGCAAAAATATTGCGTACAAAAATAATACTACTACTAATAATAAATAAATTAATTAATTAAATTAAATTTTTAAAAAATCTGAAAGGTTTCAGATTTTGAATTACGTCCAAAGGGGCGTTTTTTTTTAACATTTCCTGTGTTACCTTTATTTATTAAATATCATATTTTCCGCACTTAAGCCATAAAATTCAGTTCAACATCAATATTGTAAAATAATTTTAAAATGAGCATATCTTTAGAATTTCCGATACACAGTCGCGCGCGCTGGAGATAAAAATGTGTTTTATGTATAACGTTGCCATTGCTAGCTTTGAAATAATTGAGTTTGTTAATCAAAAATTCGTTAAAATTTTACAAAATATGAAATGGATAATAAAATAAATTGGAAATTTGGGTTTCCAGATGCCCATATTCCGGTGAAAAGGTTCAATATTCAATATTAGATGGATCTAGGTACCGTAGTTTTATCGCACATAAATACATTTATGCAGATTCTTCATTATTTAATTACTTTAAATATAATACAAGGCGATAATATTTGTTGGCAACAATTTGAAAAGTGAAACAACGCTTGTAGGGAATCAACGTAAAATGCTAAGACGAAATTAATAGTCCTCCTAAGGAAACTGCCACTTTAAAATAATCATATATTTAAAAAAAAAAATCTGAAAGGTTTCACGTTTAAAATTACATCCAAAGGGGCATTTTTTTAACATTTTGTGTGTCATCTTTCTTTATTAAATATCATGTTCTTCGCACTTAAACCATAAAATTCAGCTAAAGAACAATATCGCAAAATAATTTTAAACTGAGCATATCTTAAAAATTTCCTATACACAGTTTCAGGCGCTGGAGATAAATATGTTTTTTCTGTACAACGTTGCCATGGCTCGCTTTCAAATCCTTGAATTTGTTAATCAAAAATTCGTTAAAGTTTTACAAAATATGAAATCGTTAATAAAACAAATTCAAAATTTCAAATTCGTACTTCCAGATGCACATATTCGCAGCAGGATTACGTCTTTCAAAATTCGATGGCTCTAGGTATCGTCATTTTATCACAATGCGTGAAACAAACATACGTTTATACACATGCTTCATTATTTAATTTCTTTAAATACGCTGGTTATCATAAATTAAGGAAAAATCACAAAAATAGCGATAACTTCCTCAAAAGTAAGCCCCACCGTATAAAATTTGAACATGTTGCTAAGTAAGAGTAGCTGAGTAAAGCTCCAACATGCAAATTAATGGCGCTGCATTCGCTACACGTCACCTGCGAGGAGCATAAACGGCCATGTTTGAGAGCAAGCCCACATATTTCACTGTGATAGTGACATCAGAAATCTGAGATAGCCAATTCGTAACAATGACCTCCAGGCGTCATTTGCCTGCAGAACTACGATGGAGAATCATTGGGAGACTAGAGGTAGGACAAAGTCAAACAAAAGTGGCCAGATGGCTAAATGTGAGTCCTTCTGTGGTTCATAGACTTTGGAGGCAATTTCAAACAACAGATTTGGCATCTGGGAGGTTCAGTCAAGGACGGCCAACTGCTACGACGAGCGCCGATGACCGATTTTGACATTATATGCACGCAGGAATAGAACCACTACTCCGACTCTTCTTAGATCCTCCCTTGCTGCAGCCACCGGAAGGTTGGTGTCAACGTCAACTATGCGTAGAAGGCTTCACGAAGGTGGTCTGTATGCGAGGCGACCAGCCGTTTGCGTTCCGCTAACGTCACGCCGTAGGAGGGACCGTTTGCAGTGGGCACGACAACATGCCCACTGAACGCCTGATCAATGGAGGGCTATTCTCTTTACGGATGAGTTCAGGTTTAGTCTAGAAGGCGATAGTAGGCGTTATTGGATATGGAGAGAACCTGGAAGAGGCAGTGTCTGTGTTTGGGGTGGTATCTCTTTGGGTGGACGCATAGACCTCCATGCCTTTCCAAGGGGAACCGTGAATGCTCGGTTTATAGAGATGACATCCTTGATGCTTATGTGCGCCCATGTGCCAGGGCAATAGGTGATGATTTCCTGTTGGAGGACCACAACGCAAGACCACACAGGGCTTGCATCGTAGATGATTATCTTCAACAGGAAACAATTATGTGCATGGAGTGGCCAGCTCGATCTCCGGACTTGAATCCTACCGAGAACGTTTGGGATGCTTTAGGAAGACGTCTAGCTGCTCTCAGTCCGTCCCCTCAGACCTTTGGCGCGCTTGCAACGGCTTTGCAAGAGCAATGGCTCTCGCTTCCTATGTAACTGATACGCCGCATAATTGAAAACATCACACATAGCTGTGTGTGCTGTATTGCTTCTAGAGGCTATCATATTCCATATTGAACATACTGTTCTTATAGCAAACTGACACCTTCAATTTCTTCACTTTATACATGTGTTAATTTCTATACTGCTATAATTGTCTGGTAATTTCTTTTGATGTTATTTGGTATCTTACTATGTGTTGTATATTGTGGGTAAGTTTCATAAAATTCTACATGTAACTTTTTCAGTAATCGTGATGTTTGTGATTTTTCCTTAATTTATGATAAATAAACAGTGTATAATACAGGGCTTCAATAGTTGGTAGCAACAGTTTGAAAAGTGAAGCGATATTTAATGTTTCCGACGCAAAATTCTTTCAGGGACAAAGCCCTGACTAGAAAAGAAAGGGGAATTCAGGGACTAAAAATCAAACTTGTTTTCTAAACTTCATTTAGTAATATCTGTACTCTTCATTTTAGTAAAATTTTCACTATACTTCTGCGTCTATTACATAGCACGTCTATTACTTAGTTACGAAATTCTGTGCAAAGATAAGATGTTCTTTAATACATTTAAATCGTTTTGTAATATCCAATTTTTGAAATTTAGGCATTTAATCAAGGCATTTTAGTTGCTTGCATAACACAGATACTTTTGTTTTATATGTTTCATTTTTATCAGTTGTTAAAGATTTATTTTTATTAACAAATGGACACATTTCTATAAGAAATTTTGACAGAGTTAGTTTCCCGATTGATGCTTTGCAGAATTGTACTCTGTAATTTGTATTTTTATACCAGAAGTTCGTCATTAATAAATACCAAAGTAAGAAATTTTATCCTACGAAGATTTAATAGTGTCCTAAGTTAAAACAACAGTTAATAAATTAGCCTATTTCTACAAATAATATATATTCAAAAGAAATACCTTGAAATACTCTTTTTACAGAAGAGAAAGATATTTTTATTCAAAATTTATAATTAGAAATCCTAGTTTTTCTCTTTAGAACAGTGGCAACGTCTATGCATACCAATCTGTTGTTTGAAATAATGGAAGACAATCTGAAGTGTAAAAATTGCTTAATTAATTGGAACTAAGTCATACATTATCAAAGTTAAGATAGCACATATTACGAAATCAAAGTAATTTCAAAGTTGGCACTTAGAAATTTAGAAGAACAATACAGAAACGGGTACTTTATTAGACAAGTTCAGATCTAAAGCAAAAATTTTTTAAATTCTAGCTATATACTGGTTCATTAATTTATGTTATTAATAATACCTAAGGGTTATTAATTAAAATTACTTATTTTTAAGTTGCATTTATGTATTAGATATGCACTTTTTTATATATGTTACATAAAAAAACTATGGCTCTAAAATTATATATTTTTCATCCTATTTTAGTATACAAGGTGGTTATAAAGAAACTTTGCCGCCATCTGCACTTCTAGCGTCTGTTCTGGTTAACCGATCGAGATGAGATTGCAAATATAGTTATTCGGAGGTACACGCTCGAGATTCTGCGAACGGCAACACAGGGGCGCTCACGGTTACGGTTATAGTTACAGAAACTCGAAAATGTTAAATGACAACGCCAACGTTTTCCGGTCGCAAAATGTTTCGCGCATGCGGAAACCCTAAATAGCATTGGAACGGTACCAATATGTCCAAAAACTGGCGTGTTATGCATACACAAAAAAGAGTTCTGAAAACTGGCCAACGTAACATGATCTGGGCTCACGCAGAAAATTTACATGTGACAGAGACAAGACAACGATCACTGATGAGAACACATATCGGACAAAACAATATCTTTATTTAGAGCAAACATTTTCCACGTCGGTGCCATCACAGGCAAGTATGCATTGCACCAGGAAACGGTGGACAATATCGCTGAACTCAAAATGGCAAGAGGAATATTTGCAATCTCACGTGGTATAGAATCCTTTAAATCCGACAAAGTTTGCAGACTGCGCAGGTAAACTCTGGATTTGAGATATCCCCAAAACCAGAAATCCATAGGCGTCAAATCGGGGGGATCGCGGGGGCCGCTGTTGAAGGACCCTTTAACAAACCTCGCTATATGTGGAGGTGCACCATCTTGCATCCAAACAATGTCATTGAGTGCATTCCGCCTACGCAGTTCTAGTAGTAACGTTCATCCCATTTTGATAATACAGTTTTATCAATTCACCACGAACTTTCCCAGGAATAGCAATTTCGTCGCCATGTGCGAGTTCCCAAATGACGACTTCGCGTACCCGCCTGACATTTTATCGGTTTCTTACGCTGAATATCTGGCGATCGGCGTTCTGCGATTGGTATCTTGCCTCTGTTATATGCAAATTTTCTACGTGCTCCCAGATCCTGTTTTGTTGGCCGGCTTTCAGAACTCTTTTTTGTGCATGCAAAACACGTCCGTTTTTGGACATATCGGTACCGTTCCAACGCTATTTAGGGTTTTTGCATGGGCGACCGGAAAAAGTTGGCGTTGCCATTAGATTGTAACTAGAACCGTAACCGTGAGCGCCCCTGTGTTGCAATTCACAGACTCTCGAGCGCATGCCTCCGAATAACTATATTTGCAATCTCAACTCGATCGGTTAACCGGAACGGACGCTAGAAGTGAAGATTTTGGCAAAGTTTCTTTATGACCACCCTGTATATTTCTTAACTATATCTCATAAATAAATCTCGTAATCTTACCATAACGTTTTAAGAAGCTAAATATCCTTTGCATTTTCTTGAAGGGTAAGGGCTATTTTTCAGTAAATGCAGACATATACGATAAAAATAAAATTGTCTTTTAACTGACACTTTTAAGTACAGTATCTCACAAAAGTGCTCGCACATTTTAAGAATCTGCAGAAAAAGCGCTGTAACTGGGAATTGAACTCGAATATAAAAGCCCAATATTTTTTCATATCATCTTCCTGTGACTTTGAATAAAACAAAACCTTTTAATTTCTAATACTGACTTATTTTTTTCCTAAAATTTAAAATGTAAGGACGCATAGATAAAACACTCCACAAAAGTGACCGTACACCGAAACATTTTCTTAAAATTTCATAAATAAAATTATCGTCTACCACTTTTAGCAAGCATGCGCATTAGGTAAGCGGCGCTGAATCGTTTGTGAAAAACTGTTTCTTTTTTATTTGTTTATTTTCTTTTATTCATTGTTTTAGATTTATTATAGTATTTGAATAGAACACGTGACAACGATTAGATAATTCTTCAGATGATAGAAATTTTTTGCATTCTAAGTTATAAAAATGAATGAGATGTAATGCTGTTGGGGGAACCTAGCGCCAGAGTGTCGCAGTGGTGAATAAACATAGTGAATTTTAAAGAGTATATTTATTCTATTGTGGTTTATGCGCTATTGACGAAGTAGATTTAATTCAATTCGATAAGTTTAAATTAAATGCATGAAAAAACGCGTATAATTTAATATTCCGTACAAGGAAGTCATGTAGTGTGCATTTCAGGTTTATATATATATATCATTTGGACCTTTCATCTTTCATGGTAACTAGAGTTTCTGCGTCAAGTCGATAGCTATGCAATTTGGAGCAAACTTCCAGATATGAATGACTTTCGGCTATATAACACATACAAATGTAGATTCTGACTCATTTCTAGAGCAAAAAAGGATCCTAAAAACCATTTAGAAATAGAGTTTTTTTTTTGTATGGTACAAAAAAATAATGTGTTGATACTGCTAATGAGTTTTACTAAGAAAATAATTGCTTCCATAGATTCTGACTCATTTCTAAAGCAAAAAAAAAGAGTGCTAAAAACCATTTAGAAATACAGTTTTGTTTTGTATTGCATTGGTACAAAAAAATAATGTGTTGATACTGCTAATGAGTTGTACTAAGAAAATAATTGCTTCCATAGATTCTGACTCATTTCTAAAGCAAAAAAGAATCCTAAAAACCATTTAGAAATACAGTTTTTTTTGTATTGCATTGGTACAAAAAAATAATATGTTGATACTGCTAATGAGTTGTACTAAGAAAATAATTGCTTCCGTAGATTCTGACTCGTTTCTAAAGCAAAAAAGAATCCTAAAAACCATTTAGAAATAGAGTTTTTTCTATTGCATTGGTACAAAAAAATAATGTGTTGATACTGCTAATGAGTTGTACTAAGAAAATAATTGCTTCCATAGATTTAGAAACTCTTTATAATTGTCTCTACTAGAGGTAGCTTTGCTTTTGGATTCATGTTTGCTTTTGCTTGCGTCCTTGACCGCATATGCGTCGCCACCACTTATACTTCTTTACCAATACGAGAACATTTGTTTTTGAAAAAAAAAGGAGGTGAGGGAGGTCAAGCTTTTCAGGGTTGGAGGGGAAAAAATGAAAACTTTAAATTCAGAATTTTAATGCGTTTAATCTGTATATGCTGAATTGTAATTCCAATTTAAGGGTATGTGACTAACTGACAGCAGCTACATAAAATCAATGCTAAATGAAGGCTCAAGACACTCATCATTTCTATCTTTCTCTGAAGAGAAATTCTCTGGAGAAAGTTGGGATAAACTATCGGAAATAGCGAAATTACTAGAAAATGACAGAAGAGAGTTTGATGTTTCAAACAAGAAATTATTTTTATGAAATCCTAAATTCTTTTCGTAGCCTAACTTTGTTAACTTTTTGTTTTCTAAAGTGCCTTCACTCCTTTTAAAATCTATAAAATCTATAAAGCCTTTTCCTTCCCTTCTTCGAAACGTAAAAGAAAAAACACTAACAAATAATTTTCTCTTGACAGCTACTCAAATATCTCTTGGATGTCTCTCGCGTAAGCATAGAAGTGGGCATATCATAATTTGAGAACTAATTATGTAAAAACAAAAGTCCCACCTCCAAAAAAAGTACAGCGGTTACAAATCTGAGTGCGAGATGGAATTTCTGGAGATGCAATAAAGAGTAGCCTGCATTTTTCAATAAGGAGCTGACAAGAGCATCGTGTGAACTTCAGTGACGAGTCACAGGCTATAAAAATGCATTGTAGGATAATATTATTTTAATCAGTTTTAGGGACATGGGCGGAGTTTATTTTTTGCTTTTAGTTATGCCCAAATACTTAGAAAATCTATTAAGAAGAGTAAGCAAAACACAAATATGAAATAAAACATAAAAAAGTAAAACGAAATCTGAAAGCTTTCAGATTTTACATTACGTCTAAAGAGACTTTTTTTAACGTTTTGTGTGCTGCCTTTATTTATTAAATATCATGTTCTCTGTACTTAAACGATAAAATTCAATTCAGCAGCAATATCGCAAAATAATTTTAAAATGAGCATATCTTTAGAATTTCCGATACACAGCCTTTCGCTCTGGAGATTAAAAATATAAAAATGTCTCCCCTCCCGTACATTGTTGCCATTGCTCGTTTTGAAATCGTTGAGTTTCTTAATCAAAAATTCGTTACAGTTTTACAAAATATGAAACAGATAATAAAACAAATTCCAAATTCCACGTTCGGTCTTTCAGATCCTCATAGGGAAGGACAACTTATTGAAAATTTGATGTCGCTAAATACCGGCGTTTTTTCGCAGCGCGAGAAACATACATACATTCATACAGATTCTTCATTATTTCATTTCTTTTAATATAATGTGAGGCTCTAATATTTGGTGGCGACAATTTGGAAAGTGAACCGACATTTATAGTGAACCAACGCAAAATGGCAAAAGGAAATTAATAGCCCTTCTGGGCTAACGCCCTTTGGAAAAAAAATCTGGAAGCTTTATCAGATTATACATGACGCCCAAACGGGCGTTTTTTTAACTTTTTTTATGTTACCTTTATTTATTAAATATCATGTTCTTCGCACTTAAATCATAAAGTTCAATTCAACAGCAATATTGCAAAATAATTTTAAAATGAGCATATCTTTAGAATTTATGATACACTGTCTGGCGCGCTGGAGATAAAAATGTTTTTTTTTTCGTACAGTGTTGCCATTTCTCTGTTTCAAATAGTTGACTTTGTTAATCAAAAATTCTTCACTGTCTGACAAAACATGAAATAAATAATAAAACAAATACCAGATTCCAAATTAGGGCTACTAGATGCCCATATTCGGTGGAGAATTACGTTATGCAAAATTTGATGGCTGTAGGTACCGTTGTTTTATCACAATGTGAGAAACGTATATACCTTTATGCAGATTCTTTGTTCTTTAATTTCTTTAAATATAATACAGGGCTGTAATATTTGGTGGCAACAGTTTGAAAAGTGAATCAACGCAAAATGCCAAAACGAAATTAATAGCCCTTCTGTGCAAACGCGCCTTTGGGCTAATAATGAGTAATTAGAATTAAGCTAAAATAAATAATGAATTGATAAATAAATAAGTAAATAGTTAAATATATTACTAAATTTAAATGAATTAACGTAAACCGAGTATGAGAATAATAATGCCATTAAGACCGAGGTTAAAAAAATAACAACTTGAAGAACTTCATGTATTCCTTTTGCTAAAACATTTGCTTTCATATCCAGACGTGAGAAAAATTAACATGAAAAACTATACTTTAGAAACATAAAATTAGACAATAAATTCCTTCAGTATAAATGTAAAAAAATATTGATTTACATTATCAAGCTGTAGCAGTCAAGCGTTAAACTGTAAATATGTGGTGATGTGCTTTCGTGAATTATTTAGAAACTGGCATAATTATAACTAAATCTTGAGATTCTAGTGTGAAATAAACTAGTACCGAGTCCTTAATTCCCAGCATCTCATAAAAAATTCAGCTATCCGCATAATTTTGGATAGTAAAATACAGATAAAACAATGGGTTTTGTGCTGAAATGTTATTGAAAAACATAAAATCATTATAATTGACTATAAATATTATTATTATAATCCGAAAGAGTTTTTAAAAAATCATTCCGAACGATTAAAAGAATCATTAAAAAAACAGCATCTTAAAAAATTGGAAATTAAAGAACTGACTGTTAATATTTGTGAATAGCGAACACGCTTGGAGACAGGATATTGTAACTAACGGATTGCTGCTGAATTGTTATAATTACTTTTGTAAGATGAATTAGGATATTATTTATGTGTTACCGCAAAGTTTGAAATCTGGTATTCTATAGAATGCTAAAACTAGCCGGAAATGTATGAAAAGATTCACATTTCACTCATTTCCTAGGCAATGACAAATGACAAACCGGCAATGTATGATATACACTTCTGATTCGTTTCGAAGAACCGAAACTGCTTACCAGAAGTTAGTAAATCATGTAAAAAAGACAAAATGACTACTCAGAAGGAACTACGGGACTACAGGCTGCTGAACTGCTAGGATATGATGTTTGTGAAAAACGAAAATGCATTTATTTACCCTGTTAAGGAAAGCGTCAGTACTATTCAATATTGCGTCATGGACGATGAGTTATTTTCCGTTTGAGTACTGCACATGGACGATGTGACAGAATGTTGAAAGAATTTTCAACCAAATACAAAAACGTTACGTGTAATGTTATTGAACTCTACAACTACCATTGTGAGCCCTGCCAGAAAAATACAGAAAGGTATTAAAAAGGGCATTGACATGAAGATTATGATTGTTTATGAATTTAATTTCCGCTTTCAGGTAGATCGTATTGATTTCCAGGCTCAGCCAGATAGAAAATACAAACTTATTATGTTGTAATTAAAATACAATAACACGCCGAAGAAATATTAATTTAGAAGTCAAACAACAAAAATCAGCGTTATATTTCCAAATTTTCACAGGACTAGTTTCGATGGTTTTACCGAACCACCATCCTCGGCTGCAAAAGCGCAAATGAACGAGATAAGATATAATGATTAGATAAGATAAGATAAGAAAGCCTGGACAGAAGACAAGTTGCTGGCGCCATCTCTTGAGGAAACCAGAACTAAAACGTAATTTCTAATGTCCGGCAAAGAGGGATTGGAATTAGGGTTGTTAACTAGAATATAAAAATTTTTTTTTTATTGTGAAATGCCCCTAAAAAATCCAGTTCACCAATGGAAGATGTTTTTCGAATAATTTTGGTAGCAGAAAAATTGAAAGTGTGATTTTTAGACCAACAATGTTGGGCAATAGAAGACTTCTGCGTTCCCTTTTTTCTAACATATGCCTCATGTTCCTTAACGCGAAATTTTAAGGCTCTCTTAGTTTGGCCAATGTAAATCAAACCACGCTGGCAAGAAATCCTGTAAATACCCCAGGAATTCATATCCGCGATGGAGTCCTTAAGCATGGAACTCGGAATTTTATTGATGGGAGAATAAACGACCCGAAAGTTAAATTTCTGTAACATACGTGCAACTTTATAGCTAATTGATGGAAAGAAGGGAACGACAACAGAATTTTTATAATCTCCTAAAACAAGAGTCTGCCTTTTGGTGTGTTGAGATGAGAATTTCGTAACTGCTTGATTAATAATGTTGGGTGAAAAGCCCTTGTCAATAGCTATTGCTTTTAAATAATTTAGTTCTTCATCGAGGGATAGTTTGGAGGAGCAAACTTGAAGAACACGAAAAAACATAGGAATAAAATGAAGCTAACTTTTATATAGTCGAAAGACATGATTTGAAGTGTGGTGAAAGGCAAACCGATGAAGGTTTACGGTAAACCGTAGTACTGAAGTTGGATGTGTTACGTGTGACCATAATGTCGAGAAACGGAAGAGAATTGAAAGTCTCAAGTTCAATGAACTGAATAGCAGAATCAATGGAATTCACTGTTGAAAGAACTTTATTTAAATCATCTTTATCACCTTCAAACAGGGTAAAAGTATCGTCTACGTATCGGAACCATACCAGGAAGTTTAAAGTTTCAAACAATTTTGATTCATAATAATGCATGTAGATATCAGCCAGGTTGGGACTGAGGGGGCTTCTCATGGCTAATCCCTCAGTTTGCTTGTAATATTTATTTTGGAAAGCAAATGTTCAAACAGAGTTGAGTGAGAGAAATTAGCTCATCAATTTCATGCAAGAGAAATGAAATTCGCGAAGTCTGGTTTCTAGACATCTTCGAGACATTCCAGTGGAAGGTGCATTAAGATGAAGTTAACAGAAGTCTTCTGTTGCCCAACATTGTTGGTCCGAAAATCACACTTTCAATTTTTCTGCTGCCAAAATTATTCGAAAAACATCTTCCATTGGTGAAATGGATTTTCTAGGGGCATTTCACATTCAAAAAAATTTTTCTGTTCTAGTTAACAATCCTAATCCCAATCCATCTTTGCCTTCAGCCTTTAAAGAAATTATGTTTTAGTTCTGGTTTCCTCAACAGATGGCTCCAGCAGCTTGTCTCTTGTCCAGGCTTTCTTATTTTATTTTATCTAATCATTATATCTTATCTCGTTCATTTGGGCTTTTGCAGCTGAGAATGGTGGTTCAGTAAAACTATCGAAACTAGTCGTGTGAAAATTTGGAAATATAACGCTGATTTTTATTGTTTGACTTTGTACCAAGATCATCTCACTATTTTATTTTATATATTTCGAATAGCAGTTTTTTAATGGAACTTTTCATTAATTTTTCAAAATAATATTTGCATTTTTGAGGAATAAACGTCTTTTAAATAATAGCCTTATCATAACCTTTTTTCATACTTTGCCTAAAGAGCATTTGTCATTCTATAGAATGCCTAGGGAAAGTATGTAATAATTCTCATATTTCATACTTTGCCTAAAAACGTCCGGCATTATATACAAATGACCAGGCATTCTATAGAATGCCGTAGTTTCATACTTGCCAGTAACATATGTAAATAAATATATATGTTTCTTAAAAGGTAACACTGACTTTATAAAGTGAATGCATAATAGTACAAGCTTGCAAGTAAGATTTCTAGTTCTCCTGGAGTAAAAGGAGGGAATTCTACTCATTGTTTCCAAAAATTTATATTGCTATCTGTATTACACTTATTTGCGTAAAATGTTAAAAAAAATTGAGTTACAGAAATTTCAATTTCTATAAATTCAGAAACTGTTATTTGGACGAAAAATTTTATAAGCTTCCTATTAACACAATCGACTGAGAAAATAGGCAAACTACTACTTCCGCAGTGTTTCAACCCAAAAGCCTGACCAGTTCTGTATTTGATACACTTCGAGATTTATCCAGATAAAATTCGGAATTTCATATCGAATGTTTTAGTGCAGATGTTATCAAAATTAGCTCGATTTAAGAACATCAGATTTACACTGAAACTGAATCCAGTGCTCCAAATGTTTTGCCATTTACGAGATTCTTGAGAGTATTTCGATGTTAATATTTAAGAATATATCTATACTGCGTAAATGTATGCAATACCGAGTCGTTTATTCATGTATCTTTTATCCTACATGTACTGAAACAGAAGAATATCTTAATTATTTTAGAATAAAAATATGAACATTTCATATGGGTGAACGCAATCGATAAATGATAAAAATAATTCATTATATGATCATTAAGGTTGCGAATTGCTGACGGCAATAAATATTTTACATTCTAAAGCGAAAATATTTCGACATTTAAGCGCATTTCGTTTTTCCGTTTCCCCATCTGTTCAAGATACCGCTACCCTGATAGTAGATCTCTCCGCTTATTAGTCCATTTTCCTTTTTCTTTTCTTTTTTTTTGGGGGGGGGGAGGGGTTTCCTGACCGTTTCAAAATTCACTGATTATTAAGTCCCTTTTGAGATTCTGACTCCGGTTGTTAGGTAAAATTACAATTCGCAGTATTTGAATGTGACCTGGTTGAAAAATGATTCATTCTTCCAAAGAAAAGCAGTCTTAATTTCCTAGAAATATTTTTACTAGATTGTGACTACATTCCTACACCCTTTGGAATTGCCTCAAATCAGACGCAACAGAACCTAAAAACTAAAAATAAGAAATAAAGAACGTAGCCATCTATCAATTAAGAAGACAAGCAAATGCAAGATACTCATTTGTCTAGGAAGGTAGGTACACTGTGGGGAGGGGGGAAAAAGGGGGGACAATTCTATATCTTTCGTTGTACTGGGCCGATTGACGAAATTCAAATTGCGTTTTTTATGTCTCGAAAGCGCGACTTAGGATATATATTAGATTCATATGTAGTATTAATCTAACATAGGTTTTTTGACACAAAATCGGATTGTTTCTAAAATAACATACCACTTTTTTTACCAATAACATACCAAAAACAATCGGCCTAGTAAAACGGGAGATATAGAACTGACCTGTAGAGACATTAGGTTGTTTAGAAGCGGGAGAGATGTGAAAATGAGCAATGCCCTTGCCGGGATTCGAAACACGGACCTCTGGAATACGCGCCCAGCGTGCTGACCACTACATCATGAAGACATGCGAAGAAGGTGGGAGAAATACCGTATATATTCCCCCTTTTAAAGGGCAACCGGGTTCAGGGGACCCAATCGCCAAATCCCGGTGGTGGAGAATCATCATCCACCACCATTTTAATTTGGGCACCAGTGTGGAGACATTAGGTACTTTCTGAAAGCAGGAGAGATGAAAAATGAGCAATGCCCTCGCCGGGACTCGAACCACTGAGCTCTCGAATACGCGTCGAGCGTGCTGACCACTATACCACGAAAGCATACCAAGAAGGCGAGAGAAATACCTTATAGCCCCCACCATTTTTTTTTTTTTTTTCTTTTTCAGTGTACACATTCTTTCCACCATCCATTTTAACCTTATCGTTTAGGTTCCAAGTAAGGAAATAAATGCTTTATAGATTGTATTAGACTTTGGGCTGATCTCTTCGAAGAAGATTAGAATGATGTTGCTTAAGGAACAAACTTTAAAAACACTAGAGCTTTAGAAAGTGATTGCAAAGGAATTCCTCAAAAGGCGCTTACAAAAAGTGTTGAAAATAACCTCAACACAAACAAAAAGAACAGACATTTTGTTTTTAACATTGGCAATATTAGTGCAGTTTAAAAAAACTTAAACATTTGACATCGACTGTAATTGTTTTAATATACTTTTTTGAAATGAAAAACTTAGTTAGAATTTTTCAACAAAAAGGAACATTTAAAGAACTTGCATATATGTACACTGTGTATTGAGAAAAACCGTATCAGTAGACTAAAATGTTGGTATCGAATCACACGTAGAATTAGCAACAGTTATTCCAGAAATCAGTTTCAAAATATTTTTCTTTGCAGTAATATGTTATTTATAACCTAGTACAGTTCCTTTACATAAATGCTAATATTTTATGTCGATTTTTATTCATATTTGTTTATTTAAATATTTCGCTAATTTGTAACAAAAAGGTCTTACAACTGCAGAAAACAGATCACTCCAGATAATAATTTTTCTTGGTCCCAAGGTCTCTTAACGAGGTTTTACCGCATCAATTCATGTATCCAAGCAGTTGTTAAACGAAATGCTATACGAATAGAATTTTTCATTGGTATTGCAATTCAGTTTCATAACACAGAAGTGCCGGAAGCACTGGAGAAGTAAACTGAAAAATGTTATTAAGAAATATAAGTAAAAGAATTTTTTAATGATTGACAATCTTACGCAGGCTCAGTCTAAAAAAAAACTCAAAAAACGTGAGGATTAAAAAAGAAGCCTCGATTTCTGCCGTTCTTTTTTGAACATGAAATAATATAAACTGGAAGATATTAAACTATTAGAAAATATTTTACAATGAAAAAGAAATCACCATTTGAATAAACTTAATATAGGCAGAGGATTATAATCTATATACTACTATAAAATTTCATCAGTATCAACAAATTTTATTTTTTAAAGAAGATAATAGTATGGTAAGAACTAGAATTAGAAATTATACAGCGACATATTACATGAAATTAGAAGAGAATTTAGGTAGATACCATATATATGATATCATGCTTCAACCGATATGAAATTTGATCATATCAGTTGAAGCATAACCGATATGAAGTTCGTATATCATATCGGTTGATCCGATATCATACATAACCGATATCATATCGGTTGAAGCATGATAGAATTCAAGAATATTTAAGAGTCTCAGACATTACTTTTATATCTTTCCAAATGTAGCAAAATAATTCCCGAATAGTAAGAAACGATTCAATAAACTAAAAAGCATTTATACTTTTTTAATTAATACGATTATTTATTAACATAGATAAACACATCTCGCTAATCTTTACCTTTCTTCAAAAAGTATGTTCCTGTGCTATATGAATTAAAACATCCCCTACATTTTACATCCCCTATTTCGTATAAAGAAAACGCGAACTCCATGTCTTAATCGAAATTAGAATACCTGTCCATCGAACTAAAAGTCATCTTCACTGATCACCGAACTCTTAACATTAGAGTTCCAAAGATAGTAATCTTATTTTTCCTGAAAACTAAGCAAAGATAAGTGAGTTCGGGAGCCTAATACTGTTGGTTAAAAAATTTATCTTTTAACACATGAAACAGAAGTTTAAGAACCGATACTGTCTTTGTATAGCTCAGAAGCTTTAAAAAAGGCATGGATGGTTAGCACTTTTTTGAAGAATAATTGCATAATTTATTTGCAAACTAGAAAGCTTTTGTCTTGGTTACAAAACTATAGTTATTTATTACTAATTATCCAACTACTGATAATAATTATACTATTATTATTACTAATTATACTATACTGTTATTTAATTATACTATACTGTTATTATTACTAATTATACTATACTGTTATTATTACTAACTATACTATACTGTTATTTATTACTAATTATCCAACTACTGATACCAGTTAAAAGATTAAACAGTGTTATTCCGAACATCGAGCATTACTTTAATATTATCTTAATACATACTAGTGGACAAGCTCCTCCCACACAGATGAGCGGGCTACGGCCAAAGCAATATAAGTTCTATGTACTGAAAAACTACAAATACAATGAACTATTAAATTAATGCACTGTAGCTGCGACCAAAGCAAAATTTATGAGTTCTATGCACACCTGAAAAGAAAGTGAGTAAAAACATTTCAGTATGCATGAAATTCATTCTTTCCAAGCAACAACCAATTCGTAAAAAATGTTTTTTGGGGAAACTAGGAAACAAACACTTTGGACACTTCAGGTTAATATGTATACGTATGACGTCATGATTTAAATTTAATATAATATAGGAACTTTTTCTTAATAGCAATAAAAGAATCAACGTTGCAATAACACAACGTATCAATTATCCTAATCTGAAGCAAAAAAGTTGCCAACAGCAGTTATTTATTTAAAATGCTAGCATTAACGAAATATTTTCGAAATACATGACGTCACATGAAATCGTGTGCTTTCTTCAGTGTCAGAACATGAACTTATTATTATTACCTTACCTACACTGGTGCGCAAAAATTAAGGACGAGACGGTTTTTTCAATATAACTTTGGACAAAAGCTTTCCAAATCAACACATTTAATACCGTAAGATCCCCAATACGTAAGGACATGAGTAATGTAAGCAACACTTACTAAAAGAGAAATCAGAGGGATAAAAAGAAGCTTTATTGAAAAAGTAGCATGGAGCGCAATGCGAGTAAAGGGCGAAACATCCCTGTGATGGGTGTCCAGCAAGAAACATCCGGTCTTTAATAGGGGATATGATCTCCCCTGACTGCTAGGCAGGTTTCATATCATTTGTGCATGCTGGATATGTGGTTGTTAATGGCTGTTGAGACACTGCTGCTCGTTCCTCTTGTAGCACCAATCGCAGTTTCGGAATCGTTACTGGCGATAAGTTACGTGCTGCCACGAGTCTCCCTAGTAAGTTCCGTACATGCTTGACGGGATTTAGATTCAGAGACCTTGCCGACCAATCCATGTGTTCAATATCTTCACTCTCCAACAGCTCTTCGACAGTAACTGTGCGATGAGGTGGAGCGTTGTCGTCCATGAAGAGGAACTGAGGACCCATAGCCCTTGTGAAAAGACGCATGTAAGGAAGAAGAACCTCGTTACAATAGCAGTCCCAGGTGACGAACCTCCTTGGGAGATATGAAGGTCGGTCCGGCTACCAAGCATTATGTCTGCTCGAACGAGAACTCCGCGACCTCCAAAACAGTCCCTTTTGATGATGTTGAAGGGGTTATTGCGTGTTCCCCGCTCTGTCCAGATGTGTATGTGTCTAGAATCGCAACTCAGACTAAATCTGCTCTCATCTGTAAAGAGTACTCGTCCCCATTCATTGTCTCTCCAATTCCGGTGTTCCCGGCACCACAGAGAACGCCTTCTCCGATGGGCAGGCGTTAGAGGTACACACCGTACAGGGCGTCGTGCAAACAGACCACCACCGTGCAGTCTTCTGGCCACGGTAAAACGCGATATCGGTCGTCCAGTCGCCTGTGTCGTGTGTCTAGCGATTTCTCCCGCTGTCTGCCGCCTGTTTCTTCTGGCCTGTAAGGCAATATACCGGTTATCTGCGGGTGTGGTTTCTCGTGGAGGATCACTACTAAACCCCCGGATAGCTGTTCCTGTAGTTTGAAATTGTCTCCAAAGTCGTGAAACGATGCTGTGAGCAATTCCGAACTTTGCAGCCACACTTGTCACACTGCGGCCTTCCTCCAACTTCCCAATGATTCGACCTCGGGTAAAAGCATCCAGATGTCGTGTAACAGATTGATTATTCGCCATTTCTCGCTGAGGCAGCAACTCGGTGTGATTTTAACTGCTATACGGCATGCAATCTTTTTGCCAGAAATACTGATCTTACACCGACAACATGCTTTATACTACTCAGACACTCCCTCATTACGTCTACCTGCATATCTGCGCATGTGCTACCGTACATCACCTTACTTAATTTCTTGATTGGTCTTTCTGTCCGCTCTGCCTCTTCGTTCAGCTGATATTCTAATTTTTCGACTTCGTCCTTAATTTTTGCACACCAGTGTATTATTATTAAATAAGATATTTAGCGTTTAGCAATGCTATTTTCATTTCATATTTTGTAAAACTTAACACATTTTTTATCAATAAAATCTACGATTTGAAAGCGAGTAGTGGCAACACTATCGAAATAAAGCAGATTTTTATTTCCAGCACGTAAGACTGTTGCCACTCAGAAAAATGATGGCGAAAATTAGCATTTTCATACTTTTTAATTTATATCTCGCCTGATTAAAGTCGTACGAAGACGAGAATGGTCGAAATGGCCTTCCACGAATTTTTGGAATTCGGGGTAGCTCTCTCGAAATTCAACTTCCCGCAGTTCCGGAGGAGATGACGCCACAAACAAACAAACGGATGCATTAAGAAGGCAAAGAGCTGAAGCACAAAGGTTACGGCGAGCTACAGAAAATGAAGATCATACAGCTAGGAGATTGACCAGAGAAATACAACGACAAGAAAATTTCCGTAAATATTTCGTAAATTTCCAAGAAAAAAAGACTCACCAGGAAAGCACACTGACAAGGAAGCTTACACACTCAAAGGAACTGAAGAAGAAACAGCTAGGAGACTCAGCAAGCAATCACATCGACAAGAAAACTTATAAGGTATTTTTCCCGCCTTCTTCGCATGCGTTCGTAGTGTAGTGGTCAGCACGCTCGACGCATAACAGAGAGGTCCGTGGTTCGATTTCCAGCGAAGGCTTTGCTCAATTTTTCAGCTTCCTGCTTCGAAATAACCTAATGTCTCTAGAAATTTACGCGCTGAAGGTACTGAAGGAGAAATGAATAGCAGGATCAGCAGACAAGCAGAAATTTAAGAAATGTTGCATGTTCAAGAGGTTGAAGCAGAAACGAGCAGGAGGCTCATCAGACAAGTGGAACGTCAACAGAATATGTGTGATGAAGAAACAGAAGAAATTGCAAGTAGACAAACGACACAAGACTTGGCATCACTGTCAAATTCGTGTGAAAGAGTTAGAACAGAATGCCACTAAACGACGAACGCAAGCTTCACATAACAGACAAGTCCGAGCTGAAGAAACAATGGCTACACGAAAAGACAGGTTTCATATGAGTACAGCCCGACACTCATATAGCATTCTTCATAATGCAGGAAGATGCGGCCTCGAAGTTTTCGTTCTCAATGGAAGCTTACTACGATCGCTGCAGTGGAGTCGTCTTTCCTGGAGAAAGGAGCACAAGAGGAAGATACGTACACTTCTGTCATAATGGGAAAATTGTTAAAGCTGAAAGAAGATATCCAGAAGAATAGCATAGTTTAATGATAGGAAACCACCAATTTTCTCAAGAATTTTTTTTTGAGTGCCCGGATTTTGATAACTTAAAAATTCACTGAAAATGCCATTAAAAGTGGCTGGGAAATGCACTTAATATGGAAAAATTGCTCTTAAAAAATAAAAAAATTCTCTAGAAATGAAAAGAATAATAGTACAGAAAATGACACAACTGACAGACATTGACAAATAGATCAAAACTCAAGCAATTATACATACCACTAGGATTTTCTTTTTTCTTCCGAATTTCAACCTTATACAAATATATTACAGTAGAAAAAGTCTACCATAACTTTGAGTAATTAAGTGCTGCTTGATATTTTCGAAAATGAAAGATCTTCTGTTGCCAATATATACATTTTTATATCATTTATTGTGGGGGAGAACTTTGGTTAATTTTTTTTTTCTAAACTAAACTGGTATATTTTCACATTCTTTATTCTGAAGCGAAAGTTGGACAGGTCCTAATCCATGATGCATTTGTTTAGGCCACAGAGCAAATAGTTCAATCTTTTCGCAAGTATCAGTATTATAGCGCCAGGGTTTGAAACCATATCTAAAGAAATGAACACGGCCATTCTTGCAGGCATTATTCATTTTATTTCATTTTATTTATTCCAGATATTAAAATTGCTTTGCAAATCGAAGGTTTATAGAAAGTTCGCAATGAGCTAGATGACTGGAGCCCGTTTGCCTATCGTTTTTATGCAGTTGATGGCTTTGTGCCACTCTCTTTTACTTTTCACAAGTATTTGTAGTATTTGAAAAGTTTTTGGAATAGACGCTGCATCAAAATTAAAACAAAAAGTAGTCAATCGATGATCTTAAATGCTAGTTACTAATACTAAATTTGTAATTCATATCGTTATGCAAACTGTTATTGAAATCTACTTTTCATTCAAGGTGTCCGTTTCGTGAATTCCCGTTTCTCGGAACATTCCTATAAATATAATTTCCAAAATTAAACCTTTGTATAGGAATGCTAATTCATACACAGAGGTTTAATTCTCACAATATCTGGAATTTTTGCTGTCTTACTTCATGGAAATTAAAACCGTAAATAATAATCGTAGAACTGCATCAAGTGAAAAGAAGGGCTGCAATTTTAAATCAAATGCTAGAAAGTTACAGACTTGTTGAAGGCCGAGTTAGGCTTAAGATAGGATTCTTTGTCCAAGCATTTAGTCAGGCTGATGAGGGCAAGAAAAGAAAACTCAAATGAATGCGCAAATCGTAAGTGATTGGAAGAGCTTTAATCCTTTAGAAACCAAACTATATACGGTGTACATATTAATTCTAAACGCGTTGAAAGCTAAAACTTTCACGTGATTCGCTTTCTTGCGGTATTAGTTTTATGTGGTGGACTGGAAACCATTCAAAAGTATGCTAAAATAAGCTTGTATAAAATTAACCTTTTTCAGACATCTTACAGTCCACCATCCCGTAAAATAGCTACAATTACTCTGCTTCCTTTAATTCCCTTTTCAGAAGTATCAGGAGACGCATTCATAAACTCATGCATACCCTTCCGTATTACTCTCTGCACAGAAATCTTACGATTACGATTAACCTAAACTGGTTGTTAAGCAATTTCATCTGCACTATCAGTAATCATTTCAGTTCTTTTATTAAGGGGAACGATGACATGAGAAACACTGTACCAGAAAAGTTCTAGAATTAATCGATCAAACTGCAAGACCTTTCAAAACCAGAATCATCAAGAAGCTAGAGAAAAACAAAATAGAACCTAAATTGGTACCTTCCGATGCTATCGACCATAAAGGAATTATAAACCCTCTTCCTCTCCGTACCCCGGACTTGCCACCTCATTATACAATTTGCGAGCAAGCGTTTTGGATCAAGGTAGAGGAGCCAGTTTCTAAGGGAGGAAGACATAAATCGTTACCATGACAAGCAAGGGAGGAGTCCGTGTTCAGCAGATTAGAATTCTTGGGTCACAAGCATATACTATCGTCCATTAAACGGCGATTAGATGCGTGGCTTTGTATACTAATGGGAGATATTTACACGCGAACGTAGGCGGAATTTCACGTTATCGACTAGTTTTACAGTGGATTTGTTGGCATCTTCTGTGTATTTTTCCATACTGAAAGGTAGCTATAGTCAGCGGAAGAGCAACGTACGTGTCTGAACTACAATATTCTACGTACGTGTTAAAACGCTTTTCTTAATTGAGTTCTCTAAAGCTTATTTAACGTCGCTACTTTCTTAAAATGCCTTTGAAACATCTTAAGACAGCATGCTTAGAAGAAATTAAGAAATAATGTGAACATGCTAGGTACGTAAACTGGAAGCTCACTGAGAAGGGAAACCTGGAAAATTGGTAACCTAATCCTAATAGCTCAGTATGCACATATTTAATTCCTTTCTTCCCCCTTTTTTTTGTTAATTCTTAATTTAATCTAAAGAAGGATTTTTTAATATTTTTAACACAATTAGACCTTTTTTTTCTGAAATAAAAATTGCAGCAAATTGCAGTACGAAATGCAGTGCATCCTGAAATCATGTTGGTGAATTTGACAAGAGCAGGCGCTCCCAAACTTTCTAAATTTTGTGCCACATAAATTGGAATTGAAAAAAAAAAGTACCAAAAGAGGCGCTACTTTGCATTCGTTTTTAATATTAATTTAAATCTATAATGCAAAAATTAAACTACCGAAAATAATGTAATATACTGTAGTTTGTGAAATTCTAGACTAAAGGTTCTGCTCGAGTGGAAATATCGGCGTTATTTGTAGATGGAACTTAATAACATATAATGATAATTTTTTTAAACACTTTGGATTAAAACTTCGGCTGCTATCAAATAATTAATTCGAATGTAAAACGTAAAATTTGCCTAACTTCATTAGAACAGGAGCCAGAAAATCTTTTTCTGATGATTTTGATAGTTCTGGTGGGAACTGAAACTTCTATTAGAAATGAAGCTCTACCGCGCTTCAACTGAAATTAAGCGCTAAATTTAGTTGATCAATATAAAATACTTTTGCAGCTTGAAGGAGATAGACTTTTACCTTTTTCCTTCGAAATGTATGAAGCTTGTCCAATGTCTAATGGTGAATTCTGGTTACTTCATAATGGCCTGCTTTCATTTATCATGTATGTTTTAATTTATGAAGATCGAATGAAATAACATTTTAGTCATTTATGCTCTCTTTACAGTGGTAAAATGTAAAACTCATTTTTTAGGTAATTCCATCTCGTAGCTAAAATATATATGTGCCGATAGGCAATGGGAATGGTTTGTTTCTATATAGCCCTCAAGTATGCTTAAAAGTAATCATTCAGCAACTGCATTTAAGTATTCTTCATTCAAATCGACATTTGATACGCATTAAACAAATTCTGTCATTTACCCCCTCCCCAATCAACAGTGGATCTGATTGCAATTTCTGGTACAGTTTTGTCTTTAATACATTACTTCTTAATAAAAATGATAAATGACCAAAATATTGTAATACTATATTTTAAGAGCACAATGTTAGGCAAATTTTTGCCGTTTCTGATCAACATTGTTTGGAAGTATGAAGAGTCAATGGAAATGTCCAGCTAATCTTTGGGACTTACTGAACATACAGTAAATGATTTTCTGCCCTAGGATTAAAGAGTGAAAGTGGCTTTACATTGCCCGAAACGTTTTCACCGAACTGATGAGGTCATATAAGCTTACGAACAACCGGTTGGTCTTTGCTACAAAAATCACGACTTGAAGAAAACAAATAGAAGAAATTATTGTAGCTTATCGTATAGAGACTGAAATAGCATTTGTCTGAATTGTGGCTGATAATTTAATTTGCCAGACTGAGACCAAAATCAATATCGTAATGCATAGATAAATGAATACTCGCATCAAGCATCAAGTAGTAGCATAGCGGCCACATAGTCCATAGCTGACAACATCATCCGGCCTTATTGAAAAGGGGTTTATTTTTTGGATGCCCCAAACTCTTACTTATCGATTAACTGAGTTTCAGTCAAGCAGCCATTTGCGAAGACTACCTGACAATCAAATGCTATCGCAAATGATCCCAATGATGTTGCATCAGAATTACCAGAAGTGGAAAAGGGTATATTTTGTGCTCGTATGGTTTACGTCCTCGCAATGATGCTCCTCGCCTGAGAGTCTGATATGGATGGCATAATCGAGAGGATATTACTGAAGTTCATAAAGCTCAGCAGCATGGAATCATAGAAATTTTTTATCATGAAGCAAATGAAAATAATTCGCCTTTAAAGAAAGAAAAGCAACGGCCCCATAATGAATTAATTTCCCATTATTTCATAAAATAGTTAAGCAAGTTAACTGGAGACTGACGTGTCAGAGAATTTAATAACTTTTAATGTAAATTTTAGAAAAATTCTGCAGTGAAGAACAGAAGTCCTAAGATGATTGGTTCTTATCCGTTAAATATACAAGTGACTGAAAAAACCTTTAATGATTACAACTAAGGGCTTCTAACGGCTGAAAAAAATTTATTGATGGTACAGTCTAACTTTTGCCGTCTTCTTTTCCTTTGCAAAAATCTCTTTTTTTTTCGTTTCTACATTTTTTGCGGCTTGTCAATGACTTTATAGTATGAGGTTCTTGCAGACAGAGGTTGTCGGTAATACAGCAAAAGTAATCTATGTATGGGAATATTTGCGTACAGAGTTATGTAGAAACACTTGTGATGAGAATGTAGATTCTTTTCCAAAATATAGATATCTTTAATTATTTAAAGGTGGACATAAAGTCACTCTGTGCCTCAAGTTCTGAAAGCCGGGCTGATTTCTGATACATCAGAGTCGACTGGAGGCTGTGGATCTAATGCAAAACCGAGTTACACATTTGCCGTACTTCATATCTCTCTTACGATGTGAAATGGGGCGTGATTTACTTGTCACTTTCCAACTGCGGCATCCGGATGATCAATCAGCACTCGTACAGAGAAAGAGATCAACATATTAGCTTCGGAGCCATGAATACACTTATGGCCTTGAACTCCAATATTCGGTTTCTAACTGACAGACCTTATTTCAGCGTCCAAAAATCACGGACGCAGCAGCAGAAGAGCAATCATCCTTACTACGTGATAGTGTAACGAGATTCAACTGAACCTAAGTCGGATGTCCATACACCTACAGATTGGTTGTGTAGATTGGCTGTTCTTAGTGTAGTTCCATTATGTACACAAAATCTAAATGTGTCGAGTTCAGGATTTTTTTTTCTTTTATGCATTAATTAGGCGTGATGAGTGTTTAAAAATCCAGTTTTACATATACTAGAAACTACTACATGGCTAGTTTTATGAAGCGATGAAGCGTTTTATGAAGATGAAATGAGTGATTAAGTGTTCAAATGATACTGAAAGGGATAAAATTCACGTCTACGGGTGTTAAAAATTTTACAAAGTACACACATTTAATATTATTTCGTCTGAGAATATTCGTAAATTTGATGTTTATTTCTTTCATATAAGCCGTAACAACTACTCTGGATGCCATTTTTATTTTTTAATAAGTTATTTTTTATCAGCGCATCTTGTGACGCCTCTGAATGCAGATGATATTCAAGCAACTCAGTGCGAAGCGAGTGACACGACGAAGGCAAACCTGTCGAAGTTCTCCACCCTCTCCAATCCGTCGGGAATCCACCCAAGGCGCCGATTCCTTAAAACGAGCGACTAAACATCGTCTTGTCATCGAGTAAAAAACTCCACAGCGGCTCAACTTAATGAGCCGCAAGTGGAAATGCACCCGAAGAGAAGGTTTCGTCTGTCTGTTAAAATCCAGCGGCCGCGTGACAAAGTGACTGCCAGGACCACGTTTCAACGACTTCGTTGTGCCAGAGCGACAACCCGGCATGGCTCTCTTCCTCGTCTTTCTTTTCTGCCTTTTCTTTCCTCTTTTTTTGTTTCTTTCGATTCTAAATATAGGTTCAGATAAAAATGAGAAAACAACTCCGAGGTTCAAAAAGTCAAACTAGGCGTGAAGCTCGCTCCATCTTGGAACGTGAGACACATGTTCGGATTGATTTTCTTGAAGCATAAAGGCTCCATAAACAGTCCAACGTTCGAAAAAAAATTCGTAATTATTTTTGTTCTGACGACGAGGTCAAAGTCATGTTATATCGATAAAAATCGCTAAATATTAAAGTAAAATCTTATTAAAATCTCAGGTAAATTAACCCGAAAGATAGTTATTAATATATTTTTGAAAAATCAATATAAAATGAATATTATTAATTAGTATAACTTCATATAATTAAATTATATATGCTCAGAATTCATTCCGTGTAACTGCCTATTTATAAACACTGATATCTGTCATGTGTAATCAAGGTCGAAACGAAGGTCGGATTTGTCAGGTGCAGTCAAGGTCGAAAGAATCATCCCTAATTTTTAATCATTATTCAGAATTTTCGAAGTTGATTTCAAGTTTCTTAACCCTTTGCTGAGTGACACTCTGATGACACGGATGCTCAAGTTTGAAGTCTCAACCCGAGCTAGGTTTTAGAATGGCACTTGATAAATATAAGAGCCTTTCTAACAGTTCAGACCCCCTCGATCATCATTATACTTATCTGGATTAAAGGAAATAATAATGCACTTTAAAGCTAAAGCTACAATACTACCTTAATTATAAAGTTTATGTTACAGATATTTTAAGTAGGTTGCTTTTAAGTAACAGGATAAGTATTATGCTACTCTTCCTTCCTAGTTTTTAAATTAGAAATATTAGATTGCAAAATAATTTTTAATTAAATTAAATATGTATTTCCTTAATCCTCCATTTTTAAAAGTACAAACGTCATTAGAAAAATTGTTCTAGTCTCCGTTGCTTTTTATCTTATATCTATCACACCCGGCATTCTCGTGGACGTCTGCGCAATCTATCAAAATGTCTGCCCAAAACGTGTATAAATACTGCATCTCGTTCTATTTCAGTCAGTCTCGCTCGAGTGGATCCTTCTACAGCTACCGAATCTATCTTGCATGTGAATTTTGTAATTTGCGCGTTAATAGCAATTCACGATATTAAATATTTACGGCAGTAAATTTAAATAGAATCATGAATAAATTTTGAAGTCGTAAGCGAACATTAGACAATAATAAAGGACCAACAAGTGCACACAAGAGCGTGGTTCCGAAAATTATACCAAGAAAATATTCTCTATAATGCTTAAATTCTGAGTTTAGCAGTATTAAATTAAATGAAGAAGAAAGGCCTCTGTATGTTATTTTCTCAAAATATTGGCAGCAGAGAGTATGAAATCTAATAAACGATTTTATCCATTTCAAAATGCTTTAGAAGGGCTCTCAATTGCCGAAGAAGCAATTGCTCTCAATTGCCGAATCTTCAGAAGTTTCACGTCAAGTGGTGAAATCAAAAGACAATTTAGTAGTAAATCACTCTTTGAATTTTGAGCTGGGGTGGATGACGAATTTTCTGCAATGAAAACAAAAGGATTTCGTATACTATTACCCTTTTCAACATCCTACCTTTGTGAAATCAGATTTTCTGCGGTGGCTGTTCTTAAACATTCCTTTGAAAAACTTTGCTCTCCAAGACAAGCACATGGGAGTCACTAGTAATTATTAACCTTGTTCTTAATTTAGTATTGATAAATTAATTATCAAATACATTGTGAAGTAGTGATACATTTATAAATGTATTATATCAGTGTAAATGTGTATTTTATTTTTTTAATTATGTCAGAATATATTTTGTTTAGCTTCCTTTCAGTAAATTAATAGTTTTTTAGATAATTCTTTTATTTTCTTCTTTTCAACGTCCTCGCGCCCCGCACGCAGGGTCCCACAGTTTGAGAATCGCTGTCTTAAGGGGAGGAATGCATCCGTGGAGGACTTGCTAAGGGAAACTGGCTCTTATCTATGTCATGGAAGGGGGAACCCATGAAAATACATATACAGCCAGCCCTTTCGCCGGGATTCGAAGCCAGGTCGAAGTACCAATGTTCAGAGATTTTAGTTTAGTGAACTACAATGTTAAGCATTATTCGAGGCTCACGAATAGCCTCGAATAGCAAGAGAACCAAGCACGAAGAAATTTTCTTTATTGATTAACTAACAAATTTCTTCATTTATGTTAATCTACATATGGATGCGCTTTCACTTGAATTGTCCTCAATTTCTCTTTAGTTGAGATTAATTCCAAAAGAGGATTAAGGAATTTTGACTAATTAAAAGATAGCGAGCATGTTTTCCATTTATTTTAATGAGTCACTCTGTTTTGCTCGCGTAATATTATATTGCCGCCTAGATAAGTTAGTATTCAGATAGTAAAGTATAGTGTCTCTTAAACCTATACAGCCCAACCCCCACACCTATAAAGGTTTTTAGAATAAGTTGGTTTTACGTTTTCTCGGAGTCATTGAGCTAACTTGAGCTGTGGTTTAGGATAACCTATGGCATGGAAAAATAGTATAAAAATATCAGATTTTACAAAATAAAAGTATCAGATCTGCTGCAAAAATAATTATGTAACTTCAACAGTAATCACAACATTTTAGTACTGCTTTTAATGGTAAACCGGAATTTTTTATTTATGAAATATTTGCTGCAAACTGAAATAATTCTAATATATCTGTTCAATATACGAGGGTCGATCAAATATGAACGAACAATTAAAAAAAAGTAGTTAACGTTACCAAAAATGATCTAATCGTCGGTCTCAAATCGCTCATTGCCATGACTTCTTTGAGGGATCAAAACATACGAAAATCTAGTCCCAAAAAACTGTGCTCAACTCTTTCTCCGCAGAAAGTCGAGTTTTGGCCTTCACGGGGTTTCCTTCGCCTTTCCTCTTCCACTCCAAGCTTGCACTCTTTAATAGTTAAGTGAATTTTTTTGGTATAGGTTAGGTTATTTGAATACTTCAAAGCCCCTATGGTTACCTGCCTTAGAGAAGTAATGCTTTCGTGGAGGAATTTCTGAGGGAAACTGGCTCGCATTCGCGTTACACATGGGAAAACCGCTAAAACTAATCAGGCAGCCAGCCTGTTCGCCTGGGATCGAACCCAGACCAGGTCAAACTACTAGTATTCAACTGCCTTAACTACTTGTTCATTGGTGGGGCCGATTCTGAAGGTGTAATGATTCACCCACGCACCGTCACAAGTGGCGATTTAATGGAAAAAAAAAACTCTCCCTTTTTCTTCCAAAAGAAGTTGAAACAATTTAAAAAGGCTAATTGGTTTAGCTTTTTGATCACTATTCAGCAACCATGAGCTTATCTTCGTCATGTTTACGACCTTGCTTAAATTCATTGCACCAAATTTTCACTCTTAACAATAAAAGAATATCTTTCACAAATTGGCCTGCCATCTGAAGTAAATTTTGTTTGGTTTCACGTTTTTATGGGTAAGGAAATCTAGAATTCCTTGTTGCTCAACAAAGACGAGCACACTTTTCTGATTCATCACGAGGGCTACTAAATGAAGCACGGGACAAGCCGGCTGGTTTAGTTCCCTTACTCTAGGCAATCCAGCGTAACGACCTCAGCTGGCCAGCCACACATAAACTCTACCTGATGCTCTTCATATTTGATCCTCTTTTCATTGCTGTCAGTGGAAATTTTTTGTCTGCATTGTGCAACTTGATGCAGCAGCCTCCAGAGGAGTGTAAAACTAGCACTGTCACTTGAACTTGAAGCCTTCTTAGCATTACCTCCAGCATTCCTAATGCAGAAACATTGCAGCACGCTGGTATCTAAAAGGTTGTTTTGATATTCTGTCGATAGGGCTAGTTACGAAGTTATATGTAAGGGTCTTGATAAAATTTATTTTAATGATATACTTTACCTTTTCTGAAATTGTGAGCCTTATTTTTCAAGAGGAGCAGACTTTTTTTATGTTAAATAAAAAATTGTTCTTCTGCAACTTTTGATATTCTTTTTCTTGCACGATAAGATTCGATGATTTAAATTCACGCACGTCAACAGCCATAACTCAATATTTTTTCTCCAGTGTTTCTAAGTGTAAATAGATATTTCGGGAAATGCATCTTTTTGAAGGGTTCTTAGCCACTCATGCGCCATCGACCGAACCTCATAGTCATCCCGGAACTTAGTCAATCAAAAGAGTACCCACTTTTAATCTCCAGTGACAATATATTGGAATTGTAAAATTGCTTCATCATTAATCTCATGCTGCTGTAGAAACTCTTTACAAACACTGACAAGCTATTCTTTCATTTTAGGTATCATGCTCTTGCGAATGTGTCGAGCACATAATTTGTGAAACTTCATTTTACCATGAATAGTGTAGCGGACTGATCCAATATTAATGCCTAATAATAATTGATTGATTGATTCTGTTGGTTTTTTGATTGCATTGCACTGTTTTTTTTTCCATTTAATTCTTTCCATTGTGGAGTATTGCCTTCCATGATTGCTAGACTCAGATGAGAAGAATTCTTCACATAAATGGTACCTTTTTTTAAATATTCTCCATCCAATACTTATGTACGATTGCATGTATGCAGTTATGTAAGATTAACACACCTAGCACTACATTTAATTCTCGATCCAGGATGAGAATATGTATAGATTTTACTTCTTAAGAATATTCTTACAACACTACAGTGTTCTTATGAACAAAACAGCTATCACTACAAGCAGATAGCCCTCGCGCTATATCATATTCAAATAATAAACAAACTTATAACATTTTAACCCATTTGTAAGCGTACAACTTGTCGAATTGTTTCTCGTATTGCTATGCTGTCGTTGGCTTTTGCTAACACCATCTATTGATAGCTCCAGATCATTATTTTGCTAGCAATTCTTAATGCAACATTTCCGGTTTCCTGTTGATCGGCCTAATTTAAATTGTGCAGATAGCTGTTGCATTCGCCTTCTCTCACAACTTAAATATTTATAAGTAAAATCAAAAATCATTTGATCTCGCTTCTCGGCTTCTCGCTTTATCGCTTCTCGGCCTTTTGGCTAAGATCAAAGTGTAGTATCAAACTATTGTGAGTGTATGCAACGACAATCACAAGAGTTAGTAATTGCCATTGCATACACTCACAATAATTTAACCTTTGCCTTTTTTAAAATTGTAACTGTTCCCGAACTTCCTTCATACTGTCTTTACAATGAAAATAGGACTAACCTATTTCCGGCCATTATGAACATCATGTCATTCGTCATGCTGCTGCTCCTACTTCATGCTTTACTCTTGAAGTGGTGAATCCGAAAGAGATACGATAAATGCGTAAAACAGATTTAGTATTTGCTGTGATTGTTAATAATTGATCAATATTTGAAGTAGGTTTCTTTGTCTAGGTTTACGAACTTCCATCGGGAACAGAGTTAAAATTCGAGATACGTATCAGCTAGTTTCTAGCTTGACCTAATGTAATCCATATCCTACTTAATGTAAAAAATTTCAGGTTTGTGTTCTCATGACAATAACAAACAGCATTTATTTAGCGTGACATAAAATATTTATTACAGTCATTTGTAATTTAATTAGTTTAATTACTTCATCATGTTCTATTTTATTTCTAAATTAATTGTCTTGAGCTTACAGCAGTTCTGCAATATAAGCTTTCTTGTATTTAATCTTAAGTTTGAATATCTGACATCTTTGTCTACATCCCCGCCACAATGTACTTTGCTATGTACGCGTAATATTTTATGATTAATATCTAGATTATTAACCTTTATATCGTATTTTGCTTTGCCGAAGATCATAATTCCTTTTCTTATGACCCATTGTTACGACGACAAGAAAACAAAGGTAGACGACCAGTATTTAAATTGCTTCATCAAGGTTGATATTAAGATCTTTCACCTAGACGTAACTACTCGTTCTAGAGGGCAGGATGAGATAAACTTGTCAGAAGCATTGAATTTAGCAATAAAATTAATTAAAAGGTTAATGCCTTTAAGTGGGGAAAGCGTGAAAGAAAGAGTAGTTCTTCTACTTCATCGTTGAAGGACGTTATGGAAAACGAACACATGCCACATACTTATCGATTTTGAGTTTTCTGTGCAATCAAGAGACCTGTGGCACTTTTCATTACGTATATGAACCGTTACAGTGATAGCAATAGCATGAATGCATTGTTTGAAAATGAAATCACCTGTTTCTATATACTTGTACATTTGGCCTGGAGAAGAGGCTTATGTGCATAGGTAGATGTACCTGGAATTTGGGAAATTTTCCGAAGCGCCGGTGGCCATATATCCGTCTTCTTACCTGATAACGCTGGTTAAAAAGAGTTGAAACGTTCATTATAATTGCAGGATTCATGAAACAAAAAACGATAAAATTATTGGAAGAAAAAAATTTAATGACACTTCAAAATAAAATGAAATAAATAAGCGAATTCGGAAGATAAACTTATGGTTAAACATCTTAAACTCATCGTCTTAACCATGTTATCGTTAGTCTGTCCAGATTCATAACTGTTGGATCTAATTCCTTACTTCGTAATATAAAAGTGAGAAATTTTAATGCCCTACCATTTCGACAATTTCATAATGATGCCGACAACGTTATGCAAGTCGCAACTATTCACTTAGATTTTCACATGGCGTCCTGGTAGCTCGAGGAAGGTTGCATTCTTGGTCTTCATAAAAGTGCTGGGTGTGCCTTGTATCTTGTCGAACAGTTGCCGATTTGTGAAAATGTGCCGGCACACTTATGCCGGCCAATTTTTGCAAATAGGCCGCTACAGTCGGACCTTGTCCCACCCATCCCTGCTCATGTGACAAAAGTCTCTGTCTTTAAAAGTGTATGCTTCCTAGTGGCAAAAATGATTGCAGTTAATTAGTCATCAATTCAAACTGTTTACTGGCCAAGGGGGAGTTCATGATTGAAGTAGAATAAATTCCACTCGAATAATCGTAGTTTTGAAAAAAAAAAAAAAAAAGCTTTTAACTATCTATAACTGAGCCCGTTAGACCTCCTAAAACTTTTTTTTTCCAATAGCGAGCACTTGCCCATAACGGCAAAGGCCACTACTAAGGCCATAGATGGAGGCCATTTTATTGTGGAGGCACCTAATAGGCGGCTACCGCTACCTCCTATGAAGGAACAGACAATTTTACATCCATGCCTTCTCCGGGAATCGCAGTTAGACTCCCCTAACCGCTATACGGTCTGGTCGACACTTTCTAAAACTGATGATGAAGAAACCTTTTACATTAACTTTTGCAAATTTAAAGTCTTTATGACTTTTGGTGACCTTGACGAACGATGCAGTGCTATGTAGTCACACCATTAACTACTCGTTTTAGCATTAGATTTATATAGTATACGTTATATTTGTCCTCAATCGTTAGGTGTCTATCTGTTGTAATTCATGAAGTTTCTTCTCTGGAACACTGTAATTCACTTCAACATTTAAAAATATATTTCCCATTTGTGGTGCTTGCTGTGATATTAAGTCCAAAAATTTCTTAACGATCTAAAGGTTGGTCATAAAAAGAAACCTCCCTGATATATGAACCCCTAGTGGCTTATTCGCTCAACCAGTCGAAATGAAATTTCAGATATTGATTCAGATTTTGAAGGTAATTACAAAATTGCATACTACGATTATTGCAGGTCTACTGAATATTGCAAGAAGTGTTGCCTATATTTTGGACATACCGAAAACCACAGTCCTTAAGCTTCTGCGGATGTTTCTTTATCGGTTCTATTGCGTCCAAATGTTGCAGCCTGAAGACGAGCAACAGCACGTCGATTTTCTCCTCATCAGATACAATGAACATAGTAACTGACTGACTGACTGACTGATTTGGTATCGCCGGACTACCACACAAGTGCAGTGTCTCCGGCTCGTTCAATTTTTGCCTTTTGGCGCTTAACGTAGAGCTTTCCGAACGTGGCATCCCCGTAGGGAACAGAGGAGGTGGAAAGAAGGGGACCAGACATCACAGGTCGATAAAGGCAGGCGATCATGGACTGCAAGACTGAAGTGAAAACCATAATTTACAGAAATTTATGCAATAAGAATTAACAAGTACATTTAAATTATTAAGTAAAATATATACAATACAATTGAATTTAATATTACTATATACATTACAATTTAAGTCGCTGCAAGTAAAATTATGTACATTGAGTTGTCATAAGTGACTTTGTTCAAGTAACATTTTACAGTGTTGCCTGAGACCTATGTGGGAAAATTAGAATCCATTGCAAGGTGGGCTGCCAATGGTCTGATGGTACTGTCATCCTTCAATATAATGTAATTTAATGTATTTAAATTTTGCAAATGTGCACAGGAGAGGGCTTTCGCATAGAAGTTTCTATTTGTCTTGTGGATGTGTTGCTCTACTGTATCCATTTTTAAATCCTTGTGTATTGTGGCATTACTAACGTAGTAGTGAGCATTGGTGATGGTTCTGAGTACTATGAACATAGTAAGTGGCCGTTGCGGATATTATAGACGGATGAGACGCATTTACATTTAACTGGAAACGTAACTCCAAGAACTGCATTCACTGGACTGATAAAAATCCTCACAATGTGGCACCACACAGTGTGGCCGTTAGAAGAAGCGAAAGTGACCTGTATGGTACGGCATCGCAAACACATTCGTTCTCAATCCGTATATCTTCGAAGAGGTCATTTCCACAGGTATTTTCAACAAGCTGTTAAAGATTAAGCCATTAAGATTTCAGTTTTTTTAATTAAAGAAATTTCAATTCTCTTTACAAAATCGTTCAATTCTCAAGCAATTACCTGGTATGAAACATTAAATTTCCCTATCACTGACTGCTTTTATTAAAGAAAGGTCATTACTTTATTATATTGGCTTTTAAAAAAGTTCTTTCGATCAGTCGCATCTTGGCTAATGAAGACAATCGCATTTATTTTATAGAATGTCTCTTGGTATTATTTAAGTTCTTTTGGAAGATAAAAAAATGAATACTATCTTGTTACTTCAAACAAAATAATGTTGTTTAAAAGCAAATCTGAGTTCAGAGTCAATTTCTAACTAGAACATCCATATTTGATGAGCTGTATTTTAATAAAAATTTTCTGTGGATCATATGAAGCAACATTAATCTTGAAGTAACAAATAAAAAATGTCAGGCAAACTTCTATTTAAAAAGACATGTTCTTAAAGGAAACACAAAGGATATATTCTTGAGACAAAATTCATATGGAATAGTAGGTTCTCAACACCTGACTGGCTGGAAAAGGTTGATTGTGAATTTCTTAAGAGACTTCCTTTTCTCGTGGTTAAAGTTTTGATTTTTCATCCATGCTTAATTCTTCATTAATAATTAAGTACATTAGTTGCGTTCTAATCTTCAAAATTTAAATGCCTATGGAAATAATGTGTACATTTCTGTTTACAGAGACTTGATTATAGTTAACAAATTAATACCAGGCTAAATCTGGCCAGATTGTCTCACTCCTTGTTGCAAGACTTCTTGTATTGGAAAAAGTGTAGTCAAAACTGTCCCTGTTTTTCTTTTCTCCCCTCCTTATTTCTGAAAATTTTATTTTCTACAAGATGTTGGGGTTTATAAACTTCGGAGTTCTTTTTTTTTATTATTCAATAAGTAGGGAACATTTTCCAAAGCCCGTATGTTGGATAAGCCCGTAATACCGTATTGTTACAGTCAAAAATATCGCAAAAAAATCATCGCGGACGAAAACGCTGCGGAAAAAACAACGCAAGGCGAAAATGCAGTGATACAAAACATCGCGGGAGAAAATAAAGCAAAGAGAAAACATCGCAGTTCTAAAACGTCGTGGTACAAAATGTCGTCGTCGAAAATAAAGCAGTTCAAAAACTTCGCAGTTTAAAAATATGGTGGTAAAAAATAAAGTACCTACAAATCATCGCATGACGTTAATAGCGCAGATATGCGTTTTTCAGGCTTTAACAACTGTAAATAGGTATTCGCTTGTGAGCGCAAGATGGAAAGAAGGATGATTTTTACTTTCATATTTTTTAAGAAATAAATTTTTGAATACAGAACAAGAAATTTAACAAAACAAGGAATAATTTTCACTATAACAGTATCAGATTAACAAAAGTGAAGAAAATAATCTCATAATTAACTTAGAAATTTTTCTATAGATAAAGTCATGCAGTTACTTATCTTTATTTTACTATTCTTTTTTAGATTATATTTTTCATGAAAAATTACCAGTAAAACTTTATAAAAAATTATTTATTAATGATCTTTGTTAGTTAAGTATGCCAGATTAAAATTCTATTAAGTTGCATTAATTTTCTATACTTAAGTTTCCATTTTACATTTTTAACAAATATTTATTAGTTAATAAAAAATATTAAAGTATAAATTATCCTTCGTTTCATCTTGCGCTCACAATTCATTATGCTAGCATCCTTTTACAGTTGTTAAAGCCTGAAAAAAGCATGTCTGCGATGTTATCGGCATGCGATGATTTGTCGGTAGTTTATTTTTTACCACGATATTTTCGACGACGACGTTTTTCACCTGCGAAGTTTTTGAACCGCTTTATTTTCGACGATGATATTTTGTATCACGATGTTTTAGAACAGAGCTATTTTCTCTTTGCTTTATTTTCTCCGACGATTGTTTCTTCCACGACGTTTTCACCTTGCGTTGTTTTCTCCTCGACGTTTTCGTCTGCGATGTTTTCGGCGGACACCATTATGCATTGCCAAAAGATGTGACGTGATGGAACATGGAAACCCGGCTTCTTCTCAGAAGCAGGAATCAAACTTTTCTTTACCCTGTTTTTCTTCTTCTTCCATTAAAAATTTTATAACAAAGAATTAATACTGTACATCCTCGTATTATTCTCCCTAGCTTTTTACTGTTAGGTTCTGAAAATTTTAAAAGTATATTTGCGTAACTTCCTTCTTCTTCTGAGGGCTAGTTTCTTGGTAAATGATATTCGATTGTTTAATTTTACTCTAATTCAGTGTATTCGATTTCTGTTTACTTTTTTGTTTTAGCATTTTATCTATTTCGTATTTTCTTGCAGTTTTATTTGAAACGTGTTTTGTGCAAATTCTTCGTTAAACTACCCGAATATGGCAGGTGTTTTCACACTTAACTTTCCAAACACGTGAATTCAGCTTACTTTTGTTATTTACTTTTCAGCTCATTGTAGCCTTACCTGCTGCTGATGTGTTCAATCTTTCGAAATCCGGGTCTTTGTCTGCGCCCCTTCTCTTTCGTTCTTTCGATATCCCAATTCGGAATTGCGGTCAAGACTCATTCATGCGAGTTGCATCTAGGACTTTGCGAGGTAACTGAGTCAGGGCGCGAGTTATCCCGCTCGTTTATCGACAAATTCATCAGAACCGGCTCAATATCCGCCAGATAGTGCAATGTTAAAATTACTATGTATTCTTATTTATGTATTATAAAGGTTTCTTTTACAGAAATAATATCGTGATAATTACCAATAGTTTATCCATGACTACCTTTCATTTGTTGTGTTCTTACACTAAACGCGTTCTTGGGAAATTCAACTGCTCGCATAATTTGGTCATCTCGATTTTCGGGAGATTAAATTAGTCAAAAAGGGAGGGATGAATACGCGAGGAATTACGGCACTTCACTTAAGCTTCTCCTAACAAAGTTACTTCTTTCCCAAACATTTAAGGTCTGCAAAAGAATTTTTAATCATAACCATAATAATGGCTACTGGTTTTTTCTTTAAACATGACTGCAGTCACGGCTTTCAGGTGTGTCAAATGTCGCTCGAGAAAGTTAAATTTTATATTTTCGTATTTAAATTTTTTTTAATGTGTTTTCTTCTAAACCGGTTAATTCTGAATCGTTGCAAAACGAAGATTAATTACAAATGAACAGAAAATGCTTCTTAGTCTTCGTAGAAATGACATTTTATCATCATTTAGAAAGAAATAGTTCTGCAAATTTATGGTCTGCCACACCGAGCGATTATTTTTAAAAGCAAACGGGGTAAAAAAATTCCTTTTTCTTTGACTAAAGCTATACATCAAATGACACCCACATGTTCGTAGAAAATATATTCTTCCTCAGAAAAAAAGGTACAGCAATAAATAAGTTTCTAATTCTTGAATAACATATCAACTCAACTTTTAACGAAGTATCAAATGCATATTAAATCATCTGTATTTGATACTTTTTTAAAAGCAGTGATCTGGAAATAAAAGATTTGGGATGAAGTATTTTAAGTGATACATACTTCGGCCAACTTTTAACGAAGTATCACATGCTGATATTACATCATCTGCATTTGATACTTTTTTAAGGTGGAGGGAAAAAATATTCAAAGAACTGCGATAACGTATTTTAAGTGACATATTCTTTGGAAATGGAAATTTATTTAACAGCCTTTGAATGTGTTTACGTCCGTGAGAATATTCTGCGATAAATGGGCCATTAAATAACTAGGCAAGGAAAAGGAGTTGTTGAAGCATTTAACTTTATGCCATTTTTGCTTTTCAATAGAATCAAAATGTTTCTGTGGAAAGAAATCACTGATCTGGTAGGTGAAATAGGTGGTTAATAATGAATATTTTGCTAGAGGTTTGTTAAATAGGATACCTCATGTGAGACTTAAAGAAATGAAATCATTTTATAACCACTTGTTTACAAAATTAAAAATTCAGGGAATGAAGTCTCACAATCTTTCTCTCTTAATCTTAAAAAAGAAAAGAAGCGAATTTAATTACGTTTAACTTCCCAATATAAGAAAAATGTAAAGTATTTTCTTAACATCTATTTTAATTATAAAGTTATTTTTCATGGTGAATCTTTTCTGTAATTCAACCCTTTGGCTGCTTCGCTGGAATGTGTAAATGAAGTGAATTTAAATAAGAAGTGAGAATGAAACCTCAGGCCTGACGTATCGAAACTCTTCTGCTGACGTTTACTTTAACGCTGATGTTTGCTGTTTGTTTTATTGAACTGAAATTAAGTTAGGAGGCGCGAGCTAGCGGAGGCATGCTGTTAGGCTTTAAATTTAAGTTTTAAATGATTTTAATAATTTTAATAATAATTTTAAATAATTTGAATCCTTGTTGTTCATACAGCTGCAAGAAGCGGAAATATATTTTGCTAGTTAATTTAATTTACTCGTTAATTAATTTATGCAATTTCGAGTTTGATTTCAGTTGTATATGTGATGGTACGGTTTTTGCAGGGAAGATGAAACCCAACTCACACTTGAGTCATAGCTCAAGCGTGACTCATTGCTTGAGTCACGCTTGAGAAGACTTTTATTTAGAACTGGCGTGAAAATCACAGATGGCTTGCTGGCTAAAACATCATTTTTACTTATTACAGGAACTATTATTTAGAAGCATACTTCTGGTTAAAACTGATACAACACTAGGAGTTCTAACCACGCCCCACTATTTCGATATACGTAGTTTACATTTTAGTCAGTAAAAAGGAAGGCGAAGCGAGAGGCGTGGTTTATTCAGACAATAGCAAGTGAGAAAAAGCAATGCGTATTCAGTTCGGTCCTATTATAACCAGAAAGTCGTTGTTTTAATCCTGAGCAGCGATTGAGCTACAGATACTGTAGTGCAGAGAGACTGCAGGGAAGGAATGACGTATCCTTTGAAGCGGAGATGTGTTTAATTAAAATTTACGCCAATTGATTGCAATTAAGTTTTAATGATTTTGTTTCATATTTCATATATTACACATTCACCCCCCTTCAAAGAGACTTGACGAAGCCTTTTGAGTAGAAAGCAGTAGTGTTTGCAAAGGAAGATAAATTTTGGAGAATATTTACAATTGCAATGAGAAAACAAATGAAGTGATTCAAAGAATGTAGCGTTTAGGTTTTTCCTATTTCCTGTCGTTTGTTTCTTGAACTTTATCATATTCGAATATACAAAATATATATAATTATAATAACAAAATATTATGCAATTTTTAAATGGAATGCAAAAACGGACTCAAAGTTGAATTGAAATGTTTCTAAATGATAAATTTGTGAATTTCTTGAAATATTGTTGAAATGTTATCTCCAAATCTTGAATCTGGAGTATCAAACAATAGGGAATGGGCACAGTTCTTGAAAAAGAATCGTAATCATGAATTTTACAGTCAGTCGAAAGTCCTGCAAAATCATATGTTACAATGAATGTAAAATCAAAGTATTTCTAAGATATAGTTACAAAATTATGTTTTATGCAGTATAAGACAAATTCAGACTTTTTTATCATAGAGCAACATAATACTGAATATTTAAAAACAACCAAATACAATATAATACTAAACTTTCACAAAAAAATGCCAGGTCGTCTATACAAGCGAATCAGCGTGATTACCTGCTGATGGCTGTGGGATGGTTAAATACAATTATATATAAGAATCTCTGTTCCTTAAAAAAAAAGTAACTGATTTTTGGTATTGTATAATAACGTTGCAATTGAGTGTTATGGGTATAAAATATTTTTACATTATGTACTTGTAGTATAAATAAATATATAAAAATTAAAATTAGAGTTAAAACAAACAACTTGTATCCTCAGCTTATGTCACATAAAATGTAGTAAAAATAATCTGACATTACCCTAGAATAATAATAATAAACAATTTAAAAAAATAAAACTAAATTTGGGGATTAGGAGTATTCCTAAGGGAACAGCGGAGGGGTGCTATCACTGCCTGTATGTTCCCTAAGGACAGGATACAAACAGTAATAAACCTAGTGTAAAACCTAGGGCCAGATTATGGCAAGATAGCGCGTAGTCTTTTAGAACTTGGTAAGATATCCAAATTGCAAAATGTTGAAGTGTAGAGTTTTTCCCTTCCTCATCTCGGGGTTTAGGTGAACGTATACAACAAATTTTGAATAGAAAAACTCTGGAAAGAAGGGAAAGATCAAATTCGGGAATAAAATTGTCATAATCAGGAGTTAAATTCTTTATCAGGTTACAAAATCACAATCGGGTTAAAAAAATTTCAGGAATTTCAATGCATAATTTTGGAAATAAAATTTACTTAATTTTGAATAGCAATAGATATTCTACTATTTTTGACAATTAATTTAAATTCACGTTCTGGATTAAAAGGTTTAATCCTGGTAGAATTGGCAGTTTTTTATTTCTTTTTAGGAAGGGAATTTGGCTTATCTGTTTCAAACGTAACATCAGAATATTGCAAGAAGAAGAAGCAAAGGTCCACATATATTGAGTAGCATGATATATAATAATATGAATTTATTTTTTAGTAGAATTATAATAATTGAAACCCTAACAGTATGAATAGATAACAGTTCAAAAGGTAATCAATGGATAAAAGTTCAATCATATAGAGATGGAAATGCTTGCATTAGACCAAATTTCTTTTGTGACTTTTCTTATTAAACTGACATACTTCACAATGTTTACAATAATTTCGAGTATCTTTTACTACTCCTGCCCAATAACACAGAAGGACAACAAATTTAACATTAAAGAGACACGAATATAGCCAAATTCAGCATGAGCCTTTTCAAGCAATTACGCACAAAGAGATTTTGCAATTGTAATTTTGGTTATAGTTAACACATCATTAATTTTCTTATACTTAGGGTTGTAAACATTATCTAAATTTTGATGATCTTTAATTTCCTCTAACACTAGTAAATTATTTTGTACACACAAATGTTGGGAAATGGGATTTCTAGTTAGCATATCGGTTTCAACATTAGTAGAATCTTTCTTCATATTTTAATTAAAATCATCCGTAGATAATTTCAACGAGTATCTAAATAGACTGCCTGTGGGATGTTTTATATTTTTAAGCCAAACTAGGGCAGCATGATCAGTATATACAGTGAACTGGTTACCATAAAAATAGTAATAAAATTTATCAATAGCTAAACATTCTAATACAGTAACTGCGTAATTTCTTTCATAAATTTGCACAGGCATTAGGATTTTTGAAGCAGGAGACGTGAAAAATGTACAATATCCTCGCCGGGACTCCAACCTGGACCTCTTGAATGCGCGCCGAGTGTGCTTCTGGTACACCACGAAGGCATGCAGGAAGAAGGGGTAAAATACCTTATATACTCCCCCTTTTAAAGGGCGACTGGGGATTAGGAGACTCAATCGCCAAATTCTGCTGGTGAAAAATCATCGGTAATTTCCATTTTGACCCGTGGAAGTTGAGCCGAAAAGAGAAATAGTGGATTTTTAGTCGGAAATTCTACTCCCACGTTAGAAAGTTAAAGGCCCCCCCCCCCACACACACTTTAAGGTCTCCGAATGCTCAATTCCCTTAGCTTGTATCACACCTGGGGATAACTTGCTAAACTTGGGGTATTAATGAACAGCACTTATTTCTTCGATACAGCAATCGAACAACGGTGAAATACAGTTCGTATGGATTTGATCATGTTAAAAATTAATTATAATTTAAAATTAAAATAAAAGACACAAGTTAGTTTTGCGACACACTTTTAAGCACAAAATTATCCAACAGTTGCAAAATGAAAATTCACATGGATTGAGATTAACAATAAACTGCAATTTAAACTTCAATTGAAAACAAAAATCTTCCACACAGATTCACTTAAAATAGATACACCAATACCTAGCATAGCCTGGATAACCGGTTCCGCTATTATCCCACACTGTTTAAAATCGGACTAACTGAAAAACTAAATGCTTAAAAAAATTCTAATAAGTTTCTGCCCCAAAATATCTTTTTTTCTTCCTGTTTTTTAACAAATAAAACGCAGTTTATAAATTCAAATGTCTTTACCGTGAATAATTTTTAAATATGCATATTTATCATAATTCACATCTTACTGTCTAAAAATTTCGATGTGGACGTCTGAAGATGTTTCTTTGGCCTTCAATCATTTCTCTCAGTCATTTCACTTCATTCACATCTCTGTAGCAACGAACTGTAGTTTATTATTAAATAATTGTATACTGCTACAACTAGGTATATTTTAAAAGTAAAATAAGAGTTTGTTATTAAAAAGGAATATTTCAAATAACCTGACAAGGATTTCCTAGTTTTTTTAAATAATGCCGCTTTTTATGAACAAAAATAAATAATTTTTATTGCTGTAATTCTGAATTGAGAGAAGTACGTTCCTACGCTATAGAAATTTTAAACTTTTCTACTCTGCATTGAAAATATTTTATTCGGTTAGAAAATGAAGTATTTTTATGAACTCCCGTTTTTATCTGTTTATAATTGCATAGTTGAGAACTGATTTTAAAAAGTGTTTGGTAATAAATACGAGCGATGAAATACGAGAAATAATGGCGCTGGTTCGAAATAAAACTAACTAAATTAACCCACACTATTTAATTATTTACAGAATATACAAGGTTACAAGTTAGGTGCTTTATTAGCACAGACAAGTGGAATGAGCGAACGCCGCTTCTACTTGTTGGCAGCAAATATAGAATAGCGGAACTTACGGAAGATTGTATTTACTCTGCTGAAGTGGCAGTCGTGACCAGGAACATAAACATACATTTTTAGTTACATACATTTAGTTTGGACAAAACCATTATCTAATAGGATGGGTAAATGTATGGTTTCGATCATATCTGAATCTTCATTTTTCTCAAGAATTATATGGAACATTTTCACAATTTAAATGCCAGTCAAATTATACAGTTTCAGACAAATTATGCATTACTAGGAGATTTTTTGGGCTGTCCAAAATCATCTTGTGTTCATTAAAGCTATCAAACAACTTTAATATGTCATTACAAGTGCATTAAACTATTATCTCTTACTGCGAGTCTTGTATACGAGATCTTCATGATGTATTTTTCGAGCATCTGAACACTGCCCAAATTACACCTTTCTTAGCCTTCTTCTTTTCATTAATTTTATCATTCACACTTCGTTTAAATATTGTTACTTGTGTACGGATTCGTAACGGATTCAATGCACATAGAACCGATGATCTTCATGAGATTTGTTTTCCAAAAATAAGTAAATAAATAAAAATAAAAATACCTCAGAGTTCTGGAAATTTTCACACAAAAGTACTCGTACAACTCTTCTCAGTAGGATAGAGCATAATAAGTAGTTACTACTTAAAACTACTAAGAGAAATGAACACAACGCAGCGCAAAACGCATCTAAAAGCGAAGCTCGCACGGGGATCTCTCAAAACTCGGAATTCAACTGCTCTGCCCTTTCTCCGGTCGGATATAGTTTTCTCCACCCGTCCTCCGAGACATTTCCAGTAACCTCGTTTTCTCGAAATTGCTGGAAGGCATACACAGTTACAGTTACATAGGGCCAAATACAGTTACAGTTACATACATATCGGACCAGTTACTTACTTACCACCAGCTGAGTTTGTGTACCGACTGCTATATGACTATCAGCATTTATACTCAATTGGGGGAGCATTCTATTATCGCTAAGCCTAGCCAAAAAATCTCTATAGAATATTAAAATTTGTAGCGGAATTTATAAAGTTACTTCGAAAGAAGGGTATTTGTGACCTTTGGTTATTAAAGAGATTCTTTCAAGACTTTGACTACACTGATGAATTTTTTTTAGATTGCTTTTAGATTTTCACAGTTCATTGCCAGGTAGTCTACGAGAGTTTTAAGTCTGTTTCGTAGTTGTTTACTCTATAAGGTACTTTTCCCGCCTTCTTCCCATGCCTTCGTAGTGTAGTGCTCAGCACGCTTGGCGCGTATTCGAGAGGTCCGTGGTTCGAGTCCCGGCGAGGGCATTGCTTATCTTTCACTTCTTCTGCTTCGAAATAACCTAATGTCGCTCCAACTCTTTTGGAGTTGTTTCAGCCATGCCTGGGTATTTTCAGCTGTATACGGCCGGAAATGTAGGTCTTTGGTGATTTCACACTCGAACAGATAGTGACCGATGGTACCCGTAAAGCCGCATATGCATCAGTCTGTTTGGTGCAATCCGAAGCGAAACAGGCTGCAAAAGGGCCATGCTCCGTCAGAAAATATGTCATTGCTCTGCCTGTAGTGGTTAATTCCCTTTAGTTATAAAGGGTTCGGACCAAACTTCCGTCAAATTTTCGCCCTGCTTGGCGATATTTTCGCCAAATTTGGGGACAAAAATAGTCGCCAAACCATCGCCAGTTTCGCTATTAGCCATTTATCTCAATGTTAAACGGACTTACCCCTGTAACCCTATTTTTTCAGCGATGCTTCGTATTCTGATGCCTTTCATGTTACATTATACAAGAGATACTAAAATTTACATAGAATTTCATTAAAATTATTTACATGCATGCAAAACTCATATTAATATCTAAACTTCTTTTTGTATTGAAAGAGCAAGCTGAAAAACGCTTAGTAAGTTTTTTCTTTGGGGGGGGGGAATAGGTAAGCGAAAGAGGTTTTTTTTTTCTGGAAGGAACAAGAGAAGAACTTATCAAATAATAATTAAAATTTCGGAACTGGCTTTAAAACCGATTAAGGCACATAATATATAGCATATGTAGCACCAGAAACATCCATTATTAATTATACGAATGCAGCTAATGTTCATAAAAATGATAAGTTAATAATAATAGAGCATAAACATGTTTATAAGATAGATAGATAATGCATTTTAAACTATATAAATTAGATACGTTATTTCAAAAACAAAGTAAAAATTTATATTATTAAGAAACATGTTTATTGATTTTAAATCGTTCAACTTATTAAGCAGTTATACTTCAAACCTCAAAGTGATATAAGCTGCTACAGTAAAAATTTAAAAATTATATTAAAGATCTTGTGGTATGTCGAACGGCAGTACTTCGAAAAGTGGGTTCTTTTTAGATTACATGGTAGGTAAAGACTTTATGTCTTACGCAATGGCAATATTTGTCAAATCGAGTAGTTAATAAATGCTCTGCCCTGATGGCATAAAGTAATAGAAAGACCAAAACATTCGAAAAGATTCCTCTAAAGATATTTCTAAGATCAAAATTCTCTTCTAATGAGCCTTTTTTTAAATGTTAGGTTAAATTCAAGTCTTTAATCAACTGTATATTGCAACTGTATTCGTGCGGTATTTTATCACATAGGTGTTAACAGAAATATTGAAAACAAAGGAAATAAAAATGATTCCGACCTCGAGTGGTAGAAACACAGAATGAATATTACAACGCTAAATATTAGACAAAACGTGCAAGACCCAAACATTAAATTACAATTCTATATCAAAAATTTTATTTTCAACTTTACTCTTTCAAAGACTGCCCCATTTTTGGGGGGAGAGGAGGGAAGTATCGAATCAGGACTGCTATTAGCCTTAAAATCACAAACATATTTATGACTAATGAAATTTAAACTATCCATTATGCATATGTAACCTCTAAACTCACTGGCAGGCACAAGACCAGAACTTGCTCAGCAAATTCAATCAACGAGCTAACCTCGCTCCTGATGCCCAGCTGTCATACTGAGAAACAGATTGTGTTTTTACAAATATGCGTCCCATCTGTATACTTTTAGAAGTTGTATTGAATGAAGAGGTAAAAGCTATCAGAATTTAATAAAACTAGAAACTGGTTACTTCACTGGAAATCTATATTTACATGGATTAGTTGAACTTAAATCTAATTGTACGAAAGACCCCTTCAGTCAATTAATTTTAACAGGTTTACTTAAGTTGAGTCAGTCCTGTTTTGACTAGATTAATGATTTCAAAATAAAAAGCCAGTGCAATATTTCCCAGACCCAAATCTTGAAAAAGTGTAGTGGATAAAAGTATTTTTGTTGTTCTTACAAAGGCTCTTATAGACTCGATGAAAACTTACCATTCTCAAGCTACTCATGAGAGATCTTTCTGGAAGAGTTCCACATTTTTAGCTCATTAAAGGAAGGTTTTTCCTTTCGCACCTACTTTTTTTTCGACTTCTACCGTGGGGTGGATGATGGGAAACAGGCCTTGAATACACAGGAACTCTTTGTTTTCGGATTTCTTGGTTGGAAAAGTTCAGAGAATTGTTTGATGTATTTTGAACTTTAGAGTTGGTCGGAAGACATACAATGAAATGTGAACACAAAGGAGGTAATAAATATTAAACTAACAAAAGTTGTTTCTGGCAATGAACTATCTTGATTAAATAACATATACTATATTTCCTCGAGTATTTTCCTTCCCCTGGCGTTTGAACGCTAGGTTCTGAAAATTTAAAAAATATTAGCTTAATTTTCCACTTTCTCATTGTATTCAGAAAAAGAGCTTCCCTAAATTTTAAAATGGATTTGTTGACGTAGTAACTGTTTCCATCTTACTAACAAAGATATGCACTCGGAAACTTAACTGCTGAACTTTATGCCAGCCTGATATAAGAATTGACTCATCACAGCGAAGCAAACACGAACTCATATTCAACCTACAATTTCGCAGTGGCAGCTGCGCGTTAATCTCCTCAGATTATTTATCAGTAATATGAAGCCTAAAAAGGAGTATAGCGCGAATCCCTTTGCTACATATCTCAAATGCGCGAATCAAGATTTTCCACCTTGCGTAGGGAATTTAACGATCTCATAAAGTGAAAGAAGTTTTCCTCTTCCCTTAGACGTTTACCGGTTTATACAAATAAACCGGTATTTTTAGCTGATTTTTTTTTCAAAGTAGCAAAACAGTTACAATTAAAATAACCTACGATAAAAAAAATCGAGTCACATTTTCTTATAAAATAACACTTTATTTATTTACTTATTTTATTTTCGTAGCTCCAAAATAAATTATTTTTTTAACAAAATTAAAGATGATTTCTAAAATTTTTAAGCAAGAGACATTGTAGTTTCTTTTTTTAAAGCCACTGAAGGTTTGTAAAGTTGGTCAATTTTTCTGGAGTTCTGACCATAGGGTTTACAAAATTGGTCAATTTTTCTGGAATTCTGACCATAGGGTTTATAAAGTTGGTCAATTTTTCTGGAATTCTGATCAATGGTTTCGGAGAAATCGTGTACGTAAGCAAGAAGATTACAGATAGAAATCTATACCGTCAGAGTAAGAATAGATACTGCTTAAGAAAAATTATATCAATAAATCAGAAGACTGATTGATTGTTTCGGACAGGTATGTAGAAATGCCATTTGTTGTCCGTAACTGGTAACACCTGTTAGAAAATTTTATGTTCCCCAACGGATGATGTTCACAAATGTCACTTGTGCGGAACTGCCATGTGCACAAGTGTTACACACCCTGTTTTGACGAGTTTAAAAAAATCTTTAATCAAACATAACTGTTACCTTCGGGAATTTGGGCCGTGACGTAACTTGAAGCTGTTACCCACGGAATAATTACGGAAAATTACCCATAATACTGAATATTCCGTATTCAAGAGTGGGTTTCATATTCATAACACATGGAAATTTTAACCGATTTCGGATTGGATGCATATTGGAAGAAAAGGAATCAAGGTACAAAGTGAGAGTGTCTTTTCTTAATTATAATCAAGAAAATACCATTTGTTCATGACATTTTGAGGAACTTTGAAATTACAGGGCTAAACCTGTGACGCTCGGAGGCAAACGCTTTAATCCATTGCATAAAACTTAAGCATTTTATCACGTTATTTTTGTTGCTCGAACAGTCATCACCAGATTAATAATTTATGAAGAACAATCTTTGAAATCTATTTATATAGAAGATCCTCTGGCAATTGTCTGCATTTTTTAATTTGGAAGAGTTTTTTTAAATACGACTGAAAGAGAAATTCAGTTATTGTACAGGCTATAGTTAAAATTCCACTGAAAAGAATATTGCGTGATGCGACAATAACGCTATGCAACAACTGAATTTTTTTCTGTTTTTGTACAAACTGCACTATTTATTTTATTGCTACCATAAAATT
>KK121888.1:124138-158187 GCA_000611955.2 Stegodyphus mimosarum | reverse complement strand
AAAAAAAAAAAAAAAAAAAAAGGAAATGGATCTGACTGTTGCCTCATTTAAATTTAGACTTTTTGTAATATTAAGATGCCTTTTCTCCTTTTCACAAACGATTTAAAATTTTTGTCTTCATCTGAAGGAAATGAAATTTTATTTTAAAAGCTGATTTTTACTTCCAAGTATAATTTGGGACTGAAGTATAATTTCGCAATAATTACTCCTAAAAACGATGAAACTAATTAGTCACTCATCGACAAAAGCCTTTTCGAAAAGTGTTTTCCAAAATCACAGTTTTGTCGTAATTTATGCAACTCACCAACTGAAGACTTGGCACAGAAGATACATACTGTGTAAATGATGGGCGCGACTCATTTTCAAAACAATTTTGACGTGACAGAATGCGGGTATTACGGAAATTTATTTTATTTCTGTGTGTATAAATAAATAGGTTGTTACTGTGTACTATACGCGATGGCATAGTATTTAACTTTATTATGAAAATGTTTAGAATAAAAATCTTGTTATCGAAATATGTACATACAAAAAATGTTATGAGACGATTTACGCGTAACGTTTTAACGTTGCTAGAACGAAATGTGTTGACGTGCTATACGAGGGTTTCCGCTATTTTCTTATCGTGTAAGAGCGAAACCGTATTGCAAGAAATGGTGTTATAAGAGTTTTTGTACTCAAAGATCAGTTTTTTTTTTTTTTTTTTTTTTTGGTTAATCCACTTAGATGTTTCACATTGCAAGAACACCAATTGGCCTAAAGATACTAAGCTGTAATCTGAAAAAATCAAAGTTCCCTTTTATTTAATTTCTTTTCTAATATGATACAATAGCGTGGTGATTAATTCTGCAGATTTGTCAGTCAGCCTGGCTAAACTAACGCATAAAACATACTTGAGTTCATTTTTCCTTGTCAAATACTTCACATCCGGTGACGCATTTATTTAAGAGCAGGCACAAATTGGCAAAAGTTAATTCGCATAGCAAGAGTTTGCCCTCTGATGATTTCTATTCTCGACAGTTAAACCTCTTCCCAGTTCCGCATCAAGACAGTACCAGCTGAAGAACGTGGAAATCCTCTTGTGATGTTTTCCCGCTGCTGTGGTGGAGGTAACTGTCCCCGTAGCAGCGACGGAACGCAAAAAAACGCAAAGAATTTGTCAAATGAGGTTATTTATACACGGATGAAGACGGGAAGCGACAGAAGAGCCTTTCGTCGCTTTATTTTGAACCTCGCACGTGTGGACGTCTTTCAACCAACCACCCCGTCTAAAGACCCGATGTTGGTGAAGAGGAGATACGTCATTTCCGCGAAGAAGGACATCAGTGTATACACGAATGTGAGGAGTTGTTGAAACGGAATCAATCACAACGTCTCGCCAGACCTTCTTCACAGCTAAATCATGCACAATGTACCATTCGTATTATTATAGTAGATGCAAAGCTGCCAAAGGCAGTGACGTAGCTAGAACTTTTGCCGCCCTAGTCGGTACCTGAGCTTATATACGATTATATATATTTTGATATCGGGCTATAGCTACAAAAATGTCAAAGCAACATAAACTAAACTCTCCGCTTATTTTTGAAGGAAAACTTTTTAATTCCAACATATTAAAACCCTATCACTATTTTCCTTGTCCTTCCTACCCCCCTTTTTCGGCACTAATCTATTTGATTGCTCTAGCTATTATATAGACAGTATGGAAAGATTACTTAAATGCAAAAATATGCATTCGTAGCTCTTAAGTACTTCTTAAACGATTTTTATTTGAAAACGGTTCTCACGTTAGCAACACTTTCAACAGTTGAGAGGAAACTTCATAATACTACAATATTTGGAACATTGTTCTGGAAACTGTATTTTAGAAAAAGCTGCAAAAATTTAAAGGAATTGTCCTTCCAGGTTCCTATTTCGATTTCCTTAGAAATAATGGACTTTCGTAACTTTCTTTCGAGAAATTTCTTCTTTCGAGGAATTTTTCCTTATCAATGTCACAGTAATCATAATTAAGCTGATATACGTAATATGCATTCAAAAATTTTGACAGAATAAAGAAGGTATAATAAAAGAATGTAGCTGTTGAAATGACGTGGTGATTTCTTTCAATACATTATCTAGAGTGAAAATTCCTTTTCTTCTTAATTTAATGCCGTAGGCAATTTACAATCAAATTACTCTTCACTTACCTTAACGATTCACTTGATGAAAAAAATGCTGCCCTTAAAATTGCACCACTTGGGACTGACCGTCCTCCCCTCTCTAGTTCCACTTGTCAAAAGATTTGGTTGCTTGTAAATAATCACCAAGCACCATTGAGCAACATGATGTGTTAATTTCAATACTGAAACAAAGTTGTCAGATTAAATTCCGTTGCCTTGTTAGAGCAACAAAAAGCTAGAAACAAAGCTAAACGGTTTAAATGTAGGTCAAGGAACTACTTAAAGTTTATCGATAAACGCTGTTTTAATAAAACGCGCTTTTTTTTTCCTGGAGCCGTAAAAAGACAGTGCTTACTACAGTGATTTTTTGCAGTACGATTATTCTAGATTTCTAACAAAGGCGCCAAATTTATACAGATTCGTTGTTATCGGAAATATCGAACGACTTCATTGCTGACAAACAGTTACTGTACTGTTTGAACAATACTCTGTTACTTTAAAATAGGCTTGAAGGTCTTTGGATAATCCCTCGTTTACAGTCGCAATGCGTGATGTCATCAAAGCATTATTTTCTCCACCTTACTTGAGATTATAGTTGGACGTCAGCCTTCATTTGTGCGCTTTTCAAGACTCGGAACAGTTAAAAAGAAATGAAGTGGGAAAAAAAGTAGGGAACCCTACTATATTTCGCAGCTGCTGTTATCAAGGTTAGGAGGCAAGATGAACTAGGCGGAGTAAGGAAAAAAGGCTTTGTAGGGCCTGTTCAAGTAAATGTCTAAAAAATCTAATACTTTAAAATAGGTACTTTAGAGTCTTTTCTCTCCTATTTGCTGTCATAACGTATGTCGTCACCACAGTACACCACTTATTTTCCCCACCTCATTAGAGTTCAGTTCTCTTCATTAAGCCTTCATTCGTGCGCTTTTTAAGAATCAAAATGCGTTAAACTTCCATTTATCGCAAGTGGGAATTAAAATGGTAAAAAACTTTCCAAATAGAATAAAATTTGAGCACAAATAGTGATAATTTATTATCCCCAAAGGGCGCTAGCCCGAATAGGGCTATTAGTTTCGAAATGGGAATTTGTGTCGTCACCTGTAAACGGCGAGTCACTTTTCAAATTGTTGCCACTAAATACTATCGTCCTGTATTATTTCAACATTTAAATAAATTAAATGTTGAAGTAGAGAAGTATGTATGTTCTTCGCATTGTGAAAAAACGACGGTATCTAGAGCCATTTAATTTTGAATAACGTAGTCCATTACTAGAATAGGTGCACCTGGAAGCCCCAGTTTTGAATTGAGAATTTTATATTTCATATTTTGTAAAAATTTAATGAATTTTTAGTAAACTCAATGATTTGAAAGCGAGCAGTATTTTCCATACAGTGTGGCCACTGTTTTATTCCATACAGTGTGGCCACTGTATGGAATAAAATATTTTTATGTCCAGCACGCGAGACTGTATATTGGAAATTCTAAAGATATGTTATTTTTAAATATTTTGTGGTTTTGCTATTCAACTGAATTTCATGTGGCGTAAGTGCGAAGAACATGATATTTAATTAATAAATTTAGCACAAAAAAGTTAGTAATGAACAGGAGAGATTTGAAAGACATCTTACTAAGAAAACGTAATAGTGATATGACGAACTGAGAAAAGACTGAAAAAAAAAATAAATAAAAATATATACCAACACTTAACACTGTATCGAAAATTCTAAACATATTCTGCTGTGCTGTTTTTAAAGTTTTGCAGTATGTTGTTATGGCATATACTTATATGGCATAAGTATGAAGAAAACGATGCTTGATAATAAAGGTAGAAGGACAAAATGAAATAGGTTAGCAACAGCAGACTGGTAGACCTCGAGCTCAGATAGAGCGCAAAAAAAAACCTTAAAAAATTCTTTCGGGCGATCGTTACAGTCTCAACACTATCAGATGTTGCCTTTTTTTCTACCTTTTATCTTTTTAGCCCAAAGGGGTAATTTTCCCAGAAGGGCTATTAGTTTCGTTTTGGCATTTTGCATTGGTTTACTGTAAACGCTGTTTCACTTTTCAAATTGTTGTCGCCAAATATTAGAGCCCTGCATTTAAATAATGAAGAATCTGCATGAATGTATGTATGTTTCTCGCACTGTGAAAAAACAACGGTGCCTAGAGACATCAAATTTTGAATAACTTAGGAGGCGAATATGTGCATCTGGAAGACCAAATTTGGAATTTAGAATTCGTTTTATTACCCATTTCGTATGTTGTAAAACTTTAACGAATTTTTGATTAACAAACTCAACGATTTCAAAGCGAGCAATGCGAATACTGCACAAAAAAAGAAACATTTTAATATCCAGCGCGCGAGACTGTTTATCGGAAAATCTAAGGATATACTCTTTTTAAATATTTCGCGATATTGCTGTTGAATTGAATATTATGGGAAAAAAGGAAAAGGTGTCATTAATAAACCCATTAACAATTCATCCTCTGAAATGCATTTGCCTGAGCGCTCGTTTATAGGGGCTGGGACGCAGCTTTTATGGGCAAAAAGAGATTAAATCCGGATGTAACTTATAAAGAATAGTTTAAGCCTCTAAATAGAATGCACAAAACAACATACAAATATGATATATGATATTTAAATTATAGAGCTGCTACGACTAGAAATAATGTATGCGATAAAAATATGATGGAAGATTTAGACGCTATTCCGAATCCCACAGCGCGTGAAGAATAGAAAGAGGTATCGTTAGACCTATTATGCAAACAAAACAGCCATCTGGAATGGGATACTGTTTGAAATGCAAAAAAAAAACGAAAACTAAAAATTCGCATGAAACAGTTTCTGAAATTAACAAAACCGTACTGAAAGGCGTTTGTGATGTTTGCGGCTCTAAAAAAGTACCTTTTTATTTCAAACGGCTTGTCAGGAGAAAAAGAAAAAATCCTGAAATATGTATATTATAATCTTGAAGCAGGTTATTGTGGCCGAAAGTACTGCAGAGAAAAATCAAAATACCTCAGGAAGTAAATGAAACTTCTTTTACATCAACGAGATGTTTGTACAAAATATAAACCACTCATTAGAAATTCTGGAGGGAGAAGAATATTTGTGCCTACCATTGACGATGAATAGCAAGCAGATTTATTACTTTAAAGCTCTTAAAGCCCTTCAGTTAATATAACGGAGGAACAAATTATTTATTAACATAATTGATTTAGTAAATCTGTATGGGCTATTCCCATTAATAGAAAAACAGGTGAAGAAGTCATAAATGCCTTTAAAATGTTTTTAAAGAACGAATTCGAGGATTCAGACCGATAACGATTCAGAGTTCATCAATAAACATACTCGGCGATAGTTGAAAAATAGTAATATTCATTTATTTACTATGAAAATGCAGAAATAAATTTTCCATATTTAAAGGATTTAATAAGACTTTAAATAAAAAAATAAGAAAATATTTAGATGCAAATGAAGCTAAAAGATATTTAGATAGGCTGATGAATTAGTCACACATTATAATTCATATCAGCGACCTATGGAAATAACACCTGTATAAGCTTCCGATAAAGAAAATGAAGCTGTAGTTTATAAGAAATTAGAAACCCTAAATTTAAAATCAGTGACGCCGATAGGATATCAAAATTTAAAACCGTTTTCACAAGAGCATGCGATAAATCCTTTACAGAGGAGATTTTTAACACTGATGCTCCTCTTACATAGTAAAAGATTTGAATAATGGAAAAATTTAAGGACATTTTTATGAAAAAGAATTGGTTAGATATAAAAAAAAATTCTGATGCGTACACCGCATGACTTCCTTGTACGGAATATTAAGTTATACGCATTTTTTCTTGCATTTCATTAAAATTTATTGGGTTGAATTAAATATATTTCGTGGATAGCGCATAAACCGCAATAGAATACATCCACTCATTAATTTTCACTATATTTGCTTATCATAGCGACATTCTAGCGTTAGCTTCACTTAATAGCGTTACATCTCATTTATTTTATAACTAAGAATGTACAAAAATTATATCATCTGAAGAATTATCTAATCATTGCCACGTGCTCTATTTAAATACTATACTAAATCTTAAACGATGTATAAAAGAAATTAAACGAACAAAAAAAAATAATATTCAATAAATAAAAAAAAAAAAACTCTGAATGCTTTCAGATTTCACATTACGCCCAAAGGGGCGTTTTTTTTTTAACGTTTTGAGTTGCCTCTATTTATTAAATATCATGTTCTTCGCATTTGAACCACAAAATTCAATTCAACAGCAATATCGCAAAATAATTTTAAAATGAGCATAGCTTTAGTATTTTTGATACACAGTCTCGTGCGCTAGCGATAAAATTTTTTTTTCTTTCTCTTTTTTCGTACAGTATTGCCATTGCTCGCTTTGAAATCGTTGAGTTTGTTAATCAAAAATTCGTTAAAGTGTTATAAAATATGAAATCGATACTAAATCGAATTTCAAATTCCAAATTCGGACTTCCAGATACCCATATTCAGTGGAAGATCACATTATTCAAAATTTGATGGCTCTACTTACCGTTATTTTATCACAATGAGAGAGACATACATACATTTATGCAGATTCTTCATTATTTAGTATCTTTAAATATTACACAGGCCTCTAATATTTAGTGGCAGCAATTTTAAAAGTGAACCGACATTTATAGTGAATCAACGCAAAATGCCAAAACCAAATTAATAGCACTTCTGGGCTAATTTCCTTCGTGCTAAAGAAAAAAATCTCATGTGTGCACCACATGACTTCCTTGTACGGAATTTTAAATTATACGCAAATTTACTGCATTTCATTTAAACACATTGAATTAACAATTAACAAATTTTGAATTAAATCTACTTCGTCGATAACACATAAACCACAATAGACTAAATACACTCTTTAAAGTTCACTATATTTATTTTCCATAGCCACACTTCGGGTCTATCAGAGTTACATCTCATTCATTTTATAACTCAGAAAATTATAGTATCTGAAGAATTACAACAAGTTCTATCTAAATACTATAATAAATCTAAAACGATGTATAAAAGAAATTAAGCAAATGAAAAAAGAAACGGTTTTTCACAAACGATTCAGCGCCGCTTACCTAATGCGCATGCGCTACTAATTAATTCAGTTCTCACTTCGCGGTAAGGCAAAAATACATAAAAATTCAAAATATTTTCATTAAAATTGAAAGATATAGAAAAGCATAAAACACCAAGTACAGTTAAAACACTTAAAAAAAAACAGTTTTTTTTTTCAATTAAAACTCCGATTTGTACGCAAAAACCAGCTAATAGCTTAAATGATAATCCCAGAATGAATCAAGCATAATTTAATTCGCAATAATAAAAGACGTTACTTTATTGTTGCGAAGCTTAGTTTCTAGAGATTGGCAACAAATCCACTATTCTGCTAAGCTTCAAATGAAAACAATTATGTCTGCTATCATAACCAAAATTAGGCTTAGCCGCACTTAAAAAACTTTTAAATTGCTGATAATTCCACAATTATTACATGCAGGTTAACTAAGGACATAAAAATCTTAACCGAACGATAAGACCAACATAATTCGATCATTTTTAAAGCAAAAAATGGACAGTTTACAAACTTATAAGAATAAAGAAACTAAGCTCACTGAGCCGAGTAACAGAGTGTATATACACTCACGTTTGTGAAAATTGCAACACCAAGAAGGAATCGTCATAATTGAATGCAATTTAATACACAGTTGAGTGGTAGTGGTACAAATAAATGATTAAATGTTCAAAGCAAACAAACAAGAACAAGAGATCAGAATCAGTATTTTGTGTGGCCACCACGCGCCGCAATAAGTGCTGCTACACGACGTGGCATGGAGTCAAACAAAGTTTGAATGTCTGACTGAGGAAGAGCATTCCATATCGTTTGTACGCGTACCCAAAGTTCGTCTGCAGACGCAACAGGACGAGGATCACGAGCAAGACGCCGACCAATGACATCCCACACATGTTCAATTGGCGACATATCCGGGGAACACGCAGGCCAAGGAAGAAGCTGTACCTGCTGCGCTGCAAAGAAGGATTTAACAATCCGAGCAGTATGAGGGCGGGCATTGTCCTGTTGAAATACAGCGCCTGGCAAGCTTTGAAGGAAGGGAACAGCTTCGGGCTGTAGAACTTCACGGATATACCGGTTGCTGTTCAGATTGCCCACAATTCGTAGCAATTGAGATCGTCTATGATATGCTATGGCGCCCCAGACCATAACTCCGGGTGTTCGTCCACTGTGGCGTTCGATAATGCACTCCGGAAGGTGGCGTTCACCGGCATAGCGTCTGACACGAATGCGGCCATCATGGTACCACAAATTAAAGCGGGATTCGTCAGAAAACACGACATGCTGCCAATCAGCACGCCAGTCTCTATGCTGATTGGCCCATTGTAGCCGCAGGCGGCGATGGTCGTGCGTTAGGGGGATCCTGTATAAAGGAGTCCGTGCGCGCAGTCCACACTGCAGCAGACGTCTACGAATTGATGAAGCACACAATGAAACACCTGTAGCTATTGACCACAGTGCTGCCAATTGTCTAGAGGAAGCTGTACGGTCCGTCCGCGCCATGCGGACCAGGTGTCTATCATCGCGAGCTGACGTCACATTTCGGGGTCCACTCCCGGATTTCCGAGTTGTCCGACACTCGTCCGTCCACTGCTTCCAAACGCGCATCACTGTGCTGCTGTTACGCTGCACACGAGAGGCTACTGCACGATACGACAATCCAGCTTCACGAAGGCCGATGATTCTCCCTCGTTCAAACTCTGTAAGTTGTTCAAATCTCGTTCTCTTTCGTCGACGAGGCATAAGTACAGATTGAGTTAACGTTTACCACTAGCAGATAACCACCGATAACCATACACGCCTCGCTACAGCCGTCTATTTATTCGGATCCATCAGCCGTTCAGAGGGCGCTGCTCAGCATACGCATGCGCTACGGATTTGCAATTCTAATCATTTGCATATCATGCGCTACTTTGCATTTCCTGAAAATTTCAGCTCACTCGCGTAAGTCCTCCATGGTGTTGCAATTTTCACAAACGTGAGTGTATATATATACATATATTTATATACTTTTGGTGCGACCGATTGCAACCAAAATGCGAGGTGCACATCTACATGTTATAGTAGCTCTATATACAAAATTTCAACATTCTGAGGCTTCTCGCTTTAGAGATATGCAAGATACATACATACATACGTGCGTACGTACGCACAGATGTCAGGAAAAAAACTCTTCAGAATTCATTTTAACCCAGTTTTATAATTATTTTGAGGGAAATGAGTCTTATTCTGTCCTTACACACGAAATGTCATCGTGTGTAAGAAATGAAATCGGATGTCACTCAAAAACATCGTTAAATTGCATTCGATAGCGGCCAAAATAGATATTTTCGTTGAAATATGGTATCCGAAATTTTTCGCGATTATAATACTTCCTTTTTACTTCGTATAAGGAAGTAAAAAGAAAAAGAAATAGTTCTTCACAGACGATTTAGTATTTCTCATTCAATAAATTCAGTTCTCACTTCGGGGAAATACATAAAAACTCAAAATATCTATATTAAAAATTACGAGGTAAATCTTGACACTTATTTCCTCGAATAAATTCCAGAACAAATTAAGCATGATTTAATTCGTTATAATAAAACAAGGCGTCATCTTGGTTGTTGCAAAGCTTAGTTTCTCTAGATTGCCAACAAATTCACTATTCTGCTAAGTTTCAAATGGAAACAAATATGGCTGCTATGGTAAAAAGAATTAGGCTTAACGGCACTTGAAAAACTTTTAAATTGTTGATAATTCTACAAATATTGCATGCAGATTTACTAAAGGCATAAAAACCTTAACAGGAAGATAAGAACAACATATCAATCATTTTTAAAACAAAAAATGCTCAATTTACCGACATGTAAGAATAAAAAAACTAAGCTCACTGAGCCGAGTAGTAACAGAGCGGGTATATATGTATATATATATATATATATATAGTATATGTTTTTCTTGTGGGCGAAAAGGAACCGAAGCAATCCTGTGTACAAAATTTCAATGTTCTAAGGCTACTCGTTCTTAAGTTATACATACATACATACGTACATCTTTGAGTTTAGATACATACATACATACTTACGTACGTACGTAGAGATGCCACGAAAAAATCTCTTCAGAATCTATTTTAAATTACTTTTATAATTCATTTGAGAAAAAATCTGATGTGTACACCACATGACTTCCTTGTATGGAATATTAAATTATACGCAATTTTCCTGCATTTCATTTAAACATGTTGAATGAACAGTTAACGAATTTTGAATTAAATCTACTTCGCCGATAATGCATAAACCACAGCGGAATAAATACACTCTTTAAAGTTCACTACATTTATTTACGATAGCCACATGTCGGCGCTAAACACAGACGATTTCACAGACGATTCAGCGCCGCTTACCTAATGCGCATGTGCTAGTCATTAATTCAGTTCTCACTTTGTGGTAAGGCAAAAATACATAAAAATTCAAAATTAAATCGTTAAATTGCATTCGATAGCGGTCAAAATGGATATTTTCGTTGAAATATGAGACCCGAAATTTTTCGCGATTGCAATACTTCTTTTTTACTTCGCAAGGAAGTAAAAAGAGTCCTTTATTCTGTTCTTTCGTAGATATGTCACGTAAAAACTTCGTTAAATTGCATTCGATAGCGGTCAAAATGGATATTTTTGTTGAAATATTATACCCGGAATTTTCGTGATTACAATACTTCCTTTACTTCGTACAAGGAAGTAAAAAACTGAACTCACGAAGCCGAATAGCAGAGTGGATGTGTATGTATGTATATATATATATATAGTTAAAGGAAGAAGTAGATGAACAAGTGACCTATAGGTCAAATATTTTGCACATTGAGCTGCAAAATTAGGATCAAAGCTGTATATATATATATATATATACTTTTGGTATGGCCGATTGCCACCAAAAATGGAGGTGCACAACTACATGCTATAGCAGTCCTATATCCAAAATTTCAACGTTCTAAGGTTACTCGTTTTCGAGCTATGCGAGATACATGCACACATACATATGTACGTATGTACAGACGCCACGAAAAAAAATCGAATCCATTTTAAGTCAGTTTTATAATTCGTTTGGGGGAAAAAAGAGTCCTTTATTCTATCCTTACATGCAGATCTCACGCAAAAGCATGGTTGAATTGCATTCGATATCTGTCAAAATGGATATTTTCGTTGAACCCTTTACTTCGTACAAGGAAGTAAAAAGTGAAATGTTCACTTTAGTTTAAAATTATGGTGCAAGCAGAACAACTATAGAAAACTTAATTTTATCTCAAAAATAACAATATAAAAAAACAGCAAATAAAATTTTGATAAAGCAGCAAATAAAAAACGAGCAGGAGATAAAAAACAAGTTTTTCAGTTTGGTTAAAATTTTAATATTTCGAACACGAATCCGAGGAAAGTACGCACGCGAAGGCAAGAAGCTTCCTATATCTTTTCCATTAAGATATTTCCTGCTTTTATTCACATCCTTTTTTGCGTTGGAATTGATATAGAGTCCGCATCACGAGATAAGGGAATTGCATGTTTCACATCTGTTCTGAAAAATGAATTAATGATTCAGCTATTTTCAACGCCATTTCGGTAACAAGCTACTAAATTTTGATATCAGATTTAAAATATTCTCTCGTAAAATTCTACATTAGTATTCCAGCTGGTACTGGAATTCTTCGTAAATAACCCTTATCATAAAAATGACCTCAAATACAATCTGAATGAAACATTGATAGTAGCAGTGAAGAAAATTCGGCTTTTATTCGTTTTGCGAGACTGGAATAAAAATTATGCATAAAAGTAATGAGGAAAGTATGAATGAGAAAAGTTTCTATGAGAGGCCATTTTAGGAATGAAACAAAACAAAATAAAACAAGCTAAAATGAAAACTCAATTAAAAAAAAAGAAAATCTGAGAGGTTTCAGATTTTAAATTACGTCCACATGTAAATATCATGTTCTTCGCACTTAAACCTTAAAATTCAGTTCAAGAGCAATATCGAAAAATAATTTTAAATTGGGCATATCTTTAGAATTTCCGATGCACAGTTCTCACTCGCTGGAGATAAAAATGTTTTTCTGTACAACGTTGCCCTTGCTCGCTTTGAAATCCATGAGTTTGTTAATCAAAAATTCGTTAAAATACCGTTATTTATCACAATGCCAGAAACATACATACATTTATGCTGCAGCTTCTTCATTATTTAATTTCTTCTAATGTAATACAGGGCGATAATATTTGGTGGCAACAATCTGAAAAGAGAAGCGGACACTCAGAGTGATTCGACGCAAAGTCGCAAAACGAAAACAATTGTCCTTCAGGAATAAAGCCCCTTTGGACTAATGAAATAAATAAAGGAAATAAATATTAATAATAATAATAATAATAAACAAAAAAGAAAATCTGAAGGGATTCAAATCTTAATGTTGTTCCAGAGACCAGTATTTCATATCAGGATTTATTCAGGTTTTTTATGCTCTATCTGAGCATCGCAGAGAACCAATCTGCTCATGGACTCATTCCAGAGAATACATTTATTTATTTATTTATTGTCTTCTTAGCTTTATTAAGCAGCATTATCTTTGAATGAAATTCAACGCCACATAAAATTCAAGAGAAAAATTGCAAAATATTTAAAAACAGCATACCTTTAGAATTCTTGCTAGAGTGTTAGAGTTTGCCATACATTTTTTTTTTAATATTAGCTATATCATTTCTTTAAAAATTCCTCATTCGAGCTGCCAGCAACCTAAAAGAAAAAATATATGATGATTTTAAAGAGTCCAGCTAGTATCATTTAATAAAAATATTTTATATATCTAATTTGACATCTCATGATTTAAATGCATTTTTTATAATTAGTCATACTAAAAGGTGGAAAAAGTATTTTTAATAACTGCGTTTATTGCTTTCAATTACTAGGTGTGCTACTCAGTAACAGAAAGAATAAAGTTTTCTATATTACAGTTTACTGAATGGCAACACTTTGCTGCTTGGAAATAATACTTATTCTGCGTGAGGCCAATGGTAAGACTTTGTTTTCAAATAGCCGAATTTCCGGATTGAAACTGTTAGAAGAATATCTTACATTTTGCCGAATGATAACAGCCTGGCGTGTTATAGACAAAAATATTTTATTTCGAACTGAGTTGCCACTACTCGCTTTCAAATTGCTGAGTTTTTAAATAAAATTCCTTACATTTCTATAAAATGTGAAGTCAATAAAAAAATTCAAAATTCAGATTTCGATGTGCCCATGTTCGGCTGGAGGACTACGCGTAATAAAATTTCGGTGTCTTTAAGTGCCATCGCTCACCACTGCTCAGGGAACAAACATATATACATACAGATTCTTCATTATTTAATTTTTTTAAATAATACATCGCGGTAACATTCGGTGGCAACAATCTGAAAAAATGATTCGGACGCAAAAGTGATACGGACAAAATATACCTTTCGAGATTAAAAGCACATCTGGCTTCATTTCACCTTATAAGCTAAAATGAAAAATAAATAAATAAGTGAAATAAAGAATGAAAATAACATACCACGATCAACAACAATATTTAAAACATGCTGTCTGAACATCCATAGTTCAGTTTAACACTTGGAAGTTGACATAAATTTGATATCTCATAATCTGAGACGAACGAGTCAAAGAGTGTAAATTAAGTCTTTTAGTGTTGGGAACTATTTACTCTTAGTTATTTATATTCATTATTGCTTGTGATATATATTTGTCACATCAGTTCCAGATCAATGGATTCGACACGCAAATGGCAGATTACAACAGCAGGTCGTAATGTTGATAAATTACTTTATATACCCGTGAAATGGCAAAAGTTTCATGTTTTATAATCTCGTGTTTTTAGCATCAGAGGATGCTATCAATCCCAATCCTCACTTTTTTGTTCGTATCAATTTTGAAATACAAGGATTTTACCACCAAATGTTGTTGGCATGTATTATTTTTAAAGAAATAATATAGCAATATAAAAAATGTATGGGAATTCAAATGAAAGAATGTTGCACCCAAATGTTGTTACCATGTACTAATTTTAAAGGAATAACACAGCGAATGTAAAACAAATATATGATAACCCTTAACATTCAATCGAGAATTCTAAAGTTATGCAGTTTTTAAGTATTTTGTGATTTTGCTGTTGAATTTTATATGGAATAAGTGTGCAGAAAGTGATGTTTAAAAATTAAAGTTAAAAAGACAAAAATTTAGTAACAAAAGGCCAAAAAAAAAGGCTATGTAAGTCATCTTACTAAAAAAACTGTACGCTGATATAATGAACTAAGGGGGGGGGAGGGAAACTGGAAAAAAATTAATGGCACTTAACACTATGAATCGAATAACCAAACGCTTGAACCTCTCTGCGGTATGAATAAACAAAATTAAACGATAAATAAATAATATTAATTAAAAATTAAACGTAGATAGATCATTTATTTTTTTGTTTTATTGTACAACCTAATTCAAATTTTGCGCAACAATGAGCAATTAAGTTAACAAAACAAATCACGAAATTAATCAAAAGCATCACTATACCCAATGTCTCGGGTACAATCATTGTTGAACATTAGTAAACATTCATCATCTGAGCTTCTACACGCAACACAAATTGTGGTCTCTTTGTCTTTTCTAATATGAGGGGCTGCCGTTAAAATTTTGTGATATTAATGTTGAATTGCAAGTGACGGAAGTGAGAATAAAGCGGTATTTAATAATCAAGTTAAAGAGATTAAAAAAAAAGTTGTGTTAGCAGGAGCGAGTCCAAGAGTAGACTGGTAAAGTGCGAGCTTACTAAGAACATAAAAATATTTAACTACCCTCTGGTAAAATCCGAATCTTTGCAAATTATCTTTAAAAAATACTAGGACGTGAATTTCGCCACTGTGAAATTAAACATACTTTCAGTGTTACTAAATCTCTTCACTAACTTGATACGGAATCTACTTCCTCAAAACTAAATTGTGGCTCCGTGTAAATAGTCAGTCGCTTTTACCCCCGTCTTAGATTTTTAATGAAAATATCTCTGAACTCAAAAGAAGATTTAAAATAAACCTTTTATTAGGACTCAAGGATTTACACGGCTCGTGTATCTCGTGCAAGTCAACAACACTTCTTGCAGGATTTCATAGAAGATAAAAGTCAAGATAAAATTTAACAAAGAAAATTAAAAATTCACATGGCAAAATCCTGCTGTAACACTTCCATCAAGTGATGTCCGTCTTAAGGTCTTATAGACAGACGGGTTTCAAGTCATCCCAACGACATTTATTGAGTCTTAGTAAGAAAAAAAAATTACATGGATAAACAATACCCTAGTTGTTTCCTACATTTCTTACGACATGCAATTTTAGTGTTTCGAGAGATACATAATTGTGACATAATATCGCACAGTATGTAATAATAATCACAATATACAATAATAGTCCATAAACAGTCAAATGCATAAATAGTATTCCATAAATAGTCCCCAAAATAGTCAATATCACATAAATAATCAGGTAGTCCACAGAATTAGTCAGTTCTCATCAATAATGTCAATAATCATCAATAGTCAAGTCAATATTCCATAAATAATCCATAGAATAAATTTCGATTTTACAAAGTCACGGTGTAATAATACTCCTCAATTTACAGTAATAATCAGTTCTTCCATAAATAGTCAAGTCAGTATTCCTAAATGATCCATAGAATAGTCATTACATACCATAAATTAACCAAAGACTAGTGAATATTCCATAAATAGTCAATAGACCATGTAATTAGTCAATAGTCCAAACATAGTCAATAGTCATTAGTTCATTTACAGTTTAAGATTTGAGAACGCGCCAAGAAAAGCGAAACTTTGCCAGCCGGTTCACGCTGAGGCGCGAACAAAACTTCTCCAAAAAAATAAAGAAGCTCAGAGGACTTTGGAAGAGAGTTTCGATCGAGAATGGCAGACTTATTCTGCCGCTATTTCAACATGCAAAAATTATTTATGCTTGTGTGTAGATCATAATAAAAAAAAAAAGATTCTCGTGAAGCTAGCTATTATTTATTAGCTACCATTTCCTTGAGTTCATGGACTGATTGACATTATCTTATGGTTACGTCGTGTTTCTACAACGTAGAATAAGGTAGCAGCAAAAACAAAGTGCTCAAAGCTTTCTGTGTTTTAAAGTGAATTGGTGAAAAATATGGCTGTGGAGTATCATCAAATTCATACTATAGTCAATAAAAGTCAATTATTCATGGTCTATAATCAATCATTCACAGTGAACAGATCATCAATAGTTCATCCATAGGCAATAGTCAATGGACAATAATCAATCGTCATGGCCCATTAAATCTTTTATTGCGAATAATGTGTCAGTACATTGTCTATAGTCAATACTCAATCCTTGTCTTACAGGATATTTTACTGGTCCTACTGAAAGCTTAATCACAGGCCCTTTAATCACGCGAACAAAACATAGCCAGCGAAGGCAAAAGGCGATTTCAGTTAAAGCTAGAAGCAGGGCGAAAATAGTTCGCAGAAGATCAGCGATCGCTCTCTTAATTTCAATAATTGTTGTTATATACGTTAGCTAATCTGATAAGTGATCTACGGGGGATCCCTCTCCTTAGATCCATAACCTCGCATGTTATACCAAAATTAAATAATCCGGTCCAATCTAAAACATACCGCACTTTCTTTTTGTTGAAAAAGCGATAACCCTTTTTCTCTCTCTGTTTGTGTCTCTTACGCTTATGCGTAGGAGAAATTATCGACTTCTAAAGACTAACAGAAAGTATGTATTTGTGTTTAATCGACTTCCATATAGTATATGAGGTCTATCTGCTTGAAGAAGTGATGCTTTCGGGAAGGGTTTTTACAGGAAAACTGACTCGTATTCAGGTCATGCAAAGAACTTATTTATTGAGAATAGAACTTGGTTCTAAATACCATTGCTCAGCAGCCTTACCCTCTTGGCTACTTTAGCCTGCAAATATTCTAAGAAGCTAACTGACTGTAGCTACTTGGCATATAAAAATTAAGTTCCTAAATTACAAATTAGGAATTTGCGTGCACGGAGAGAGAACAGACATAATGTCCCATAGTCACAGAAAATGCACTCGTACCTGAATAAAAATCGAAAAAAGACCTCTTTAAATAACTGTCATAAAATTTCTTTGAACACACTGTTTTAGTCTTATTCTTAACTTCGGTCGGAAAGCAAAAATAACAACATGAAGATGGCTTCGAATCCTCATCTCATTTAAAAGTCATCATCGATTGCTATATGAAACACTTCTCAATATTTGCATTTGCTCCAACCACCGTCCCTTGCCAGCTAGCGAGAAGAAGATAAACGTTAGAAGCACGGAAAGAAATGCTTTGGGTTTTTATTTCAGAACACGCTTTCTAAGAAACGTTATTTATTATCTTCCTTCTTACCCTTGAAAAATAATTTTTTTCGCTTTTACCTTTGAAATATGTAGATGTACTGTGAACTATAAAAAATTGTTTCACAAGGTTATAGACCGAAACCAATCATACTATTATTACCTGGCAACATACGTAGTCGTTTTTGCGATGCTTTGCGACAGGTTTTACATTATATTTTCATTTCAAGAGTAGAGACGTGTAAAGAAGTGTTCAAAGCTCTGGAAAAAGAAGAGAGGTGAATATCTTAATAAAGGAACTTCTGTAAAGGCTTTAGTTTTTGGTCTGCCATCTATGTGAAAAAATAAACACATGAAAAGTGTCCAAATTTCTACAGTAATATATCAAAATATTGGAATAGTAACTTGAAGTTCAGTATTAAAATACTACCTAAAGTAACTGTACGAACAACCTTGTGCGTAAAGGTACTGTACTATATCTAATGTACCGTACTTACTAGCATACAAATAATTGCCTGGTTGTAATTCAAACATACTAACAGCTAAATGTATTAATATTTCAGATTGTTATTTATTTCAAATAATTCTAATACATTTAATTAATCATTAATTACTTTAATTTTAGAAAATAAACAAATCATGAGAACTTTCTACGTTTTTAGAGGAAATTTTCAGGTGAGACGAAACTTCAGAATAAATAATAACCATCTAGTGTCTTCCTCTTATTTATTATATATTTCTTCTACACATAAATTAAAATACACATGTTTGTACGTAATTAATTTAAAATTTTGTATTTGAATACAAAATACGTTTGTAAAATGTTCGAGTATTAGAAAAAAATTGCTAGAAATTTACTTCATCACGGATTGCGGATGCTCGTTTGTTAGTTGATCTTATATTTTTATTAAATCTAAGATGTGAATAAAAAAAATTATTTATCTGTAAACATATTCCCAAATAAATCGATTATTAGCGCCAAATTCATAATTGAGCATTTTGACGTTTTATTTATATTCTGACAAGCACGAATATAGGTTAATTAAATTTATAGCTTCAAATCTTTGAATAATATTTATAGCATACTGTAAATTAATAGCTCCAGTTATAGATTTTCTGGTGTGTGATTCACTGTATTATAAGGCATTTCTCCCGCCTTCTTAGCATGCCTTCGTGGTGTAGTGGTCAGCAAGCTCGGTAAGCATTCGAGAGGTCTGTGGTTCGAGTACAGGCGAGGACATTTCTCATCTCTCCTGCCTAAAATTACCCAATGTTTTTACAGTGGCGCCCGAACTAAAAGATGGTGGATGATGATTCTCCACCACCAGGATTTGGCGATTGGTTCTCCTGGTCCCCGGTCGCCCTTTGAAAGGGGGGGAGTATATGAGGTATTTCTCTTGTCTTCTTAGAATGTCTTCGTGGTCTAGTAGTCAGCACGCTCGGCGCGTATTCAGGGTGCCCGTGGTTCGCGTCCCGGCGGGGACGTTGCTCATTTTTTATCGCTCCTGCTTCAAACATACCTAATGTCTTTACAGTATTCAGAAAAATATCGCATGACAATACACTGTGATTAAACGAAATTTTTGAAAGTATTGAGGAAAGCGACAGGTGACGGAGAGCGGAGACTCCTGATGACTACCAAAGGTTAACAAGAATTGTCTCCTCTCTCCTGTCAGGAGTTTATTACAACAAAAATAATTCTGACATGGCCAGACAAGGGCGAGAGTACATTAATTACGAAACTATTCAAAATACTAGTTTTAATCTTACAGAAGTTAGGAATGTTTTCTAACCAAACACGCACTTTTAGAGCATAACGTATAAAATAACAAAAATTAAACTAAATTTAATACTAAAATTAAATTTAAATTAAAAATAAACTAAAAATAAGTATACACAAATTGTGAATTTACAATTACTAAAATTACAAACTAACTCAAGGGTTAAGAGTAAATACAAATCCATTTAAAGTTTTTAGTGCAAACGAGTCTTTCACAGCTATTGAAGCAGAAGTCTCAGGTGCGAAGCACATGGAAATCAGGCATCTAGGCTAGAAGCCTTCATCCTGTGTGGAACGCGGGGGGAGGGGGAGCATATCATTCCTACCATAACATTGGTGTTTGTGAACTGAGAATTTATAAAAATTCTCGGTGAGAACGGGGAAAGAGAACTTCGTACCTACAATCGACAAGTTGGCAGACGTACATAAAACTAAGATATAGCATTTGAGAGCAGAGTAGCTAGCTGAGGGGAGGACCTAAGTGATTGCAGAGCAGTCTGATTAGTCATAGGGAATCACGTGGTTCATTGCTAAGTTCAGTTTTCGTCTTCTGCAAATTTTATCAAAGTCATCGCAGATTGAAGCAGAAATGAATTCTTCAAGCATCTCACAAACAGGCCCATTCGAAAAATTTACTGCAGAAGTGTGCTTCAGAAGATCTTGTTTTAGCTGTCGAAAAGGTTTTCGGATTTTTAGGTTAAGTTAGATTAATTGAATATGGTAAAGCACACGAAAGCCATCTGCCTGATGATGTCTCATTTCTGTCAGTGTCACATCAACTGAAAGAATAAATAGTGTCATTTCAGTCGAAATGCGTACGTACTCACTGAAACGCGTGCACGTAAATGACCATCTTTCAGTTTCGGCTTGACTTCACAGAATCATCATATGCTAACTGATAATGCTAACTGATAACATATGCTAAATATTCGATTTCTTCAAATTTTTGTGCCCGTGGAAAACATTCTAAAGAAAACTGGCTCTTATCCATGTTACACATGACAAAAACTACGAAAGTCAAACCATGCAGCCCTCAGATCTTTAGGAAGACAGAGTGTTGATCAATAATTTAAACAGTTATCGAATTTAGTCTTCATATAATTCCCAAACCAAATCACTGCGATCTAAATCTCAAAACTACAATTTAAATGAAGTTTTGGTACTTCTGGAATCTCGGATATCTCAAGCTAAATCAAAAACTCTGATAAGCTGAAAGGGGGCCAGAGGGAAAATGTCTGTGTATATTCCTTTTGCCACTTAATCTTGATAGCAAGATAGAGTTGTTATTCCTAAAAAGGAATAACATTCATTGATTCGAAAGTAGAACGAAATTGTGTTAGATATCACAAGTAAACTCTTAATTAAATCACAAACTGATGTTACTTTAGAAAAAATACAGAAATTTAGCATAGAAACACTTTCATTAAGTTATAATTTGGATACAGGTAACAGTTTTAGATGCTTCATGTGTGAGCAATCGTTCTCAAATGTATATGCTGCCCATAATATCTCCAATATTTTACTCATTTCTATATGAATTGGATATAAAGCAGTGGCACACGTTAATAGTCTTGAAAAGGCTTTACTAGAAATACAAACACTTAGAGTCTGTCAATATAATTGCCTGTCATGTCTATCGCCTTTCTGTAAAAGTAACTGAAAGGCGTCGAGTAACATCAGAACGGCCACTTTTATTGATGCCTCTTAGCGACAATCCTAACCTTCTCTCTATTGTTGTAATGGATCTCTAACATTCTTTCATTTGTGAGAAGAGATTATAGTCACTCGGATTCATATCGTGTAAGATAAGAATGCGTGTGATCAATGTTTTGGGTTTCTATTTCAATTGATGTTTTATTTTTAAAGAGCGATATTTATTACCTTACTTCTTACACTTAGAAGTTTTTTTTTCTTTACCTCTGAAAAATGTAGACGTACTGTCAACTATACGAAAGTGCTTCACGAGTTTATTATAGAATGAGCCCAATTTACATTCATAGTATTAATACCTGGCAATGAACATAATCTTTTTTTGCGGCAGCTCGAGACAGGGTTTTACTTCATGTTATTTTCATTTCAGTGGCAGCGATGCGTAAAGAGTAGCTCAAAGTTCTGAAAATAGGAGAGATGGTATCTTAATTAAGTAACTTCTGTAAAGGCTTTGATCCTTTGTTTTGCAATTCTAAGTGAAAAAATAACAGTGTTCTAACGCAGGGAAAGTGTCCAAAATTCTAGGATAACGTGTTAAAATATTGTCATGAAAGTCAAATACTACCTTGAATCTTAGCATCAAAATACTGCCTAATTTATATTCTACTCAAGGTGCTAATATACAAACTACCCTGCGTATAAGCGGTACTACACTACATCTAGTGTACTATACTTACTGTAAGTGTATTACTGCGCATTTGTTCGCAAGACCGTCTCTGAGCTTTCCGTAGCCTGGTGCAAATTCTGCAATTTTTAATTTCTGCCGTCCAGTTTCTTTCTAAATTCTAAACGTTTTATCGCCCGTTAATTCTGTCGCCCGGTGCTACTGCACCGATTTACATGGGCTCTGTCGCCGGCACTGCTTGTTCCTATGGCGGAAATTCCAGTACCTCTAATAGGCAAAGTCACTGGAACTCCGCGATAGCGATTGCATTATAAATCTGCGCGTTGTCCTGAAGGAGGATGCCATCGCCAACAAACGTCATCGTTTTCTGTGTGCTGGTTATTGATGATATCTCAAGTGAGGAGGTAATGGAATTCCTATCATACTTATCCAATGTAAATCCATATGACTTATGACCTACCCATCCAAATGAAGGAGCAACAGCGAGGAATCCATAACAATTACATGACTAGATTTATTACCGCAGAGAGGCGATTCTTCGTGCTTTATGGTGATTGTTGTGGAGCATCAATAAAAGTGGACGTGTTGATGATATGCGATTCCTTCCAGTAACTTGGCGAAAGACACATGGCAGGAAATTATATTGAAGAAATGTAAATGTTTGTACCCGTGGTAATAAAACTTTTTCAGAGCTATTGACAAGTTGTAATTACTTTATACCCAATCCATGTATGATATTCTGAAAGTTAAATATGCAAAAAAATAATTCCGAAATGCTTTTATGTCGAAATCCAAAGGCATCATCAACCAAGTTCCTATCAAATGACCTATCACATTTCAAGTTTTTCAAAAATGTATGTAAGCAGTAAAAGGAAGAATTTAACAGCAATGAAAACGAGATAATTAACTTAGAATGAACCATATCATTTGGTTATTATTCGGTATAATTTTTTGCGTTCTCTATGATAATAAAATTGTCCAATGTATGATATAAAATCTTTCATTAAAAAATTAATGTATTTTATTTTATATTTTGTTAAAAAATTTAGAAACTAATGCAGAATTAGCTATGTTACGAAATTAAAAATTCATAGTACTTTTTTTCAGTATTTGCGAAATAATGCGGGATTTTGCTGCCATTAATCTTGCATACTTTAACAGTGCATACCACTTAACACGTACTTACTTATGAAACACCTTAATTACTTATCAAACATCTCAAAGGTAACCTGTTTGGAGGTGTTTATTGTTTTCAGTAAGCTGATTTATTATTCTGGCAAAATAAAAATTATTTCCTCTTGAAGGAAGTATTTATTATGAAACCTTGTGTATAAATAATCTACTAAAGTATATACACAGCTACGTCTTGGAGTCTTTTCGTAATTGGATTAGTTAGTTAGATTCATTGAATTATTAATTAATTTCTTAATTAGATTTCCTAACTAAGTGTCCATATGGCGGTAATTTAGGATGAACTACTATCATAGCGAATTTTTTACCTCTTACAATCTGGCGTTGCTATATGTGATAGTTTCAAATTTATGATTTTATGTTCTAATTCTGGAATTCCTAAGGTATTCTTAACTAGGCAAGCTAATCATAGTATTAAGTGTTTAGGTTAATCCTCACTGCGGACTTTTTTTTTTGGTATGTATGGGGGTGAGTAAAAATTTCAAACCGCTGTTCACATACATTTTCACCTTTTTTCTGGTGAACGAAAATGGGTTCAACTACGAATGACCCATTAGGACCTGTAACTTGAAGGTCACACAGTGTGTCGTAATGATACAGCGTAAGAAACGATCAAGTAAAAACTGAACAAATAACTGTTATCTGAACAATTATCAGATCTGATCAGATTAAATAGGCTTAAAATTGTTTTATGCGTTAAGCTGGAATCAGCATACGAAGATTAGATTGCGGTTTTTAGAAGTTTATGATTTACATATTTTTAAATTATTTTTAAGTTTTCAAAACTTTATTGGTAAACTATACAAGACTAAAATCTGAAATCCTCCGGTTGCAGTTTTATTTTTTTTATTTAATGTTCTTATTTTTTTTTAAACTCTTAATGATTAATTTTGAAGTGTTGGACTGTAATATAAGATCTTTAAGTAGTCCTTTTTTCTTAATTTTTATTATTTTCATAAAGCTTTCTCCTACTTCACCATATTCAACTGAATAAACAAAATTATTTGAACTAATTGAAAATAAATGGTATCTGTAATGCAAATTATAATCTTTAAAAAAAATGCTTTTATCCTGTTAAACTTTTCGTACTGCAATAACAGATCATATGCTGTTTAAATCATTTATTGCTCGAAGTTATTAGCGGAAAATGCTTCATAATAATCATAATCATCTATTTATATTATTTATATATAAGGAGTATCTGAAAAGCAAAATGCATTATTTATTCAAAAACTGCTTATTAATCACTGGTTTTGATGAAGATTATTTAATCCTTTTTAGGGAGAAAGTACTTATTATGATTAAGCAGCAACGCACGGAATAAACAAAAAGTAATAAACCTATCTACTGATCAAAACTTCTTTTCTATTAATATTTATAAGTTATGGCTGTGGTGACATGTGATTGAAAACCTGAGTAACTCTAAAATTATACGTTATTACTATACAGTTAAATATCATCCATCATATATACGGTTAAATATCATAATTTAATAATATCTTGAAATGCACGTACAATGTACTTAGATTACACGACATAACGTTGGGAAATCATGTCATGAGTAACTGAAAAACACGGATAATCCAAACTATCAATTTAAATGCATATTTTATGTGGTTATTTCATAAAAATTTGTAATTTTACTTTTTTTTAGAGTGTTAAATATTTATCGAATTGCACTTCGTACTTTTCTAAGTGCTATTCTGCCATTGTATTCCGATCCCCTTTGGTTGACAATAGAGTTTCAACAGAAGTCATTGCTATCTTACGAGTAATTGTAATTATCTTCTGCACTTGTATTTTCAGTATCATTCTCTGCCTCTTCTGTTCTGGTGACATTTGAAACGATATCCGCATCACTGAAACATTGAAAGCTCTGCTCAATCGAATCTCACTCGAAACATTTCTCGATATTCTGCCAATCAACGTTTTCGAAGAATTTTACAGTCGTAAGTTTTTCGTATACAGCTTCAGTTATTGCCTCGACTTAAATTCGAACAAAATTAATTGCAACTCGAACAAAATTAGAAAAATCTCAGAATTCTACATTAGGAAGAAACTTTCTCTGTGATCGAAGCGTTATTGGTTTTATTTTCGACCAAACTTTTGATAGTTGGTATATGGCATCCAATGCAGTCAACGATGCCTTCGACTAGAGTCCGTGACACTTAGCCGACGAGATACTTAGCCGACATCAGTTAGCTGACAGGACATTAAGCCAAAACGGACATTTATCTGACAGGACACTTAGCCAACACGGACATTTAGTCGACTGAGATATTTAGCCGACAGAACAATTAACCGACACGGACATTTAGCCAAGCCGACATGGACATTAAACCGAGAGGTCTCTTAGTCCATAAGGGCATATAACCGACAATTTAACCGACATCGACAGGACGTTATTTAGCCGAGCCGACAGGACATTAACCGATACGGACATTCAGACGACACGAACAGTCAGTCGACAGGGCATTCAGCCGACACGAATATTTAACCGGCAGGGCATTTAGCCGACGGGGTATTTAGCCGAGATGGACATTTAGCCGACAGGACAGTTAGCCGACTGAGATATTTAGCCAACAGGACATTTAGCCGACACGGACATTTAATCGAGAGAACACTTAGCCGACAGGGACATATAGCCGACGGGTCATTTAACCGACACCGACATTTAGCCGACAGGATATTTAACGACAGCACGTTTAGTTGACAACATGTATACAGAGACAAAAAAGCACGCGATAATGTTTTAGTAAAGTTTGTGCATATTTATCTGAAAAAAAAAAAGACTGTTTCCAGGGTAAAAAGACTGTTTCCTGGTTCCACCTAACGCGAAGGTAACAAGTTCCATATTTTTGACCTAATTTAATGCTAAAGAAACTATGGATTTTAAAACTGGACACAAAAGCAACTTTATTTTGGCGTAGATTTTGAAATTAATTTCGACAATAATTAGACATAGGTCTTTATATTTCTGTTTGGTTTGTTTTGTTTGATTATGAAAAAGCACTCGAGGGCTATCTGCTTAAGGGAAGGGGTGCCTTCGTGGAGGACTTTCTGAAGATAAAGATAGCAAATTTTGCTTACCTTTTACTCATGTATCCAGCAGCTCCGGTTAAATTTCCGAAATAAAATCTTATAGTGAGGGATGTTTTATCTTGGGTCTATTAAAAGTATAAATGCACGTTCACACACAAATCACGTTTATTCAGTTTTAACTAAAATAATAAGAAGAGACGGATACATTAAAGATGCATACAAGCATACAAGAGAGAGTAATAATAAAAATGTGTAAAAAATAGAACAAAAGGATTATGGGATATTGTGTTTAGCCGTGGTTGGCGCGCGCCTTGGCGTTGCTGAAGTGAGGTGCAAAAGATATTTTTCAAATGCTTGATTAATTTACAACACTTTCTAGGGGGAACTGGCTCATGTTTCCCCCTAGAAAAGCATGAGGAAAGCCACGAAAGCATGAGGAAGCCTTCTAGTATGAGGAAAGCCACAAAAGCGCTTATGCAGCCAACCCGTCGTCCGGCATTTGAATGCCGAAACGAGCTATCAGTGTTCAGCGACTTTACGGTTCGACAGTTTGTCAGATTGGCCTTTATATTTCAGAAGTGGGATAGAAAATTTCAGCAGTCGGTAGGGCGAAAGGATTTTATATTTTATATGGTTTTAATTTATTTTTCCAATAGTTATTTTTATTTTAAGACAGCCTTTCCTGTACGTTTTTATTTTCTTACCACCGTTTTCCTGCCAGAACAAGTTTTCAGTTTCACTCCTTATGCAAAATAGGGGAGAAACTATATTTAAGCTGAGGTCTGAGATATAATAGTTACAGTGAAAGAAAGAGAGAGAGTGTGTGTTCTGTCTTCCGGTCACTTTGTTGCTACGAGTTAAAGCTTGCTATTTTACGGCTGGGCTTATTACATGCCTGTCAGGCTACTCGAGTGAATTTTTTTACCAAAGAGTCAACTATGCAGTAACAACTCTGTGAAGTTTAGGCTTGTTTAGCCTACTTAGCTTTAGTTTAATTATGCATTTTCTATTTTAAGTTCAAGTCAAAAGTGTTGGCTTCTTTTCGTCCAAGCGGGGTCATCTGTGAATCCATTTGAGTTCAAATAAAAGGGTATTTCAACACTTCTTCGGACTTACGCACAAGGTTTTATTTAAGCACAAGAACTTAACGAATAGTCATTACATTTTTCTACTAGGTTCTAACAGTTAAAGGATTTTATTTCAACTAGAACACTACAAATTATAGAAATGATTGGAGCAAAGCAAAATCAGTTGTAACCTGATCTGTCACGGAAAATAATAATGGAACGTGAAAAAGATATTAGAATTTAGAAAGCGTTGAAAATTAATATAATTTACTAATGAAGAGATATTTTTGTTAATATGAAAGGATTCAAAGCAATTCAATTTACGATACATCTATTTTTCGCTTTCTTCTCTCATCCTTTCCACATAAAATCGTTTCACTCTTCCGGCGGCTGAAATTTTCTTTTCCACTTCCGAAATATAGAGACATATGTCTGATTACTGTCAAAATTGATTTCAAAATCCACGCCAAAATAAGGTTGCTTTTTCTCCACTTTTAACTCCATAGTTTTTTTAACATTAAATTAGGTCAAAAATATGGTATACTTGTTCATAAACCTTCTTGTTAGGTACCCTGAAAACAGTCTTTTTTTCCAAGTAAGCATGAACAAACTTTACTAAAACATTGTCGAATGTTTTTTTTTTTTATATGTAAGCTTTGTCAGCTAAATGTATTGTCGGCTAAATGTCTTGTCGGTTAAATGTCGTGTCGGAAAACTTGCCGTGTAGGCTAAATGTACCTGCCGGTTATATGTCTTGCCGGCTAACTGCTGTCAGTAACTGCCGGCTAACTGCTTAAGCGTTCGCGACCCTTCGACCATGCAAATGCAGAACAAATTGCAAAAAATAATCGTTGAAACTAAACCTAAAGATGCATTTCATAGGTTTTCAGAGCATGTTCGGACTTACGTGTGTTTGTTTGTCAGAAACTCTCGTGCACAGGGTTCAGTGTGCGCGCGCGGGTAGCACCATGCACGGATAACATACACCTGAATAAGCGAGAGTATAAGTATTTTTTTTTATTTTTTAGATTCCGTTAAATGTATTATATATTGAAATTTATTTGCTTTAATTATTTGAAGTAGTAGATTTCTTCATAGTTTCCCGTCTGTAGCGTAAGTACCAGCTAGTTACTCTTAGAAAGTATTCCACAACGGCATCCATCCGAAAGCATAAAGCCCAATTGCGCTTATCCATAATCGATCCAAAAATTTAAAATTAAATGTTTTTCTTTTTCCCGGCAAGAAAAAATTAGTTATTTATTTTCAGAACTGAAAATTCTGGAATGTGATGTTATCTTCATAAGTCAACTTAAAAATTCCTAAAATGATTTTTTTTCTTTTGTTCAGATCACGTGTAACAGAGAAAGAACATTTAGAGGACAGCGAATGCAACACATGTTCTTTCCGACATGAAAGAGGGTAAAGAAAGGGTGTATCTTTACAGTTCCCGGATGTAAAAAACGTTTGGCGCTCTTTACCATTTTTTTCTGCACCCTGACAAGGTCTACAAATACAACATCCGGCAATGTCCATAAATTCCGACTAATTGTTGGGAGTTCCTCCTCCCTCCATCTACAGATCCTGCAAGAGCAAAGGACTCTGGTTAAATAATGATAGAAGTAAAGCCAGAAAGAGAGGAAAGATAATGTGTCGTAAAATATCACCCCAGTTAAAAAGACTGTCCTTTGCTGTTTGCGTTGCCTTTTCTTTTAAATAATTTTATTCAAAACAGGGGGGTGGAAGGTTAGCATTAAAAGACCAGCCGTGGTTAGCTCCTTCCACCCTCCTTTCAGAGGGCGTCTTTAAGTTTGCGTTTATCCCTTCATAAAAAGTTTTCTCTTTTGTCTTGTTCCCCAAACGAAAAAGTATTATCTCTTAAGAGTCTCTTGACAAGTTTGAATCTCTTTTGTCAGAATCGTAGCTTTTTTTCTATTGTATAGTTTTTCCCCCTTTAGCCTGAGGAAATGTCGCCAATAATCTCTCGCCAAGTAAAGTATAAAAGGCGGGAGGGGGTGACATAAGCAGCATCCGGGTGCCGTAGAGAATGGAGTTAAAAATGAAGAGGTATGAAAAAGGATTTAAAGGCCTATTTTTACCATTTTTCAAAGGGGAACTTTAATTCCTTTTTTCCCTTTGAAAAGCTCTTATTTTTTGGATTATTATTTCAAATAAATTTAGGCAAGCAACAAAATGACAATTAATAAATTCCAGGCCATGCTAGACAATAGCAGGAGGGAGGAGAGAGCAAAAGCGGCATTATATAATTGACGGAAATGGCTAATCTTATATTTTTTTAATTTAAGTTCTAAATTTTAGTAAGCTAAAATGGAAAAGAAAGAAAGAAAACTCAGCTTTTTTCTTTGTCCAAAGGGGCAATTTGCCCAGAAGGACTATTAATTTCATTTTGGCATTTTGCGTTGATTCACTACAAGCGTTTTTCACTTCTCAAATTATTGCCAGCAAATACTATAGCCCTGGATTAGATTTAAAGAAATTAAATAACGAAGAATCTGCATAAATCTATGTATGTTTCTCGCACTGTGATAGAACACCGATACCTAGAGCCATCAAATTTTGAATAAAGTACGTTTCCACCCGAATATGGGTATCTGGAAGGCCAAATTCGAAATTTGTTTTATTATTTATTACATATATTGTAAAACGAATTTTTGATTAATATACTAAATTATTTCAAAGCGAGCAATGGCAAAACTGTAGGAAAAAAAAAAACATTGTTATCTCCAGCGCGCGAGACAAATTCTAAAGATATGCTGACTTAAAAATTATTTTGCGATATTGCTCTTGAACTGAATTTTATGGTTTAAGTGCGAAGAACATGATATTTAATAAATAAAGGTAACATAAAAATTGTTAACAAAGCGCCCCTTTGTATGTAATTTAAAATCTGAAACCTTTCAGATTATGTATTTATTTTTATTTTTAATAATAAATTAGACTCGAAATGTTTTTATTTTTTCTTTCTCTTATTTCGAAATTTTTTAAGAAACTTGCAACGAAATTTTCTTCATAAACTCTCCGTTAATGTAAAGTTTTACGTACGAATTTTTGGAAAGAAAAATTTTAATCTAAAATTAATGTTGTTTAGATGTAGAGTGCCTGCATAACAAAATTCTGAATCTACATTCTACATTCTGAATCAGAAAACTTCTGGAATTTCTACCTTAATTACTAAAAGTTTACTTTTCCAAATTGATAAGCTGGACATTGCAAATATTGTTAATTTAAGAGAATTTTTATAATTTTTATATGACAGTATATTTTAATTATTTGTGATAACTAAGGTCATTAACAAATTTATTTAAGAAAATTGCTGATTACTTTTATATCATTGTTCAATGGATCATTTAGTTAAAGAAACAGATTTCCATGAAAAATCACTGTTCTACTCAAATAGTAATTTATGTTAATCTGTGAAAGAATTACTCATAACGATTAAATTATCTAATTATTACTCCATTACGTAAATTCATTAAAAGGGATTTACAGAAAAGGTCATACTTCTTATATCTCATCATTTCGAGAAGAATTTTTTTAATTTATTACATATGGAAGTCCGAATGGAATAAAAAAAGCGAATTTGCTTCTTAGATCTCATCACGAATAAGAACTACATCTGTGAACATGTTTTCTCCGCGTTACAACAGTTGCTTGCAGAAAAGTAATTTCTTTCTCCGTCATAAGTAATTACATTCTTCTGGATATACACTGTTTTCTTTATCCTTTAATTATTTTATCGCTCATATCAAATTCTGTAACTGTTTAAAACATTTTATATCTTGGAATGCATCGCCCTGCTAGTGGATTTCACGCTAAATAGTATCGCAGTTTTTTATGGATAATTAATGCATATTTGTAGTTAGAATGAAAACTGTCACGGGGATCAACTTCCATAAACGACCATGTCTGAAAGCTACCAATATTTATTAAAACATAAGTAAAAATTGCTATTGAACATCAACTAAGTCGACTATATATACTGAAGACCGAAGCTGCTTAGAACCATGACTGGGCGTATTAAGGATGTTTCATTGTACATATTTTTATCCCACTGTATACAAAATACTTAAACTGACTTTGAATGCTTGTAAGAAGGAGTTACTGTAGTAGTAATTGTTAAAAAATTATTGAAATGAATAAAATTTTCATATTAAAACCAGTGATGAAGGTGAGTAGAGGTAGATGATTCGAAGAACCTGTTGGATTCTACTATATTTTTGAATCGGAACTATATATTATGCATTCTAGTTACATAAATCGTTAAAGATTATCTAAATTAAGACTGTTCAATACATATTCTCATTAAATAAACGAAGGGGCTTTAATTTTTTCAGTGACAGAAACACAAGCACATAAAAATGATTTTACTGTCTTAATTTGTAAGGTTTTAGTTAAACTAACAAAGTTTTATTTAATTTATTCCTTTTCTATTTATTCTCATTTTCAATTTCCCGTTAGAAGAAGCGCGCGTTTTCAGCTTTATGCTAATTTGAAGTGGAGCCAAGTTCTATTTAAAAGAAAGGTAGAAACCTTTCAGTGTGAGAGAGCTTTTAGTCTCAGACCACGATCATTCTATTCGACGTTCTCCTGACTAGCTAGCATTTAAATTCTAAGCCGTAGTGCTTTTACGTGATTGCGTATTGAAATAATTCCAAGTGCGTCAGTATTAGTAAATCTTGCTACGCTCCATTTAGTTTAGAGGCCAACCTCGCGTTATAGCTCTGTGAGCGACGACTGTTTAATTTCTAATTAGTTTTAGTTATTGTTCATTTTAGACCCAAGTGTGGTCTTTACTTTCTGTATCCCTCCCGAGTTGGGAAGTGGTTTGTAAATAATAGTGATTTAATAAAAGAAGATTTTAAATCCCTTTCAAGTGCAGTTCTTCTACCACTGAATCACAGCATTCTACCACAGAACATAGCTGCATTCAGCTCCCTGTTGCAGATCAGGACTTTAAGCTGTCACGGAGATGTTTTCAAAGAATATGCACCGAACACTCAGTCCTGACAAATTGTTAACTAAATAATAAATTCAGGAACGAAAAAAAGTGCTGCATGAATTCAGTACACAACTTTGTTCTTGAAAATAATATATTAAAAATTGCAACCATTTTATTTGTGAATTAAAAACATCTAGATCTTTAAGATACCTTTCCTTTTTCTTCTAAACTTCTTAATGTAAGGACTGCATAAAAAATTCAGATAAATTGAAAATTCAAATGAAGTTCCTTGAAAATATTTGCAAAGATTTACGAACGAACAGTAGGAATTAAGCAACGAAAACAATTTTATTTAATTTACTGTCACTAAATTTGAAAAGTAAAACTAAATAAATTTCATTCTCATGAATGAGTGTAGTACCTAATTAAAAATCTAAATATTCAACTGGTGTAGGCACACATATATGCCTGTTTAATATAAATGCAAAAAATAAAATAATAAAACCATCATTAACAATAATGTTGCGTGCCTACGTGTTCGTAATGGATTGCATGTACAAGTCGTTCAAAAGTGAATAAAATTTATTCTTTTTACACGAAATAAAACAAAATACTGAAATATTTCCTCAGAGATATTCGTATAATATCACAAACAATTCGCACAATATCTCAAACGTTAAACAGAATTCAATTCAAAACAGACAAAGTTAATCCAATCTCCGAATTCGCTACAACCAGTCACAGCATTAAGTAAACAAATAGCAGTTCGCTTAAAACAGCTACAACTACAACTGAGCTGAGGTGCTTTAAATTCGACTTTTATAAACTTTTTAATTATTCACTAGATTATTCTGGTCTATAAATATCTCGATTTTCCTCGATGGCAAGAGCAATTACAAGATAATTATTTATTAAATATTAAATGCATGCGCTCTTTTACTTTTCCGACGTAGCTTCCTCTTTAAAAATAGTCTGCGTTGCACGGGAAAATAAAGCAATATTAATTACAATTCTGAATAAATACGAAATCCGTCACACTGCCCCTTCCCAAGGACTGCACTTCCCGGGCAGAACAATCCCTGGACAGGAAGCCAAATTTACAACTAACGCATCAATGCAATAATTCACATTACATTACAATAACAAAATAAACAATAATTGCAATAAGTAACTTTCAGCAAATCAAATACTATTAAATACGTTCTAAATACGAATCAAATATTATCAAATACTAAATACAAATCAAATACTTTCAAATACTAAATACAAATAGGACCGTGGTCTTGTACTATTTACATTAATATTGTTACGAAAAATTCGGCGGTTGCGCCTGTATGTAAGCTTTTCGGCATAGCACTAGGGTCGCCATAAAATAGTGTATGGTAGGGTTGCCAGATTGGCGACTTTATCGCACATTTGGCGACCAAATTGGCGATATCCCATGGTCCAATCGGGAAGCTTCTAGAATGATTTCCTGTCGAGATATTTCTCGAAACGTGTCGAACTTAAAGAAAAGCTATATAAACCCTTGAATTGCGGAGTTAGTGGCGAGTTGTGAAGTTGTTACGAGTTAGTTGAGGAGTTGCGAAGTTAGTTGCGAGTTAGTAGTTGCAGAGTTGCGAGTTAGCTGCGAAGAGATTGTGAAGTAGTGTGAGCGTTGTGCTTACTGTGAGTGCTAAGCTACGCGAGAGTTCTGTGAACGGAAAGCAATCGAGTAGTGCTTTGCCGTGAAGCTATCTTTACAGTATAGCTTGACAGTGAATTGGTGATTGTTCCACGGTGTTTTATTAGAAGTTTAGTGTTGCCGTGAAGCTACCTGTACAGTTACAGCCTGAAGCTGTGTTGCTGATTGTTTCAGCGTATTTATTGTAGATTTTCGACGCTTTTAAAGGTGATTTTGGAACTGTGCTGTAAATAGTGATTCCTGTAAATAAATTGTGCTTTTTATTGTTCTGCATCGTGTTTTCATCGGATACTCTCAAATCCACGAACCCGTAAAA